>CAUDMG010001443.1:297500-640000 GCA_958450375.1 Homarus gammarus | reverse complement strand
ATACAAAGTTACTTATTCCTTGTTTGTTACATTCAGTCTTAGGAATAACCCTGACAGATGGGGCACTTACAAACAGTAATAAGCAGTCACACTCTCTTGAATGGCTGTAAGCTCTACAATTTCTTATTCTTAACACTAAATAATCACACTTAGTCTTACAGATAAGCACAATAACACAAGTCCTTCAAAATATTATAAAATAGCTTTATGTTTTCAATGTTCAAAATCCTTCCTACTAATTCTCATTTAGAAGTTTTAGAATCATGAAGAAAATTTGGGATCATATGAAGATTAATCTCTAACTTATATCACCTTAAGATTAGCCACCCTAGCTTAATCTAACCCAAACTAACCTGCCCTAATCTACACCAGACAAAGTTAAGGTGTTGAAATAAGCTGGGGGGGGGGGGGGGGGGCTGATCTTCATGTGTTCCGAAATTCCTTTAAAATTATACCACATTAAGATTTAGGATCTTGTCAGCTTGGAGCTAATTCCTTCTGACAGGACTGTGTTTCTCCTCTTCAACTTCCCATCCTCTAATTCGCACCATCGCCCCAGCCTCTGCGGCCCCTCAACTTCTCAACAAAAACAAGACCGTGACAGCTGATGAACTAATTGCAGATAGAGCGGCGAGGCGACTTGTCAGATGGTGGTGTATGAGGGAGGGACGTAGATAGTATGAGCGAGAGTTACGTTAAGAAATGTGAGTAGTGTGGGTGGGAGAAATACGGGTGGTGTTGACAGGAGTGTGAAAGAGAGGCTGTAGTGTGGGAGGGGTGTATGAGATAAGGAAGGAAATGGGTGAGAAAGACGCGGTTTTATATGGGTGTAGGTGGGTACGGTAAAAATATGGGTGGTGAGGGCGTAGTACCAACGTGTGTAGTGGTAATGATTCTTCAGTCGCATACCTTGGTGTCGTCTACGGTGTAACAAGAGCAACCAGACACTGAGCAACGGCTGAAGCCCCCTGCTGTATATATCCTTGTTGGTGACGCCCTCCTGACGATACGTGGTCCTAGTGACTCTGACACGCCCATAGCCAGTATCATTATGGCTTTTGTGGTGGTGGGAGGTAAGATGATATACGATGATAACTGTGGGAAGGCTGTGTAGTCGACTTGCGTTCACATCAGGACTGAGGATATCATCAGGACCACGTTGCTGTCCCGAGAATCAGCACCATTGCTGTTAGCTACAGAATATGAGCAAGAAGTTTAGCAAATGATTTGTTTCATTCAGTTAACGTAATATCAAACTGTTGGTGTGCAGAGTATCAAGAAGTGAAGTGATAATATTTCTCTGAGGTAAGATTAATGGTGCATTAAGGCACGCCTGAGTTTGGCCTGAACCACTTTTCGTATTTTATGGTCCAAGAAATTCAATTATCTAATCCATAATTCACAAAATATTTCTTGGTTTATATGGAGTGTTTCATTCATCTAACGAAAATGGCTATATTTTACTATAGTGTCAAGTACGTACAGATAACTTAGTTATCCCAGAAAATAAGAGAATGTTTAATAAAGAAAACGTAAGAATTACAACACTGAAAGGAGTACCTGAAGAAAATTATTGGATTAACAACTACTATTCATTATATTTTATCCTCTTCGTCACTGATTGGCTCGTTAGCTGATTATTTCACCATTTATCAGCTATCTATCTATCTATCTATCTATCCATCCCTTCTCATCTGCCTCTGTGTTCTCTTCCTGGCCTCGTTTGCAGTGTAGCAGGTGACTCAGAAGAACTTGTTGGTGCTGGGGCAGGAGGTAGCGCTTGCCGGGTACCACATGAGGCAGGTCTCCTTCAGTAGTGTCTTCCCCGCTACAACATAATACCCTTATAACAACGAGAGAAGAAAAAATAAGATATAAAAGACAGAAGACATCAAGAAGACCTGTGAGGTGAGGTTAGGTTAGGTTAGGTTAGGTTAGGTTAACTTTACGATATCTATTTGCCAGTTGAAATAAGCTAGGGTCTTTAATCTTAACGTGATCCATAAAACGATTAAGGAAGATTCTTCTCTCTGGATTTTACCTGACGAGAAGGAGGCGGCGGTAGTCTTGGGAGAGAATAGGCTGCTGCAGGTAGGAGAGGAAGGCGTGAAGCACACCATCGCAGTAGTGATGTTCCCGGCCTACCACCTCGCTACACTCTGACGGTCACAAGTTGCTATGTAAATTATGAAGTAAATGGCAGAGGCGAATTTGTCATCCCGGTCTCCAAGTGTCCAGGAATTGAGATTAAAACAGTTTATTTAACCAGAATAGTGCAGATGCAAAGCGAACAATAACAACAACAACAATATTGACATGACTGAGCCTTTCAAATGCTACACTTCCCTCCAATGAAGCTTCGACTCTGTCTCGATCTCCGGTTTTCGGGGAGGGTGACACGGGAAACGAAACCACAACTATAAGTGTTGCTGCTGCGGTCACTCGCGGTGGTGTAAATATTCTGTTATTGTTGTGTGAGTGAGAACGAGTGTTACTGTGTCACCACAACCACAGGAGTAGAAGAAGGAAGAGGTAAGTGTACCGCCATAAAAGGAATATAAGAATGAATTAGTGATTTGTTAGTATTATTAGGTAATATATTAGGGTTATCAAGTCTTATTGAGCTGGAGAATCACTACCACCACTTGTGCTTCTTTCATAAAACGTGTAGAATTTAGTTAACGAGCTCCTCGTCCAATGTTTCTGTCTAACGAACACTTTAATTGCAATAACAGTTAGTTTAGGGTCGCCACCTTAATAGTCTATCTACACTAACATTCACTACCTGGACGGCTTTTTCGACATGTTATTTGTTTAACGCAAGACGTTTATATTTTTTTTTTATTATTTATAAATTTTACAATTTACATATATACTGTATACATATTACATATTAACATATTTGTAAGTGAAATATTTGGATGACTTTTCTTTTAAAATACACTTGATCATCCATTTATTATAATATATCCTGCCTTTAATAAAGGCTATAGTCTCCTTAACATTATAATTTCCTTTCCTACTTAACCACATACAGTAAATATAATCCGACATTAGCATGATCATTGTATTCTTATCCTTATTATCACTACAGTTAATATTAAACATTAAGAAATGTAGGAATAATTTGCTATTGACATTGCAGACTGTATTCAGGAGATTTTTAAACCATTTAATTATCTCTTTGTTATGAAAACAGAAGTAAAATACATGTAATGGATATTCTACCTCACCACATCTTACACACCTATCATCTTGTTTTATGTTTAACATTTTTAGTCTCTGATTTGTTGGTAGAGTTTCATGAATATACCTATAGTATATGACACCTCTCTGGTGAGGATCCATATTTACAAGTAATATTTTCCCAAATAAAAGGCCATTTAAACGGCGGATACTTTTCTTCAACTGCAGGTTTTGTCCATATCATTAACATATTGTATACATCTTTATCCTTGACATTTGGAAAGTTATGATGCCTTGCTAACCTTCACAGGGTATTGATTGCAATACTCTAAGAAGGTGGAGACAAGTAGGAAACATTATCCGTAGGTTTCATTTCTAATAGATAGCTGGTCCTTATACTTGTATAATATGGAGTTAAGGATTTCCTCTTTTCAAGGTCTGAAGCAATTTGTATGAAAGTTGTACATAATACAGCAGCTGCTTTACAAAACATATTAACTACGCCAATACCACCTTGTTTGACAGGTAAATACAGAGTCTGTCTTTTAATTGGCTGGTACATACCACTCCATATATATTCAAAAATACATGATTCAATTTTCTGTGAGTACATTTTATTTAATGGAAATGTATGGGATAGGTACCGTACCTTGGACAAAACTTTTTAGTTCACAATAATTGCTTTTTGGTACAAGGATAATTTTCGGTTTGATAAACAATTTACAGTAATGCTGATATTTTCCAAGATTTTGTTCCAATTCATATTAACAGTGTATTCGTAATCTTCATAATATATAGTGCCTAAAATTCTGGAATATTCTGCTGATCTCATCCACAACACAGGCCATAAATCTCTCTTCTTCCACTCACCCAAGCCCATTATACTTGTTTTGTCTTTGTTTAATATAGCACCTGTTGCTTCTTCAAATCTCTCTATTTCTCTGGTAACCTCAATTATGGATTGGTTTGTGACAACAAAGACTGTAGAATCATCAGCATATCCCAGTATGGGAATTTTTATGGTGTTTGGTAACTGTGGGGGAATTATTCTGGCATTGCTGTTTACTGATAAATAACAGGGTTCTTGGAAAAATATATAGAGAATCATAGAAAGAGGACATCCTTGTCTTACTGATCTTTCAACCCTGAATGACTTACTTTGTGTGCCATTAACCAAAACCTTACTCTCACAATTTCCTCACAACATTCTAATCCAGTCTACATCAATATTGTTAATGCCTAATTTTTCCATTACCCTAAATACAAATTTTATGTCAACTCTGTCAAATGTTTTTGACCAATCTAAGTTTATCATGGCACATTTTTGGTTCTCACTACTAACAAATTGCACTGTATCCCTAACTATGATATTACAATCTATTATTGACCTTCCTTTAATACAACAGTATTGGTCGTTTGACAATATTGAATTTAAATAAGGTTTAATTCTCCTTGCCAATATTTTTGCAACTATTTTATAATCTACATTTAGGAGAGTTATTGGTCTCCAGTTTTCAATTAAATTCAGAGTCCCCTTTTTAGGCACAAGCTTTATTATTCCAGTATTTTATGACACACTTAATACTTTATTGCTAAAGATCAACTCAATAACCTCCATGATCTCTACCCTGATAAATTTCCACATATGTTTATAAAATTCTGCAGGTAGACCATCACTACCTGGGGATCTACCAAGGTTGAGACTATTAACTGCTTCCCATATTTCCTTCTCGTTTACTGGTTTTATTAAAGATTCATTTTCTGAATCCTTTAGTCTTGGTTTGCAATTCTCTATAAAGTTTTCACAGTATTCATCATTAGTTTCAACTCTTTTATATAGATTCCCCCAAAATTCTTTAATTACATAGAGTATGCCTTCTGTATTCACAATTTCTTCACCATTTTCTCTCTTAACCTTAATAATTAATTCCTTGTTTCCATTACTTTTTTCTTTACAGATCAAATGGCAGGAAAGCTTTTCTCCTTCTATTCTGTCTTTTATTCTGGATCTTATTTTAACATCTTCACAAATTTTGTTCTTTAATTCATTTATTCTGGTTTTCAGTGCCTTTATTTCTTCATAATTCACATCAAAGTATTTAGCTTCTTCATAAAGTTTTTTTTAACCTACTTTGAAATAAATTAATTAGGCCATATTTTTCTTGAGACATTCTTTTACATATTTTTCTAAAAAAGTTCTTGCATTCTGGTTCAGCACATTGTTCCCACCACTGTAAAATATACTGGTAGTTGTTTATTTTCTCCTTAACATGTTTCCAAAGTTTTCCTGTACCTCATCCGAGTTTAAAATACTACAATTCAGGTTCCAGAAACCTCTACCTACTTTTACATTTGTGTTAATGTTTACTTTTGACAGAACCATTGAATGGTTTGAAAAACTGACTGGAACCGTATCACATTTTACTTTTTTGTTCTCAAGCCCCTTAACATAAAGCCTATCAATTCTTGACCCATATTTATCCCTAACATATGTAAACTCAGGTTGATAATTGTGTATCATGGCAACATCCTTAAGTTTTATATCCTTTATAAGAGTTGTTAAGGCTTTGGACACCAAACCTTTGTTGTCATGATTGCTGCAATCTCTCATGTTGGTAACACAGTTAAAGTCTCCCCCAATCATTATATTTTCAATATTATTTCTGATAAGACGTTTTTATCAGTACAAAGAGGACCTCGTACACAAGGTGTTAATAATTGATTGAGAACTGTGAAGTGTGTCTACTGTAAGTGTATCTTTATTTATTTATAAACGTGGGATAAATGCAGTCATACCATCCTGTATAACCCCAGCAATGCTCTCCGTACATACCGAGACGTCCCGAGTGGAAAAGCAACATTCATCCCAGGGAAAAATCTGAGAAAAATTACAGCAAAGATCGCCAGTGTGCTCTCCAATAGTGCCATAGTTGGCGTTTAGAGAGGGGGGGGGAGGGAGGTGGTCGTGTCCAGTTTGATTTAATTGAAATAAGATTGTGATGAGAAGACCCCAAGGTGGTAGAAATTGAGTATAAATAGTGTGAGGGGTCAGAGGTAAAACAAAGATCAAGAATGTTAGTAAGTTGATCTGGAACACGTGTAGGGTATTTAATTATTTGTTCTAGGTCATTAAATGAGGAAAAAGAGAGTGCTTCAACTCCACCTGGGTCATCCCTCAAGTATGACATCCCCCCCCCCCCCCCCCCCACACACACACACACGTCGTCTCAACTATCGTTTCGGTTGTTGGACAATAGTTCATCGTCGTTGTTTACTGTTGGTTAAAGTTGTACTTGGAAACATATTTTATACGTATTATAGATGTATTTAGTCGTATATATTGAGACAATAAAATTCATATGGGTAATAATAAGGTCTACTCTGTTGTATATCCGTCCACTCAAACACACACCAAATTCCAGTCAGAGAGGTGCGCCTTCTGTTAGCCAACAGAACAACTTGTTTATGAAGTTTCAGACTCAAAAGCTCAGAGATTCAATGTCCATGTTACTCCAGATCTGAGGATGTATCACGGTCAGATGACACGGACTGCAACACATTTGGCGGAATGGGGACTGGAACCTCAGGACCAAGTGGTATTGGTCTCTTGACAGATGGAATGTGAGGATAAATGATTCCTTGTCTATTTTTTGCATTACAGTATATCCCACTATCTTCACAGAGCAAAACTAACAGTAATCACCATGATTTTTAGGCTCCCGCCATACCATAGGGTCCCTATGCCATTTGGAGTCCCTGTGATAGGGATTCCAAATGGTATGGCGTTTTTCTTACCATATTTCCACAGTCTTAAACCTTCAACACAAGTGCAACATTATGTGACGCTCATGGTTTATCTAAATCACCTATTTTCACTCCACAGTGCTGGCGTCTGCTGCCTTACCCGATCAAAGATTGGGAGGTGGGCGGTGTTTACGGACAAGAGGTCCTGATTCCGCTAAATGTATGGCTTAAAGGGTGGCGTAGCCGCCTGGACTCCAGGAGATCGCTCTCTCGAGTGATGCTGTAAGGAGCAGCCCTCTGCTCGCACTGGTAAACACCGACTATCGATAAGAGATAGCCAGTTTGTTAGGTTTCGCATCAGTAGCCTGTCCATCTTGCATTGCCTTCATCCACTGGTGTAGTCCATGGGGTCTGATTAGAGCTCTGTAAATATGTATTGCCCAGGCAGTGGCGCGCGCGCGCACACACACACACACACACCCACACATACACCCACACACACACCCACCCACCCCCCCACCCACCCACACACACACACCCACACACCATAAGGATATTAGACAGACTTATATAAGGTAGAATTTTATTTACATGTGTTCAACAGGCGTAAACTTTTATATAATAACATTTTATATACATCTAAAACCTGGCGTTTGGATTATACCTGGTGTTGGCAACGGCTGACACCTTGTTACTCTATACCTGGTGTTGGCAACGGCTGACACCTCGTTACTCTATACCTGGTGTTGGCAACGGCTGACACCTTGTTACTCTATACCTGGTGTTGGTAACGGCTGACACCTTGTTACTCTATACCTGGTGTTGGTAACGGCTGACACCTTGTTACTCTATACCTGGTGTTGGTAACGGCTGACACCTTGTTACTCTATACCTGGTGTTGGTAACGGCTGACACCTCGTTACTCTCAAAAATAAAACAGTAATGAGTCACTTGAATGTAGAAAAATTCTTTACAAATCTGTATTATTTCTGGTCTATGTTCAGTTGTCCTCAGAGCTCAAGTTATATAGGAGGGAAAATAAAGTTTTTAATGGATACAAACACGGCCGACATACTGAACTAAGACCGTATTATTAACGTACCTCCTTCACCAACAGACATATGTTATCACCATCAGCACACGTACAACAGTGTCTTAAAACATCGTACTCAAGGGATAAAATCAGTGTTAAAAGAAAAGAATACTTTACTAAATGAGGAAATTTATCTTATATGAAGAGGCTACATACAGTCATTCACAAAAGTCGTGTCGTCACTCCTCCTGAACTATGAACCCGAGATTCAGACCCGTGAATCCGAAGCATTTATGGACAAAATAATGTGGCCACTCATCCGGGTTCACGAGTCTGAATGTCGGGGTTCATAATTTACGAGTTAGGACAGGACTTAGTGGATGGCGAACGGCCCATTGTTACAGTGTTTTCTTCTTTACATAACACAATGAATCATTGTTAGAGGAATTAACTAACCATGGTCCCAGTCTTCAGGAACAGGCAGATGTATACTGTACATATTCGTTATTTTACATTAGTTGAAAAAAATAAAAACGAATAAATGGTACAGTAAAGTGAATAGCCTCATCTTTGGTTTAAACTGTGAGGTGAGGTGGACGAGGCGATGAAGTGGTACACTATTTAACGGGCTGTATGGGAGAGAGTAATTCCATACAAAACAACTAAAACAAGTTTTTATATGCTTGTTTTAATCATTTTAATTCTGACAAATTTTTCCTCCATTGACTCTTAAGAATGGCGTTTCCCTAAATATTCCCGGGGCAGATTACCACACAAATATTTTTTTTTTTTTTTTAAAGATCGTTGATTTATTTCCACATTTTATAGTGGATCATGTAGAGGCAGTGTTAGTAATGTTTGTCTAATTTTTCAAACGTTGGGAAAATTATATACAGGTATATATGAAGAGGGTATTAAGTGTCTCTCGTACCAAGGATAAATGTCACGACACTGTATCCAATGCTACAGCCAAGTGAGAGATATACTGTATGTGCTTGACTAGCTTTTAAAAGTAGAAATCTTTGGGATGGAGGTTGAGATAACAATACGTATAGACATACTTTATCTCGTCATAGATTATAAGTAACACACACACACACGCACGCACGCACACGCGCACACACACACACACACACACACACACACACACAGCTTCGCACTCTCAGTTCACTTTACCATTATGAAATAAATATATACAGTAAAACCTCCATTTAACGGACATCAATCTAACGGATAATTGTTCATTATATGGAGATCCCATATCTAATGCGCCTCGATATAACGGATTACAGTCTCTCATATAGTCCGTTAAATAAAGATTTCACTGTATTCAGCTTTTCCTCTTAAGGCAGCCATCACTATAGCAATAACGTTAATGATGTGTTTTTCTCCTGTGGACAAGTGTGTTACCAACCATCTCTGTAACTCACATGTTGGTCGAGAGACTCCTCCAGATAGGACAATAGTAAGTTACAAATTTATATTCTCAGGTATGTCAGATGTAAAGATTGGTTGATGGATAGTGATGTATTGCAATAAATCATAGTTGACAAGAGTTCATTATTCAACCATTTACACTTGCTACCGTAAAGAAAAAATGTGTTGCTAAATGTTCAACTATTTGTTATGTTTCGATACATTCCAATCATTTTCTCCGGTTCATTCAATCACAGCTTCACGTACTGAAGAACTTGTAATGGCTATTTTGAACTATTACTATATTATCTTTTTAATCACATTGATTTGTCCCTTTTTTTTATCATAGATCAACCTCTTATTTTCAATACATAGTTTCTCGAACATTAGTTTTTAATACACAGTAAAAGTTCCTGAAGGTTTAACTGTATAAAGGAGAAGGTAGGGAGGTTGGTTGCCCGAGGGCTGGAGGAACGCTTCATGGTTCGGGTCTTCAGAATTTCGTACGTCTAATTTCCCCTTAACTGGTGTTGAGAAAAAACAACTATGAGTAACTGACTCACTAATGTTACCACAGAGATCTCGGCCAGATACGTGCTCATATCTCCCAGGTAGGTTAAAAAAAAGAGGAAATTATCGTACGATCTTGTGAGCACCAGGACGAAGGCTAGGTAGGGTGGCATGAGGCCCGGCTAAGATCGGTCGCAGAGCTTGGAGGAGGCGATGGCGAGGGGGCCAACTTGTCCTGGCGTAAAGCGTTCCTCGTGACCTGGCCGAGGGTGTGGCGAGGACGTGTGACCTCGACTCATCTGTGCCGTCTCGTACAGCTGCTTCTGCATTACCGCCAGTGAGACCTGTACAGGAGTAGGAGGAGGAGGAAAAGAGGCTCAGTAATAACACAGAGAGGACGCCTGGTAGCGCGGTAGAGAAGGGACTGGTGTGTAATATGTTTGTTAGTTTTAATACACTCGGTAGCGTTCACGTCTTTGTAGCGTTTTGATTAATGTAAATGAAACTATTACCCCACGATCAGACACGCCAATGTGGCCTAAAGTTAATTTTCTCAAAGTTCCTTGTCGAATTACTTGAAAATGTAATGCCTATTTCTTTAAGCCACTCCTGCATGGAACCACTTACAGAACTGAGGATAATTTATTATTTATATGAGAGATCACCCTGGTCACCCTGGTCACCCTGATCACCCTGGTTACCCTGGTCACCGTGGTCACCCTGGTAACCCTGTGAATAAGTGAATAAGAGGTTCGAGAGAATCACTCAACACCCTGCCTGAAGATCCTCAACCATTACTATTACCTGAGGATGGTGATGGCATGGTGGCATCCACACTCACCACTTGCACAGGAAGACCTGGGTTCACTCCCCAACTGTGATTATACTTATCGTACGTGTATTTTGTTTCTGTCTCCAGTACTGTGAAATTCTATGTATGATGTAAATATTATCGACCGTCATTAGTAATTTTTAGAAAACCTGAAACCATTGCGCTTTGCGGCAGGATATTCTTGTTATCTGTCGAGTAGATTAGATTCATTTTAAAACTGAATTTAAATATGGTAAAACATTAATAACAGGTGTGTTAACTAATGATCTTAACATCTAGCGATACTTTACGACTTGTTGATGCTGTAACTTACTTATGTTAAGGGGAAACAACTCGACTGTGTGGTCAGACAGCTTTTGAGTTAATTTGATAAGTAGAATAAAAGAGAAAAAAGCATTACAAACTAATAACATACAAGATAAGTGTTAATATGGCAATCAGGTTCATTATTAGTATAATATAGTTTTGTTTGTTTTTAATTTCCTTTGTAATGAGGCTGAAGTACAGAACATGCGGCCGTCAATCTCTGTTCAGCTTGGAAAAAAATATCAATATAGGGATCACATGAAGATTAAGCACCCTTGTTTATATTACTTGGCAATCAAACACCTTAACGCTACCTGGGGGTTAGGTTAGGTTAGCGTTAATGTGGTTTAATCATCAGGTGCAATAAGGTACGGAAGCGTACGTAAATTTCCATATGGTTGCATTATGGAATTGTGCAGGTGACATGCATGAGCAGGGAGGCGTGTGCAAAATCAAACCACTTCGATGTTGTAACGCAAAAATCGTCAATACTGAAAATTTCATCAGCGTCCGTTTTGAATCCTCTTTTACATTACATTATAAACCTTCAGTGATTGAGAATATTTCTGGCAGTTTTTGTTGTACCTATTTGTTTCATTCTAAGCGTTGATGTGACAAGGATGTGAGTGATGAGTTATTGATGTCAGGATTAGTGATGTCTGTAGCAAGTTGTTCTTCACGAGACTGTAGTGATGATGATGATGATGGTGAATGTGTTTAAAAGTTGAGGCCAGTGACTGTGGCCAAGGCTGGTGGTGTATGTACAGTATATTTGAGCAGAAGGAAGGAAGGAAGGAAGGAGCCATACAGGTGATTATGAGGAGCCACCTGGCACCGAGTACCACCACTTGTACCAGCTGAGGAGGACTGTGTATGTGTGGTGCCGGTTGCATGGTAATAAGTAAAGCAGATGCTCAGTGTTAATAGTGTGGTAGACAAAAGAAAGAGTCGACTGTGTTCATGACGACGACTCCTGTGGTGGTGGTCATCCAGGCAGGTGCTGCTGGATAACGTTGAAGAAATATGTTATAAAATAGAGATAAATATATCCTGCACCTTTTTCAGTTAGTGGAGGCAGTAGGTCCCTCGTTCTCTGGTCCAGCTGGTTACAAAAACACAAAGAAAATAATGAATTGGCAATAATATAAGGCATTATGGGACAAGTGGCAACAAATTCAGCTCATCATATGTCATAAATCCTTCAGTAAAACTAACTTCCAGTACCAACATATTTAGTTATTATATACAATCGATGTTTCTGAGATAATACCTGTACATTCTTAAGGGAGATTCCGATAACACAGTATGTGAAGAGTACATGACACACACACACACACACACACACACACACACACACTCTCTCACACTCACGTACGTCTCAGTAGTGTCTGTTTTGTGCATCTCTCGCTCTTGTCGTCATGCTGGTGCCACCTCGCCTTAATGGTTGTAGATTAAATGTTCCCCAATTTTAATGGACCCCAATCTAATTTACCCTAATTATTATGATTGGGATCTATAATGATTGGGACCTGTTATAATTGGGGTATGTCAGGGTTGGGTCCTATTAGGGTTGGCGCCCGAGGTTCTCCAGTGACCTTTCCACTACCACCACTCGCCACTACCCAACCCATCCCTACGCTCAGTTGCTCAGCATCGAGTAATAACATTAACTAGACTATAATGTGACCCGGTTTCTTTTTTGTACATATTATTTAGTGTGTGGTTGAGACTGTGTTTATATTCTATTTATTACTGTTTAGATAACATGTTTTTAGATCATTCCCGTAGCTATAGTTTAAGTGGTGCGCGTGTGTGACTACGAGATGTTTAGACAATTCAAAATAGGATTCTTTTTCTTGTAATTTTTTTTTTGTTTAGTGGTGCGTATAATGCTGCGCAGATCAGTGTGGTCCGTGTCCTGCGCAGCGCTTATGGTGGGTTGTGCTAGTGATTGCGTCTGGATGTTGTGACCAAAATAGACCAAAATATTGATCGAGTAATGATCTGCTGAGAATGGCGACTCCCTCCCCGGTCCACCACAGGTGAAGCCATAATGGGTCGGGTTTCTTATAAGCGTTCATGCTATAAATTTCAGCTAACCGAGATGTACCGTAACATGTTAACTTAAACCATGTCAACGTTGGCAGCTGAAAGGATGTCCAAATTGCCCTGAAACTCAACTTTAATAAGATACTTTCACCCAACCATAGTTAATCGAGAGAGATTTTATATACAGAGGGTCAGGGAATCCGGACATTTCAACTGTAGAGAGCCAACACTTATGACAGTTTTACTGGATAGATATTGACGCTACTCGTGACTCACAACACCAGGACGAGATTTGTGCAGACGCGGAGAATTGTGGGTGCTGGTCAAACGGACCCCAGAGGATAAGTGGAGCCCAGTCTTAATAGGCGCCAACTTAACCAGACCTAACTATTAACACTTAAGACCATTACTTTTGGGCCACAATGCTAATAAATTTAGATTAGATTAGGTTAGGTTGGAGCCTAAAAGGACCCTTGACCAGACCAGCACTACAGTAACTAGTTGCCAGTATGAAGTAAGATGTGACTGTGTACTGTACCTGTTCTTGTATCCTGGGAAGGTTCGTCTGCGTGATGTGATAAGTGGAATGCAGTTAAGAGAAGATATATAATACTCATTTATTTATTGGTTGATAAATTCATCTATTTATACACATATGACTAAAGAAATTGTTGAAAACTCTCCAATGATATTATTTATAACTCACCAGTTTTTGACAAGATTATTTTGCAAATTTTTGAAGGAATATTTTGTCTGGCTGTGGCAGGGTCGAGGCTCATATTAAAACTTTAGTAAAAGGTAAATGGTCTTTTATATACGATGATGATATCCAACTGGTCTATAGAGAACATGGAACATTTAGTTATGTCTTCACTAGATATTGTCGACCATCTTGAGGCGTCGGTAATAAGTTGATTTACAAAAAAATTCTGTATATGAAGGTGAACAGCTGCTTCTACGTCTCTTTCTAAAGTAAAGACACATGTCCATATTACCAACTGACTTCCCATCTGTTTTATACAACCACAAAAGACACATGCCTCAACGACGTCTCTTATGTACCTATTAAAATATATTTAATTACTAGTTATTTTACATATGATAGATGATGTTATACAGTACGTGTCTGGAGCTCCTGAGTGATGGACGTATATTGACAGTAAACAAACAGGGCGGCCTCCACTTCCACACCTTGCGGGAGTCCAATGTTTACTGGGAAGTGTGGACCTCTCTGACGTGTCATGGTTTATTGACAACAAACACTCGATAGGTTAGGTTATGTGTGTTCTCCATTATCCCTGTCAGTGTTTCTTATGCACCAATAGTGTGAGTGCTGCAGTGTTGGCGTTCTTAATTATATATACAGGTATGTAAGTGTTGCAACCTTTTCCTTTGTTGAGTGTCATCTTTTGTACGCGTGATTTGATGTTGACAAATGTTATAATTTCCATTTTTTCCAAAATAATTACCGGGTGTTAACAGGTGTTTATAAGAGGTCTGTTTCTGAGAACAGACTTTAAGACACGCGGTATTTTAGATTCCACTCCCACCTCAGAATATGATTACTCACTGAAATATATTTCAACTGAATTAAAATACTTTGAGTTGCTTACTATATTACTTATTCATAACATACACCTAATCTCACCTGATGTAACCTATCCTAACCTAACTTTCAACTCACACAATTAAAGGGAACCTTATCTCAGTTGCCTTAACCTAAACTTATCTCACCTTAACTTAATCTCATAACCTAACCTAACCTCACCTTGTTGGTCGAGATGTACTCCCTCATAGAGACCATTTCTCCTGATAGTTTCCTCTCTGTCTCTGATCCGTACATAGAATCGATGTCCCCTTCAATACGTTTGATGGCGTGTTTCTGGAGCCGTGAAGGAGAGACGGCATTTCTTCGAGGTGTGGGTTTACAGTGACCTCGGGCGCAACACGACGCGATTCTCTGTGGGAGGTAAACCAGGCGTGGGTTATGTGGCTGATAGGGCGTGTGGGCGTGGGTTATACAGCCGTTGGGGTGTATGGACGTTAGTTATACAGTTGTTGGGGGTGTATGGGCGTGGTCCGGGATGATGAGGCGTGTGGGTGTGGGAGTATACGGTCGTTGGGGCGTGAGAGAGTCATTACTATCACCTGTGTCCTCACCTTAATAATGCAATTCAGAAACTGCTTGATGGTGATGGATATAACGTTGAAGAGGGAATAAATGCAACAGCAACCCACAACAAGAATGGCGAAGTTGAAGAAGCGGTAGGTGTGTAATCCTGACCCGTAGAACGCGTTGGGTTCCTGTAAATAGATAGATACTATACACACATACATACACACACATACTGTACATACATACATACATACATACATACATACATACATTGATAGGTATTGAATAAAAAGTCACACAAGTTAATATTGATTCAGCATAATGAGGACGTTATTGTGTGATATTGTGTGGTTATCAACATATACCTAGATCACGCGCACCTACAGTGATTTACTTGCATATATATACTGTATATATATGAAAGTTATGAGGACTGTACATGTCAGTGTGTAGAGGCTGTGCTGACCTACACACACACACACACACACACACACACACACACACACTAAACTATACTCCCTGTTTACCTTAGTACTGAACTATTACTAACAAGTAGAATGTTAACATGCTAGTATGTCATCTCACCTGAGCGGATACAAAGTCTCCAAAACCAATGGTGGCGAAGGAAATGAAACAGAAGTAGAGTGAGTCAGCGTAGGTCCATTCCTCTACCTGGGGGGAGACCAACGACTTACAATACGGTATATAACATCTTCAGGGGTTTCTTTTTCCTTGTGGTTATCAGCATATACTTGGATCACGCGCACCTACAGTGATTTATTTGCATAACTTACTTCATGTATATTAGTTTCTTGAGGATGTGGTGATACGCTGTTTTTTTTTCCCTGATTGTTACGTGAGGTTAACTTAAGATGATCCCCACCCCATCTCGGCTTAATTCACCTGATGATTAACCAACGTAACGCTACCTGAGGGGGGGGGGGGGTGGTGGTTGGTTAAGGTAGAGTAGGATAGGTTAGGATAGCATTAGTGGGACTAATCTTCAGGTGGAATAATAAGCTGGGGTGGGCTAATCTTAAGGTGAAATAGTAAGCTGGGGTGGGCTAATTTTCAGGTGAAATAGTAAGCTGGGGTGGGCTAATCTTCAGGTGGAATAATAAGCTGGGGTGGGCAAATCTTAAGGTGAAATAGTAAGCCGGGGTGGGCTAATCTTCAGGAGGTTAGCAGTTGAAGTACCTGAGACACTAAGGAGCAGCAACTGACCTCCATAAACAAGACGGCGCCGAGGAAAGCTACGACGACAGAGGCGAGCGTGAGGTAGAACATGACCCAGTACACGGAAGGTTTCCAGGCGTCCAGGCTGGAGTCTTCCATGGAGTCTTGAGAGCCTCGTCGCTGGTTATTCTCCACCACACCTTCCACACCACCAGCCGCTGCTCGTTGTCGTTGCTTTCGTTCGTGTCGCGCCCTGGAGGAGATGGAGACGAGTTGAGAAGGTAAAGAGAAAGGAACTGGGGGAGGCGGGCATTTTGATGACAGTGGCAACTAATGGCCATTTCTGAGCATTCTCTGTTACGCCTATGGTCATTGCCTTCACCTGTACTCTTATTGACACGGTTCACAAGTACATATTATAAGTTATAGTCTAATACATTACAGAGCTATGTAATTATGTCTTCGGATTACTAAATTTTATTCATTATTAGAATCGTTTGCATCCGGGACCAGTCATCGTCGTTGTTGCTGGTAACTCATTTTAACTGCTGGTAACCTGAACATGATATATCTTGGGTCAAAGAAGTTAAGTGAGTCATGCAGTTACCATTAACCTTTTAGACGTGAAGGTCATTAACAGTTCGTAAAAGGACGGCAATAAGCGATGGTGTGAGACAGTCCATTTCATTATTTTACAAGTAAATTTTCTCTTTTGTGACATTTACAATAGTCGCCTTCAGACCCTGACCGCATGAGGAAGACACTGACCGCATAAGGAAGACACTGACCGTATGAGGAAGACACTAACCTCATGATGAAGGCGAGGAGGGTGATGATCCGCTCAAGAAAGAGGTTGAAGAAGAGAATGCCGGAGGAACAGCCGATTAACCCGTAGAAGATACAAAAGATCTTGCCTTCTTGCGTCCTGGGAGAGGCCGCGCCGTATCCTGGGGGAGGAGAGATCTGGGGAGTTATACACGTGGGGAGGAGATAATCGGGGAGTTACACACTTGGGGAGGAGATAATCGGGGAGTTATACACCTGGGGAGGATAAAATTTGAGTTATACACTTAGGAAGGAGAGACCTGGGGAGTTATACACTTGGGGAGTTTATACACTTGGGGAGTTTATACACTTCACGTGGGTTTGTAGCCTGGATATAACAACCTCGAGAGTTAACCTGGGGGGGGGGGGGGGGGGGGTGTTACGTGGTGGAAATTTCATCTTATCTCAGGGGAAAAAGGAAATGGAGGGGAGATTGACAGCCCGAGAGTGATAGTTGATTTATGACAGACATAGTAGTAGCGATAGTGGAATCTTAACGGGTATAACACTTTGTCTATAATGATATGCAACCCGTCTATAACCTTGACGGGTGGAGGAGGGATAGACAGTCAGTGAGGTGGAGTGATTATTCCTCTGTCTATGAATTATTGTTCCTGTCAGAAATTGGACACCGTTTGGGGTCACTGTGACGGGGATGAATGCTCTCTCTCTCTCTCTCTCTCTCTCTCTCTCTCTCTCTCTCTCTCTCTCTCTCTCTCTCTCTCTCTCATTTTTTTCATGTTGAGGGACGGTCCAGGAGCTGTTGTCTAGGGATACCTGCTGAAAATACCCATTCATGTAGCGTTTACCTGAGAGATGTAAACACGACGCATTTAAAGCTCCTGATGAGGGCAAGGTTGATAGTGCTCGGAGGGAGAAGGAGTGAGGAAGGGATGAGGAGTGAGGAAGGGAGGGAGTGAAGAAGGGAGGAGGAGTGAGGAAGGGAGAAGGAGTGAGAAAGGGGAGAAGGGCAGAAGACAGAGGGGGGTAGAGATTGAAGGAAATAGGGATGAAGGGAGTGAAAGAGAGAAGGAGGGAGGACAAGGAGGAGGAGGAGAAGGGAAAGGAAATGATGAAAGAAGTGTGTACGTGTGTTGGGGGGGGGGGGGGGCGACAGAAAAATAAACGTTACTCAGAACACACACACACACCCACATCCTTGACCACCATAAGGTCGAGACCTATCAGGCGCTGCTCCTGCTAAGCAGCGGCCCCCCTTGGCCAATGTTCGGCCCCATTCCTCAAGTCCCTCTCCCCGACCCATCCTCACCACCTGGATATCAACATAATCAAAAGAGACAATTTCGTTTCGGAAAGAAGTGGGATCAGAGTTGGACGGTGATGAACAGTGTTTAAGCCAGTGAATTCAGCACTAGACAGTACCAGTGAGAGCAGTGACCCACCAATGGGATAAACACCCCTGGGAACTGACCGCCGTTTTCTGACCAGGAAGTGCTAATCAGTCCATCATGGGAACAACAGAGAACCGGCCGGCTATGCACCTGACTACCAGATAACACAACGCCACCCAGCAGGGCGAGGTACTATCACATAACCCCACACCACCCAGTGTCCCCATGACCAGATGAGGTCCCTCATGTCAACATCCAAGGACGAGTTAACATAAGAACGTAAGAATGGAGGAAACTGCAGCGGGCCTATTGGCCCATACTGGGCAGTCCCGTTTACACCCAACCCCTATTGCTCATATAAGCATCCAACCAATGTTTGAAGTTATCCAGCGTATTCGAGTTAATAATGATGTTTGGTAACTTGTTCCATTCATCCACTGCTCTGTTTCCAAACCGGTGTTTACCTATTTCGCGCCCAAATCTAAATTTGTCTAATTTAAAATTATTGTTGAGTTCGCTCCTGGTTGGATAGTTTGAGTACCTTTGTAATGTCCCCTTTGTTTAGCCCTGACTTCCATTTATACACCTCCATCAAGTCGCTCCTCACTCTACGTCTCTCAAGGGAGTGCAAATTAAGATGCTTTAACCTGTCTTTATACTCAAGGTTCCTAATGCCCGAGATTAGTCTTGTCATTCTCCTCCGAATTCTTTCCAAGGATTCCATATCCATTCTGTAATACGATGACCAGAACTGAACTGCGTAATCCAGGTGAGGTCTCACAAGCACAAGATATAATCGGGAGATGACCTCGCTAGTCTTGTAACTAACACTCCTTTGCATGAACCCAAGTACTTTATTAGCCTTGTTACGAGCAAAAACACATTGTTTACTTGGCTTAAGGTTCCTACTTATCATTACTCCTAAATCTCTCTCACAGTCGGATTTCTCTATGGCATCGTTGTTCATCTGGTAACTGGTTTCCCTGTTTACATCTCCTATACTGAGTACTTTACATTTGTCCACGTTGAATTTCATCTGCCATTTTTCAGGCCATTCGAAAAATTTGTTTAGATCCTCCTGTAGTTTTGTGTGGTCCTCGTCAGATTTAATAACACGTCCTATTTTAGTGTCATCAGCAAATTTACTTATGTTGCTGTCTATGCCGATATCTATGTCGTTTATGTATATAATAAATAATGATGGACCAAGTAGTGAGCCTTGGGGAACTCCACTAGTGACGTTGCTCCAATGGGATTTAGTGACGTTAATGCTCACTCGCTGTTTCCTGTCCTGTAACCACGCCCTAATCCATTTAAGGATATTACCTTTGATGCCATGTGCTTCTACCTTTCTAATTAGTCTTTCGTGGGGGACTCTGTCGAAGGCTTTGCTAAAGTCGAGATAAACCACATCATAATTGTGCCCCTCGTCCACAGTTTCGAAAACTGATGAAAAGAATGTTAATAGATTAGTTAGACATGAACGCCCGCTCGTGAAGCCATGCTGGGAATCATTGATCAATCCGTGCTTCTCCAGGTGATTTCGAATAGAGTTTGAAATGATTGCTTCCAGTAATTTGCCTACTATTGATGTTAGACTGATTGGACGGTAGTTAGAGGATAGTGATCTATCCCCCTTCTTGAAAATCGGTATTACATTCGCTATCCTCCAGGATTCTGGTACTACACCTGTTTTTAAGGACATGTTAAACAACTTTGCTAAGGGCATACTAAGCTCTTCCTTACATTCCTTTAATACTCTGGCAAATATCTCATCGGGACCAGGTGACTTATTAGGCTTTAGTTTGTCTATTTGCTTACTAACATCGTTACTAGTCACTACTATCTCGCTTAATTTGTTTTCTTCACTATCTCTGAATAGAGTCGGTGCCTTGGGTATCATGTTTAAATTTTCGGTGGTGAAAACTGTTGAAAAATATTTATTCAGATTATTGCTCATTTCTCCGTCGTTGTCAGTGAGCTCGCCGGTATCTGACCGTATTGGTCCAATCTTTTCTCGTGTTTTAGTTTGATACATTAGTTAGAATCCTTTGGGGTTTATCTTCGCCTCCCTTGCTATCCTTACCTCATTATTCCTCTTAGCTTTCCTTATCTCGGTTTTAACCCTACTCGCCAATACCTTATAATAGTCCCAGAGGTAAATTTCGCCACGATTAATCCTTCTACCTATAGCCTTCCTTTGGCTAATAATGTTCTTTAAATAATTATTAATCCATTTAGGGTCATTGTTGTCTGATCTGAGTTTTTTGTATGGTATGTTCTGTCTTTGTGCATTAAGTATTTCATTATTTAAATTGTCGTGGAACTCGGCAATTTCAGATCTCGTTATCAGGTCAGTCTCAACCGTCATGTCTCCTGGTATGGTGAGGTCGCCCTCTGTGGGTGCATTGAGTGAGATCACCTCATGCGAGGTCATGTAGCTCACCCCCAAGTGCGACACCCCCTCTCTCAGCTGCCTCTTCAAACTATCAAAGTTTGCCCTTCTGAAATCTGGGACTTTTGTGGAATTATCCTTACGTCTGCCCTGAAAATCTAACTGGAATCTAATTTCTTTGTGATCCCTGTTTGCAAGCTCGTTCCCTACCTCGACATTGCTAATGAGGTTTTCTCTGTTCGACAGAACTAAATCGAGTATATTTTTACCCCGGGTGGGTTCGGTTATATGTTGACTTAGGAAACAGTCCTGGATCGTTTCGAGAAAATCCTCTGATTCTGAGTTACCCGTAAGGTCAGTCCAATCTATTTGGCCAAGGTTAAAGTCGCCTACTATACAGACTTTGTTGTGTATGGAAGCCCTGCGCATTTCATCCCAGATAAGTCGTTCATTAACTCTATCAAGATTGGGAGGTCTATATATTACTCCTGTGATTAATTTTTCCCTACCGTCGATTAATTCTCTCCAAATTGTTTCTGTATTCCGCTCAGTTTTTATTTCCTTATTTATTTCACACTTCAGATTATCCCGGACATAGATTGCTACTCCGCCTCCTTTCCTGGTCTGCCTGTCGGTATGGAACAGTTTGTAACCCTCGAACACCACACCACCCGGTGTCCCCATGACCACGTGAGGTCCTTCATATCAACACCCGAGGACGAGTTACTGCACCACGTGAACACCACACTACCTGGTGTCTCCATGACCACGTGAGGTCCTTCATATCAACACCCGAGGACGAGTTACTGCACCACGTGAACACCACACTACCTGGTGTCTCCATGACCACGTGAGGTCCTTCATATCAACACCCGAGGACGAGTTACTACACCACGTGAACACCACACTACCTGGTATCTCCATGACCACGTGAGGTCCTTCATATCAACACCCGAGGACGAGTTACTGCACCACGTGAACACCACACTACCTGGTATCTCCATGACCACGTGAGGTCCTTCATATCAACACCCGAGGACGAGTTACTACACCACGTGAACACCACTCCACCTGATGTCTCCATGACCAGCCCGGGCCATCAACTGTAAACTATAATAATTTGTATGTTCAATCATTGTTCCTTCTTTTTTCAGTAATGAAAGCTTTTGTTAAACGACCCACCTACCCCATGTCTTTGTATGTAGTAAGTCATTTTTGTCCAATGTATATTTTCAGCCTTCAGGCTGCCGACTTTTTCAATAAACCGTTAATTATTATTATTATTATTTTTATTATTACACACACACACACACACACACACACACACACACACTTTGTCATAAATTCTCAACTCTGGACATATATTTTTTGTCTTAACAACTTTTACGAAAATTTCCATCTAAACTTTTCACGAAACTGATAACACAGGGAGTCGACTTCGGAGAATGTTATTTGTTGAATAATAATAATAATAATAATATTAATAATAATACAAATAATAAACCAAAAATGGTGACTGTGTTTATTTCTAGTGTTTACCCTGACAAAGCAACGGTGATAAAAAGAGCTTTCATTATATGCTATTTTCTAAGAATGTTATTACTATTATTTCTTATTTGTCCAAAGAGAGAGAGAGAGAGATAGATTCTTCTGTACGTAATCAATCAAACACCAGACTGGACTTGAGGGTGTGCGCGCAATTTGAACTTTATCATTCCTCAACCCAGATAGTGCCAAACACCCTTACCAAGATAACACCCTTAGCAAGATAACACCCTCATTAAGATAACACCCTCATCAAAATAACACCCTCATCAAAATAACACCCTCATCAAGATAACAGCCTCATCAAGATAACACCCTCAGCAAGATAACGCCCTTAGTGAGATAACACCCTTAGCGAGATAACACCCTTAGCAAGATAACGCCCTTAGCAAGATAACACACTCGAGAAGATAACACTCTCGGGAAGATAACACATTCACCAAGATAACCACCCTCACCAAGATAACACCCACACTAAGATAACACCTTCACCAAGATAACGGTCACTAACTAACACCTGCCTCTCTGGAAAGTTTTCGCTTGACGTCCTTTGTAGATAACTAGTGGCCGGAAAATTACAAAACAAAGAGATAAGATGACAGTTGGAACTCATTACAGTGTTGGTGGTTATCTCATGAAGTAAAAGGAAAAAATAGTGATGAACGTCCGTCCTTATCAGAATTTTGTTTATGAAAATTTTCCTTTTCTCGTGAAGTTTGCAGTCAGTACTAATGGTTGTAGCCCTAATGGGTGCTAATCATCAGGGGTGGTGACTCTAAGGGAATTCTTTAGGGTTTACGAATAAAAAAATAGCCATGGTATTAATAAGTTAAAAACAGGTGGAAAAAATGGAAATTTAATAGAGGTACTGGGATGAATAAGAGGGAATGAGATTGTTTCTGAAAAAAATGTTAGAACGTTTCTGAAAAAAAAAATAGAATGCTTTTGATTTTTTTAAAATCTTTCTGGATGTTTTAGAATATTTCTGTTTTTTTAAGTGTTTATGAAAATTGTTAAATAATTTCCGAAAAATTTCAGATTGTTTCTAAAAAAAAAAATGTTTCTGAAAATTTTACACACATACAACGCACCACACACTACTTTGCTGCCACTCGGAATTGAGTATGACGACCATCCAGTTATGATAAAATGATATGAGTTACTAGGGATGTCACCTTCGTTGGGGAGTTCTGAGGTGACTAGAGAGGCCGATACGGTACCGACAGTGTCGTTCACAGGTGTTGCACAGGCGCCGTTGGCGCCTGTCTGCCTCGGTATACAGTCGGGTTAACTCGAAAGTATTGACACCTTCTCGTGTGGTATTCCTCCAAGAGTTACGGTGCGGTGTAATCGTCTCCCAGGTGAGGGGGTCGATTTGGCACTGTTTTCAGGTTTGTCTTCAGACTATCCTTATGCCTTTTCAGTTGCCCGCCAGCGTTACGTTTACTATTCGTTAGATGACTTTAAAGTAGCTGCTTTGGCAGTCTACAGTCGTCCATGCAGGTAACATGGCTAGTTGTTCATGGATACATAATGGTAGCCTCGATGATCTTACAGTTGGGGTCGGCGAGAATACTGACATTTGTTCTCTTGTCTTCCCAGTGAACTCGGAGGATGGAACCTGACTATGTTGGTGAAAGTTTTCAAGTGCCTTGAGGTGCCTCCTGTGTGTGACCCACGTCTCGCTGCCATATAGCAGGGTGGGGAAGACCACTGCTCGATATACGTGCAACTTTGTAGATAATTTAGCTCCCTACAGCTGAAGACACGGGTACGGAGTCTACCAAAGGCTTGAGATGCACATCTGATCCGATGTTCAATCTCTTCATCGATGTCCGCGGTGGTGGACAGGTGGGAGCCGAGAGACTGTAAGTGGGTAACATTAGAGAGGGCAGTACCATTGACCTGGATGGATGGTGGAGGTGTGGCTGAATCCCCTCCACACACACACACAAACACACACACACACACACAACCTCACTTCATTCATAAAATGTAAGATAGTTGTCGAAATATGTAAACATTAAAAAAAAAGAAGAGTAAATGCTGTTGAATGATAGAAAATGGGAATATTTACACAAAAGAAAACGGGTAATATTGTCTGCTAATTTACCAGCACAAACTTAAACAAAATAAATATAATTTATTCTATATCACTCCTGGTCGTAAATCTCTCATGGTCGTTACATCTTACTGTATTTTTACAATATACGTTCTATGAGTTATCTTGTAATCTTAGTCATTCTTATCACCCTCTTATACGATTTACAATAGAGACAACAGGTATTTTAAGCTCAACTAAATACCGCGTTGTTAGTGAGTCTCGTTCCTCTTAGTGGCGAGTTCTGTGAGAGTTGTTAAGGATGGTGGTGGTATGGTAGTGGTGTAGTGTATAATGGTGTTGTGGTGGTATGGTTGTGGTGTAGTGTGGTTGTTGATGATTAATGGTGTTGTGGTATTGTTTTTGGTTGTGGTGTTATGTTCTGGTGATGGTTGATGGTGTGGTGGTGGCGTTGTGGGAGTGTGGTTGACAGTAGGATAAAACAAGACACACTAACGGTTCCTTCTTATGACGTGGCTGTGTTGGTATAGAGGTTACCTGCTGAAACGTTATGGATAGAACCCACTTAGGAGGTGAAGGTGTATTAGTGACGTAGGTGCATTAGCGACGTAGGTGTATTAGTGACGTAGGTGTATTAGCGACGTAGGTGTATTAGTGACGTAGGTGTATTAGTGACGTAGGTGCATTAGTGACGTAGGTGTATTAGTGACGTAGGTGCGTTAGTGACGTAGGTGTATCGGTGACGTAGGTGTATCGGTGACGCAGGTGTATTGGTAAGGTTAGGCAAGGTGTAGGTACGGGTAGTACATAAGAACGTAAGAAAATAAGGAGTCTGCAATAGGCCGGTTGGCCTGTGCATGGCAGCTCCTGTCGAGAGTTACTACCACTCTCTATCATCCATGAATCTATCTAGCCTCATTTTAAAACTTTCCAGGGTTCCAGCACTTACTACAAAGTTGCTAAGCTTGTTCCACTCGTCCATCACCCTATTTGTGAACCAGTTCCTTCCTATCTCCCTCCTAAACCTAAACTTATCCAACTTGAATCCGTTGCTCCGAGTCCTATCCTGCTCGGATATTATAAGAACTTTATTTATATCTCCTTTATTGATTCCTTTCACCCACTTAAATAGGCTAGGCTAGTGTGTGTGTGTGTGTGTGTGTGTGTGTGTGTGTGTGTGTACAAGCAAAATAGTGTAATTTAGATGTTATGAGAGAGAGAGAGAGAGAGAGAGAGAGAGAGAGAGAGAGAGAGAGAGAGCTGTCGACGACCCTACATAAGAGGATTTGATAACCTCTCACCGATTTTCCATTCTCGTGAAAAGAGAGAAAAATAAATTGTTATGATATGTTACGTGACGAGGGGCTCAAGGCAGCACCCCCCCCTCCCCCTTCCCTCCTTCCATTGTTCTCTCCCTCACTCGGTATCTTCCTCCTTCTCTCGCCATCTTCCTTCCTCTCTTTTCACTTACCTCCCTCGCCACCTCCCTTCCCTCGCCATCTCCCTTATTCCCTCCCTCGCTCTCCACTTCCCTTCTTCTCTCTTCGCCTCTCTCTATCTCCCTCCTCACCTCTCTCTCTCTCCTCACCTCCCTCTCTCCCTCCTCACCTCTCTCTCTCCCCCTCCTCACCTCTCTCTCTCTCCCTCCTCACCTCTCTCTCTCTCCCACACCAAAAAGAGAAATGAGGAAAAATTTACGAGTCAAACGCCAAAAAACAAGGAAATCCTAAGAGTGGTGAGAGGACTGTGAAGCCTTACCTCCAGCCTCCTAGCGGCGAGAGAGAGAGAGTCAACACGAAGATAAACAAACTAGAAGTGGGTGTGGCGTATTCACGTGAAGTTGTGGGCTCCTCCCCGTGTATACAAAGGTCAATGTTTGCTTAATTACACTCCTTTTCTTCACAACTCTTCCTCCTCTTCCCTCCCCCCCCCCCCCCCCCCCGTTGCTCCTACTCTTGCCTCTTCTCTGCAACACTAACCGGGTCTTAATAGTTTGGGAGGGTCTCTCTTTCTCTCTCTCTCTCTCTCTCTCTCTCTCTCGACTATTGGTTCACGTGTGGGCAAACTTGAGTTCCTGTGACATTTTTAACCAAGAGAAAAGGAGAGAGAAACAGTGAAAGAGAGCGAAAAAGACAGAAAAAGATTGAGAGAGAGAGAAAGAGAGAGAGTGAAGACGAGATTGAAAAAGTGAAAGAGAGGAAGAGGGAGAGAAAGTGTCAGGACTCTTTCATGAATCGTTTAAAAGCTTGTGTGTTCCTTTTTATCAAGCAAAATTGTTCACTACTTTTCATAATCTCATTTTACGAGTTTGTACGTTCATCGTTCTTCAGTTTTGGTGGGAAAAAATAGGTAATGTCATTTATTTATCTCTGCGGCGCCTAAATGATATTATCTATTGGTAACTAAGCGATGCAGGGCAGTCCACCTTCCTACATTCTGGAGTTGTTTTTTTTGTTTTGTTTTTAGTTGGTAAAGATGTTACTTCAAGGAGCAGTTAGCACTTAAAGATGTGTTGTTGATGCCTGAAGGAGCTACCTGGTCATGGACGGTGGGGAAGACTTCCTTCACTAGCTGCTGAAGACGTGTTTATAATACCTAAAGAAGCTCCTGGTCCTTTATGGGGTGGGGGGGGGGGGGCGTGACCTTCACAACAAGGCAGGTTGTTTGTGTTGGGGACAAAAGAGAGGAGGGGGGGTGGATGGCTCTGTGCGAGGAAAGGAAGGAGAAAGAAGGAAAGGGAGAGAGAGAGAGAGAGAGAGAGACCTGAGGAAAGATGGGTGGAAGAGAGAGAGAGAGAGAGAGAGCAAGCAAAGAAAAGTATATGTAATGAAATGAATCAACAAAGACAGAATGGATAAACTGAAAATTCTTCGTGCCCGATGGAGTGTGTCAGGGCGGACGAGGCCATAGTGAGGCGAATAAGTTGTGTTTTATAGTTGCGATTTGATAGGGAAAGGTGGGAGGGGAAGAGGAGGGAAGGAAAAGAGGAGGGAGGGAAGAGGAGAGAGGGGAAGAGGAGGGAGGAGGAAGGGGAAAAGAAAAGGAGGAAAGAGGAAAGGGAAAAGAAGAGGAGAGAAAGGAGGATAGCAGTTATCAGAATCACAACCAATCAGACAGCTTGTGTGAGATGTCTTCACCATGAGTCTTTTTCCCTGACTGGAGAGGGACGACCACATCTGACAGGCTATGGCAACCATCATAGGGAGATAGATGAGACAATGAAATCCGAAATGTCATCAAGATTACACCGAGACTCCTGTTAATTTGATGAATATAGGTTAGGTTAGGTTAGGTTAGGCACTGAGTTGTTTAATGAAGGGGTGCGTATGACAAAACCTATATGAAGAGACGAAGACAAAGCCTAGAAGACGTGAAGAGTGAGAGGAGTGGAAGAAATCATTGGTTGATATTACAGTACTATTATTCTGTAGGTCAGTCCACGCGCCGTCACCACCCTTCCCCCTTCTCACATCTCTCCCCCTCACCACCACCCCCAGAATACCTATTTATATTTTGGTTCACCGACAGACCACACCGTCATCGCCAAGGATAGAATAAAGGTCACCATATGACTATTTCAGCGAGTCTTCAGTTGTAACCTTTACACAGATACCCACGGCCACAACAACATAACCCCCCCCCTTTTTAATATGGCCACTTATATAACCTCTCCTGGCCACATCAAAGCCATTTCATAACTCCTCCTGGCCACACCATAGCCATCAGTGGCCACGACACGCTTTCCTGTTAGCCACAAAAACAAAGACCTTTCTTGTGGCCACTTACAGAACGTCTCCTGCCCACAACACTCCATCCTCTTAGCTACCACAACATAAACGTAGGGATGGCAGTGCTGGCGTAAGTTTGACACTCCTAACGTAAGTGCTGGCGTAAGTTTGACAATCCTAACGTAAGTGCTGGCGTAAGATTGACAGTTCTGACGTAAGTACTGGTGAAAGTTTGAGAGTGTTGACAGAGGTTACGATAGGAAATATTATTAATAACGTCTTGACTCTTGTAGGACTCAAACCCTCAACACAATACAGGTTTTTTTTCCCGTGTTAATAAGGACTAATTAATGCATCTAATTGGCTTACTTTGTTCATAAGGAGAGGCGATGTGAAGGATAGTGGGAGATGGGTTGGTGAGGAGAGGGAGAGAAAGAGATGGTAAGCAACGGAGGGAAAGAGAGATAGGGAAGGTGAGTATATGATCAGTGTTGCAATAGTCAATATTAGGTCAAGCTAGAAGTAAAATCAAACTAAATCAAAATAATTCGATTCATTAAAGACCTGCAAGAAAACCCCTCCACTAACTGATGTGGCGTCAGCCCTCGTCAGCGCCACCACCAGGAGGGTTCAGGTTAGGAGTCGAGAACCCATTTAGAGTGTGTGTCGAGAGTGAAGGCTGAGACATGATGGTGACGAAAGAGAACCTCATATAAGTGACCTTTAAGTATATTAACATTACGTACATTTAGTTTTTTTTTTACCTGTACTTTATATTTAGTGTAAAGAAATAAGTAAATCTAAGTATTTGTATTATACCTTTACTTTATACTTAATTGAATGGGTTAAGTAAGTTTTTTATATTTTTCTATGATAATGATTGGTTCTGGCTTAACCTACGTACTAGATGAGGTATCATTTAATAGTAACTTTTTCAGGTAGGAAAAATATTTTGTTTATATATAACTCTTGTTTCTGAGTAAGTTTTTTTTTTTATTATAAATTCGCTAGATTGTTTGACCCATTGAATATAACATCATACTTGAGGGGTTAAATCACCGTACTCAAGGGGTTAAATCACCGTACTCAAGGGGTTAAATCACCGTACTCAAGGGGTTAAATCACCGTACTCAAGGGGTTAAATCACCGTACTCAAGGGGTTAAATCATCAGACTCAATATCTTACTTAATATTTGTCAGTCAATGTGAATGAAAGCTATCCATGTTGTCATAATTTTTCTGTCACATCTGTCATAAGTACATCTGTCAACAACACTTCAGTCAACAACACAACTGTCAACAACACGTCAGTCAACAACACAACTGTCAACAACACGTGAGTCAACAACACGTGAGTCAACAACACGTCAGTCAACAACACAACTGTCAACAACACAATTGTCAACAAACATCTGTCAACAACACAACTGTCAACAACACAACTGTCAACAACACGTCAGTCAACAACACGTCAGTCAACAACACAACTGTCAACAACACAATTGTCAACAAAAAACTGTCAACAACACAACTGTCAACAACACAACTGTCAACAACACAACTGTCAACAACACAACTGTCAACAACACTTCAGTCAACAACACAACTGTCAACAACACAACTGTCAACAACACAACTGTCAACAACACGTCAGTCAACAACACGTCAGTCAACAACACAACTGTCAACAACACAACTGTCAACAACACAACTGTCAACAACACAACTGTCAACAACACTTCAGTCAACAACACAACTGTCAACAACACAACTGTCAACAACACAACTGTCAACAACACGTGAGTCAACAACACGTCAGTCAACAACACAACTGTCAACAACACGTGAGTCAACAACACAACTGTCAACAACACAATTGTCAACAAAAAACTGTCAACAACACAACTGTCAACAACACAACTGTCAACAACACAACTGTCAACAACACAACTGTCAACAACACAACTGTCAACAACACAACTGTCAACAACACAACTGTAAACAACACTTCAGTCAACAACACAACTGTCAACAACACGTGAGTCAACAACACGTCAGTCAACAACACAACTGTCAACAACACAACTGTCAACAATACATCTGTCAACTATACATCTTGTCAACACGTCTAAATCCAACTGACAGGGAGATAAAATTTTTAGTAATATATACAACCTATGGAACACAGGCGGGGAACAGAAGCTCAAGGATCAACAACAGGTGAACCCATGTTACACCTTAGAGCTGATTACCAACCCGAGAAACATCCAGGAACGACTCTTATGATGGATAACCACGTCGACGCCTTCTTCCACTCACTCCACCCCAAGATACATCATCACAGTTCAACAAAATTGGAAAAGTTTGTGGAGTTTATCTCAACTGTGTAAGAAAGGAACTGGGAGTGGGAGCGCTGATCTACTTAACGTCAAATTCTCCACTGCTGTCAAGGGGCGGTCCTCCTCCTCCTCACCTCCTGTGGTTGGTGATTTAAACCTTTGAGTCTTGGAGAGTTCAATAATCTTCTTAAAGGGGTTAAAACCATCGTCGTCAAAGGGGTTAAAACCATCGTCCTCAAAGGGTTTAAAACCATCGTCATCAAAGGGTTTAAAACCATCGTCCTCAAAGGGTTATAACTCATGTTCTCTCAGGTAACCATCAGCTGTGTTCGTGTCACACCTGAATTAAGGTTTATTAATGTGCTGAGTAAAGAGGGAGATTTAAAATGGCTTCATTGTAAATACTGCGGTGGAATACAACTGCGTCTCTGGTGTAAAACTTATTGATTCATAAAAAAAAAACAATAACTTTAATTTTACCGACTTAAAACTGACTCAAAACTAACTCGAGACTGACCCAAAACTGACCCAAGACTGACTCGAGACTGACACAAGACTCACCCAAAACTGACTCGAGACTGACTCAATACCCAAGACTCAAGGGCCTGAAGCTTGGATGGGACGAAAGGATCCAGTGAGGTATTGATTAGTCGTATTGGTAACTCTCTTGACACCTTTGGTAACTTATGATGCTGCGTTACTGGGGTGTGATGCTGCGTTACTGGGGTGTGATGCTGCGTTACTGGGGTGTGATGCTGCGTTACTGGGGTGTGATGCTGCGTTACTGGGGTGTGATGCTGCGTTACTCTCTCGAAACAGAAATATATTCAATATCAAAATTTCTTTCATCAACAAATACGGATTATGAGAGAGAGAGAGAGAGAGAGAGAGAGAGAGAGAGAGAGAGAGCACACACACACACACTTTGATGATCACGTTGTAATCTTGTTAGAGAACTGAGGGTCTAGATTGCCTCTCTCCCTCCCTCTGAATCATCTCTTTCACACCCTCACTGATGGGAGGAGGACAGATGGGGGGTGAGGGAATAGATGGGGGAAAGTAGGGAGGAAATAGATGGGATGTGGAGGAAAGGAAATTGTGAAATATCCTCCTCTCGTCTACCTGTCTACACCTCATTCCCTCCTCCCGTCTACCGCTGACTACACCTCACCCCTCTCCTCCCGTCTAGCTCTCTTGTGTACATCTAACCAACCTTAACCACAAGATTAACTTAAGAACATAAGAACATAAGAAAGTGGGATACTGCAGGAGGCCGATTGGCCCATACAGGGCAGATCCCTTTCACACCCATCCCAGCACTTCCATGTGCCTATCCAACTTCGTCTTGAAGCTCCCTAGCGTCCCCGATCCTACTATAGCACTCGGTAGCCTATTCCACATATCCACAACTCTATTACCAAACCAGTGCTTGCCTATATCCTTTCTGAATCGGAATTTATCTAATTTAAAGCCATTTGTTCTAGTTATTTCGTTATTACTGAGCTTCAGAACATCTTCCATTTTACCCTTGTTAATCCCACTTACCCACTTGTACACCTCTATCATATCTCCCCTAACTCTACGCCTCTCTAATGAATGTAAGCCTAAGCTTTTCAGTCTTTCTTCATATGGAAGGTTTCTAATATTATGGATCATTTTTGTCATTCTTCTTTGTACTCTCTCCAAAGAATCTATGTCCATTCTATAATAAGGACACCAGAACTGAACCGCATAATCCATGTGTGGCCTCACTAATGCTAGGTAAAGTTTCAAGATAACGTCAGCAGTTCTGTTACTCACAGACCTAGATATGATACCAAGAATCCTGTTTGCCTTGTTGCGAACGCTAATACATTGTTTTCTAGGTTTCAAGTCGTTGCTAACAAATACACCTAGATCTTTTTCACAAACTGAGTTTTCTATTTCCGTGTTACCTAGTTTATACTTAACGTTTGTATTCGTCTTCCCTATCTGTAGTACCTTGCATTTATCAGTATTAAAATTCATTTGCCAGTCTACTGACCACTCATATAAGGTATCTAGATCTCTTTGAAGGTGTTCAAAGTCACTGTCTGAATTTATCACTCTCCCCATTTTGGTATCATCTGCAAATTTACTAATCCTACTAGTTATGCCTAAATCAAGATCATTAATGAATATAACAAACAGCAGAGGGCCTAATACAGATCCCTGGGGAACTCCGCTTTTGACCGCACCCCAGTCTGACTTTAATCCATTAATGCTGACTCTTTGTTTCCTACCAGTTAACCATGACCTAATCCATTTTAATAATGATCCACCTATTCCATGTGCTTCTACCTTCCTTATCAATCTCTCATGAGGGACTCTATCGAATGCTTTACTGAAATCTAAATAAATTATATCATATGACTTATCATTATCTACCGCTTCATATACTTCTGAGAAAAAGCTAAGCAAATTTGTGAGACAAGAACGTCCCTGGGTGAACCCGTGCTGAGAAGAATGAATTAAGTTGAATGTTTCAAGGTGGCTTCTGATTTTTGTAGCAATAATTGACTCTAGCAACTTGCCTATGATTGACGTGAGACTAATGGGACGGTAATTTGATGCAATTGATTTATCACCCTTTTTGAAAATCGGAACTACATTTGCAAGTTTCCAAGCTTCTGGCACTAGGCCCGATTCTAATGACTTATTAAATAAAACTGCTAATGGATTACTCAACTCATCTCTACATTCTTTTAATATTCTAGCATATACCTCGTCTGGACCAGGCGATTTATGAGGCTTCAGTTTGTTAATTACTTTAAGCACATCGTTACTAGTAATATTGATATTCATCAACATATTTTTTATACTGTCGTTATATACCTTATGAACTTCTGGAAACTGTGCTAGGTTTTCATTTGTGAATATGGAGCGAAAATGACTATTTAACGTACTACACATTTCTAACTCATCATCAGTCATTTCTCCTGTCGTAGTTTTAAGGGGACCTATTGTATCTCTAACCTTTGATTTATACAGTTGATAAAAAGCTTTGGGGTTATTTTTCGATTCGTTTGCTACCTTGATTTCATAATTTCTCTTTGCTTTCCTAATTTCTGTTTTTACCTGTCTTGTTAGGTTCTGATAGTAACCAAGTAAGTGATTTTCGCCTTTCTTAACTTTTCTATATACTACTTTCTTTTTCCCTAGAAGATCTAAGAGTCTATTATTCATCCATTTTGGTTGGTTCCGTATCGATCTGAATTTTCTTTTAGGGATGTGTTTATTTTGAGCATTATTGATTGTCGCAATAAATTGTTCATAAGTAGCTGCTAAATTAAATTCGGGGTTATCGCGTCCTAAGTTGACAGTTTCCGGAGGTGTGGGGGGGGGATTAATCTTTTGACCATAGGGTCATCCCTTAGGTCTCTCCTTAAGCTACCGTAATTAGCCTTCCTAAAATCCGGGATCAAGGCCGAATTTTCCTTCTTCCTGCCATCCCATATTATGTTAAAATATATGGCTTTATGATCACTGTTTCCTAGTTCGTCTCCAATCCCAACATCTTTTACTAGATTTTCATTATTACTGAGAACTAAATCGAGGATATTATTTCCTCTAGTGGGCGAGTTTATGAATTGATATAAAAAACTATCTTGTACTACTTCTAGAAAATCTTCAGATTCATTATCGCTAAGTTGATTTTTCCAATCTATGCCTGAAAAGTTGAAATCGCCTAGAATACATACATTGTTTCTATCAGATGCCTTCTTTATTTCCTCCCATAGCAATTTACCATCGTTCCTACTCAAATTAGGCGGTCTATATATAACACCAATGACTACGGATTCACTGCCCTCACCAATCTCTACCCAAATACTTTCATTGTCTCTATTTGTTTTAATGTTTGATTTATTGCAGCTTTTTAATGACACCCTGATATACACTGCTACACCGCCACCTCTCCTTCCTACTCTGTCTGTAATTTGAGAGAAATACAGGTACAGTAAATCCTACATACCCTAATGATAGCTACAGTACATGTAATGTAACCGAGACGTGGTAGAAATAGTGATTTTTTTGTGTAATTTATTGTGTGGCAATATTGATTATCTCAACCAAATGTATAACGTAAAGCGTGTTATTGTTGCATGTACCTGCCCGCTCACCTGGCCCCTCACCTGTCCGCTCACCTGGCCGCTCACGTGCCCGCTCACCTATCTGCTCACCTGGCCGCTCACCTGTCTGCTCACCTGGCCGCTCACCTGGCCCCTCACCTGTCCGCTCACGTGCCCGCTCACCTATCTGCTCACCTGGCCGCTCACCCGCTCACCTGGCCGCTCAAGTGCCCGCTCACCTAACACAAGCAATGTTTACCTCGTATAAACTTACGGTACTCTTTGATGTTGTTCACTCAGTCTGTATTGATGAATTCTTAAGTGTTCCCGATAGCTGGGTACCTGACACACACACACACACACACACACACACACACTTAGTAAATAATAGAGACAGGATGGGAGGGACATTGTCCTAAATCACACCAATTTAACCTAATCATTAAAACTTCGGTTTAATCGTAGTGGAGCCCAATCCTAGTGTGGCCCAGTCCTAAAGGCACACAATCCTAATTCTTGGGTTAGGTTAGGTTAGGTTAGGTTAGGTTAGGTTCCTGGCCCGAGTCGTTCTCTGGGGATTAGTAAGTCCCTGTCTTAGGTGATTAGCACGTTAAGTGACCTAACCCAAGTGGGAATATGAGGAGGAGATGTGACCGACATGTGAGGGAAGTGATTGGAATTGCTTCTTGTTTTGGTTGTCGGAGATGGTGTGTGTGTGTGTGTGTGTGTGTGTGTGTGTGTAGACGTATTAGTGAGTTCTTAAAAAATAAATAAACTAAAGAATACAAAATCTCCAGGGCCGGATGAAATTTTCTCTCGAGTCTTGAAAGAGTGTAGGGAACAGATTAGCCGACCCCTCGTAAACTTATTTACAAAATCATTAGACACTGGAGTTGTGCCAGACTTGTGGAAACAGGCAAATGTAGTACCCATATTCAAAAAGGGAGACAGAGCATCAGCGTCAAATTACCGGCCGATCAGTTTGACGTCAGTAGTGGGGAAATTTCTTGAATCAATTATAGCAGATAACATCCGATCGCATTTAGAGAAAAGCAAATTAATCTACGACTCTCAACATGGGTTTACAAAGGGAAAATCTTGTCTAACAAATCTGCTAACGTTTTTTAGGAAAGTCTTCGAGGTAGTAGATAATGACGAAAATTACGATGTTATTTACTTAGACTTTAGCAAAGCATTTGACAGAGTACAGCATCAGAGGCTTCTGAGAAAAATTAAGGCTTATGGTATCGAGGGGAAAGTTTTAAATTGGATAAAATCATGGCTCACCGATAGAACGCAGAGGGTCAGCGTAGATGGTGTTAAATCTGAGTGGGGTCGTGTAACCAGTGGGGTTCCCCAGGGGTCAGTACCCCACTCTTGTTCATAATCTACATAAACGATCTAGATACTGGGATCAGCAGTGACATAAGCAAGTTTGCTGATGACACCAAAATAGGGCGGCAGATTAATTCAGGGCAGGACGCAAATGCATTACAGGAGGATCTAAATAAACTGCAGGGGTGGTCTGAAAAATGGCAAATGAAATTCAACACCAGCAAGTGCAGCGTACTTAATATTGGAAGAACAAATACTGTCAATGTATACAGCCTTAACAACATCAACCTAGAGAAGTCGACTTGTGAAAGAGACCTAGGGGTACTTGTAAGCCCGGACCTACGGCCTAGAAAACAGTGCGTTAATGTTCGAAATAAGGCAAACAGAGTATTGGGTTTTATATCTAGAAGTGTAAGTAATAAGAGTGCAGAGGTCTTATTGCAACTATATCTTGCGCTAGTCAGGCCGCACCTTGATTATGCGGTTCAGTTCTGGTGCCCTTATTATAGAATGGATATCAATTCACTAGAGTAGGTGCAGCGAAGAATGACGAAAATGATTCCGGGACTTAGAAACCTTCCATATCAGCATAGGTTAAAGAAACTAAACTTGTATTCCCTAGAAAGACGAAGAGTGCGGGGAGATATGATAGAAGTATTTAAGTGGATGAAAGGAATCAATAAAGGGGATATAGATAAAGTTCTTATAATATCCGAGCAGGATAGGACTCGGAGCAACGGATTTAAGTTGGATAAGTTTAGGTTTAGGAGGGAGATAGGAAGGAACTGGTTTACAAATAGGGTGATGGACGAGTGGAACAAGCTTAGCAACTTTGTAGTAAGTGCTGGAACCCTGGAAAGTTTCAAAAGGAGGTTAGATAGATTCATGGATGATAGAGAGTGGTAGTAACTCTCGACAGGAGCTGCCATGCACAGGCCAACCTGCCTATTGCAGACTCCTTATGTTCTTATGTTCTATATTTTAAGCGTTTGTCTTTGTTGGTAACCGATTATATATGAGTGTGCATTTGTAGTTTTGCATTTGATTGCCATTGTGTGTGTATGTGTGTGTGTGTGTGTGTGTATGGATGTATCTACAGTATGTGGGCGCTGATGGCTGTTTGTGTGTATATGTATATGTGTATAACCATTCTTGAGTCGTGTGAGAATTTTCGTCCAATGGCAGTAGGAATTCGGATCAATGTGAATTCCTATTGGTGTTCATAGGTCCGGGGATAACATTCGATTTGGTTTTCATGGTTGACGCTGTGTGAGTATGTTGTGTTTGGTTGATTCACTCTTCTTTTATCACCTATTCTCTCTCTGTTTTCATCATCATCATCCTCTTGCGCTTGTGTTGTTATTCATTCTTGTGTGCATTGTTATTCTCATCCCCCGTCACAACTATGGCCCCCAACCGTCTCAACCACTAAAATACTATTACCACTACCGTAATCACTGCCACAACCAATGTTTACAAGCATATCGTGACTTAACGCTAAAGAAAACCAATCAGGTGAGGCATAAATAGCTACATCATGACGTCACGCTAAAGAAAGCCAATCAGGTTGAGGTATAAATAGCTACATCATGACGTCACGCTAAAGAAAACCAATCAGGTTGAGGTATAAATAGCTACATCATGACGTCACGCTAAAGAAAACCAATCAGGTTGAAGTATAAACGGCTACACCGTGACGTTACGTTAATGAAAACCAATCAGGCGAAGTATAACTTGACTACCAATGCTATGTCGTTTAGTTAAGGAAAAATTCATAAGTTTGGACCCCTATTGGCAGCCAGCCTTTGAGTCCAGCAATCTAACAATAATGGTTAACATATAAAACTTTTTCACCTGTTCATCAGTAACCAATAACTGGATCCAGGTTTTATGTGTATCGACTGTGTTCAACTTAGCCGCCAAAATACCATTATTATTCAACAAGGTTTTATATTTACGATCCCTCAACAGGTGATACCAAGGTTTGTTTACAGGAGGAAAGAGAGAGAGAGAGAGAGAGAGAGAGTCAACAAAGGCAAATTTGAGCGAGAAGAGAGAAAAATGTAACGGTGAGTAATATCCCCGGTGTTGGAAGCTGGGTCTAGCACTGTAAATTATTAAGCAAGAGCTTTTCATGGCCATGTTTGAGCGTGAAGAAGGAACAGCTAGCGAGTCCTTGGTTCTGTCCCGTACTTGTGACAGGTTTGGGGAAGTGTGTGGTACATGTTCACCTACAAACACATTGACAGATAGACAGAGAGTCGTACACAAACAGACAGAGACAGACATTCGTACACTATTAGACACACCCCCCCCCCCACACACCCCCCCCCCCACACTCCCCCCCCCCCTACACACACACACAGACACATGAACAATTTAAAACCAAGAGAAGACTTTGGCTTATGTTATAGTAAATTATAGGTGAATTTAACGAAAGCAATGACTTTAGACAGGTGAACACAAATGAACACCTAGACAAATCAAGAGAGAGTTAAAGAGACTACAGCTCATGCGCATGCGTGAATGGATCGATAGCTAGCTAGTTAGTTAAACAGAAAGACAGAGCAAATTACTCTCCTTACCTGAAATGACGGAGCGCTAGTTAATTGTGCAATAAACCCGCTATAAACACATGGGGGACGATATAAAGAATATGTGGTGATTCCTTCTAAAAGTTATTCTTAGTTCCAGTGACAATAACGTTCTCATAAGGGGGAACTGGGGGAGATGAAGTGGGAGAGGGAGGTAGGAAGGGGGAGGGGAATGGAGGAGAGTGATGGGGGGGAGATGAAGTAAGAGAGGGAGTGACGGAGGTGGTGGGAGGGGAGGGGAGTGGGAGGGAGGGGAAAAGGGGTAGTAGAGGAGGAACACTTAGACGGCAGCGCAGGTCACCCTCATACACCAGGTCACCCTCATATACCAGGTCATCCTCATATACCAGGTCACCCTCATACACCAGGTCATCCTCATATACCAGGTCATCCTCATATACCAGGTCATCCTCTTACACCAGGTCATCCTCATACACCAGGTCACCCTCATACACCAGGTCATCCTCATACACCAGGTCATCCTCATACACCAGGTCACCCTCATACACCAGGTCATCCTCATACACCAGGTCACCCTCATACACCAGGTCATCCTCATATACCAGGTCATCCTCATATACCAGGTCATCCTCATACACCAGGTCATCCTCTTACACCAGGTCACCCTCATACACCAACCATCATCTCTACTCATCCAGAAGTAAAATCCGGGTTATTGATTTTTCAGCCATGTGGAGAAAATATGGTCTTAATAACTTATCTTTCCTGTGTGTGTGTGTATATGTATGTGTGTATATATATATGTGTGTATATGTGTGTGTGTGTGTCTGTATATGTATGTATGTATATGTGTGTGTGTGTGTGTGTGTGTAAGTTATCGACACAGTTCTTGTTCCATATTTAATGTTCTATTGATTTTGAAGTATAATGTCAAGTCATTAAGGCAGATTCGTCTCCACTTACCACGCTATAAAGTTTTGCTACTCATTTGTATTTAAGTGAACTGGGGAGGGGTGGGGTGGGGGTGGGGTGGGGGGGGGATCGAACCAACTATTAGAACCGGAGGCGAGCGTTTTATCCACTCGGCCATCGGAGTAGTTAGAGACAGAGAGACAAGTAGAGACAGAGAGACTATTTATAACCTGTATATAAGATAGTCCATAATTACAAGGCACTATTACGTGACACCTCCTGATAGACAGCCAATAGGAGGGTCGATTCCCCAAGATAATTACCCACTTAACTTACCTGCCCCTGTAACAATCATCTATTTATTGACGTTAATATTCGTTTTTATTTCTACGTTGTTTATCATTTTTGTTGTTATTATCCTCCGTTGTGTTTACTTTTTGTCTTTAATTGATGATATTTCGTGGTTAAGTCATGGTAATCAAGGGGTTAAACCATCGTGTTCAAGGGGTTAAACCCATCGTGTTCAAGGGGTTAAACCATCGTGTTCAAGGGGTTAAACCCATCGTGTTCAAGGGGTTAAACCATCGTGTTCAAGGGGTTAAACCATCGTGTTCAAGGGGTTAAACCATCGTGTTCAAGGGGTTAAATTATCGAAATCCAGGATAATCTCTCTGTATTAACCATATTATTGACTCTAAAACATAAAGTGACAATACTAAGCCGTTGTTATTACATATATAATCCTTTGCCTAAAACCTAATTGTATTGCTGACATTAAGTAATTATTTTACTCGTATTATACTAATTATATGGTATATAATCACCTAACATAATTGATATATATAATTTCGATATTACGATGATAGTTCGAGGATGTCTTTAATGTCTATCCAGTATGTCTTGTTTTAGGACCATGGGAGAGTGGTTATAGGTTCTCGTGTCTATCATTGTTCAGGTTTTTGCTGGTTTAGTGGTTATAAAAGTCATGGTCTACTGCAGGAAGCTTTTAGTCATAAGCCCCGTATCTTGGAGTGTCCTCAACCCTCAGTGGATGAATCCAAATGTTCTTGATAAACAGAATCATTTTGGATTAGTGAGTAACCAGCAAACCGGTTCCTGCTATGACCTAACCTAACCTAACCTAACCTGACCGTAACATCAAGGGGCGTGGAAAGATGGGTGAGTAACCACAATCGGAAAATACCCAAGTCAGTAGAAGGGATGGAGAGGGAAGAGTCACTAACCCACCCACACACACGCCCACGTCAGCAAAGGTCACATGACGCTTCACCTCTCTCTCATCAAGGTCGATTAAGTGTATTCCAGGTAATGTTTGAAGAACGTCTTTCACATGGAAGGAGAAAATAGAACCCCCGGTATGATTCAGGTGTGTTGACCAGGTGATGCCTCATTAGTTAAGGGAGGGATCTTACCTGTTTGATGTATGGTTGGTGGCGGCCCTATTAAGCATGATGGGTGGTGATGGGTGAGGATGATGATGGGTGGTGATGATGGGCGGTGATGATGGGTGGTGATGATGGGTGGTGATGGGTGAGGATGATGATTGAGGATGATGATGGGTGTCGATGATGGGTGGTGGTGATTATAGGTGGTAAGAATGGGTGGTGAGAATGGTGGTTGCCTCACGGAACAAGTCATTCGAAAGAAAAAAAAACCCACAACTCTCTCATTATTTTTTATCCCAGGTTGAACTACCACTCACACAACCTTCCACCGACTTTGTAATACTTAGGATGCTAAAAAATGTCCCAGTTCATCCAAGGAGACCATGATCCCCTCGTGATGTATTGAGAGGGCCACACGTCCCCCTAGAGAGAGAGAGAGAGTGACCTTAGGGATTAGATACTGGGGTCACGTTAAAATCAAAAACAAAACACAATAGGTGATTGCTGTATACTATAATCTTGGGTCGATTGGTTGTTGGTGGGAAGCTTCAATCATGGGAAGGGAAAGGACGACAAACAGACAATTAGACAGAAAACATAATACCTCCCTTAGGACACCATGTGGGGCATAATCCTAAACACAATAATCACATTTTGTTTCTTCGGGATAAATTATTTGTTACATCACCCTGAGGTAGAGTACAGCATTAACCTTGGAGATCTTAAGACGCCCACACAGGTATACTCTTCACGCCCACACAGGTATACTCCTTCACGCCCACACAGGTATACTCCTTCACGCCCACACAGGTATACTCTCCACGCCCACACAGGTATACTCCTTCACGATAAACGTCGACAATATCTCTTGGGTCTGTGAAGTAGAACTTGAAGTCGTTGGGTTGGACAAGACGGTTTAATTATAAAGTTAATGGGGATATATCGTACGTACACACACGGTCAAACATATATACACACAGACAAGCAGATTAATAGAGACAGACAGACATACAGACAGACAGACAGACAGACAGACAGACACACAGACAGACACACACATAGACAGACACACACATAGACAGACACACAGACAGACAGACAGACACACAGACAGACAGACACACAAACAGACACACACATAGACAGACACACACATAGACAGACACACAGACAGACAGACAGACAGACACACAGACAGACACACACATAGACAGACACACAGACAGACAGACAGACACACACACAGACAGACACACAGACAGACAGACACACACACAGAAACACAGACAGACAGACAGACGATTGATTCCTCTCTCCTGTCTCGATTTTAAGGTCAGGATACAATTTCAAAACTTGTAACTTACTTAATTGTAGTCTTATCCCTCTCTCTCTCTCTCTCTCTCTCTCTCTCTCTCTCTCTCTTGTCTGTCTCTGTGTTTGTTTGTTTTTGCGTGCGCGTATGTAAATAGATAATTACACATATACTGTGCATGTTCTCTCCCTTACTCCTGAGACACACACACATCATCATTTGCAGTCCCATGATCTTTTGATAAACATGAAGAGGCTATTTTTATCTCATGGATTGTGTGTGTGTGTGTCTTCTCAAATTACCTGTGTGTGTAGGAGGCGGCAGGTAAATGGCTTTGACATTCTATCTCACGGTTTTCATTTTTCTTTTACGTATTTGTGATTGTTTTTTGCCAGTCTGTGTTACCTATCTACAGACTGTCTTTGTATATATGTCTACAGCCTGTCTTTGTATATATGTCTACAGACTGTCTTTGTATATATGTCTACAGACTGTCTTTGTATATATGTCTACAGACTGTCTTTGTAAGCTCGTGCGTGTAACCTGTGCCAGAAGGATTTTTTTTAATATTAAACATCCAGAGTACGACGATAACACCCAGAGTACAGCAAATAAACCCATTGAGTGAGATATCTTAAAGCCTTGAGAACAGTTACTTAATCCCATGAGTCTTGAGTACAGTTACTTAATCCCATGAGTCTTGAGTACAGTTACTTAATCCCATGAGTACTATGACTAATAGATTTTCAGTTAAAAATAATAATGATTGTTTTGACCGAGTTAGAATCCTCCATTGTACAATTTTGATGTGTTGCATTTGCGGGGTGGACCGAGAGAATAACTACGCGGTAATTCAACGACATTAAACTCAGTAACTCTTAAACACGTCAGTTTGGTCTCCGTGTGGTGTCATCAGCCCGCCATTATTATCTTACCTTGATTACGTCTTAACTCAACCTTCTGTGTCAACGTTACATGGAGAAAGTTTTGGAGGGATTTTTGATATATTTAAGTGATAACACGAGAGAAACAGAAGCAAGAGAGATGATGAGTGGAAGAGAAGAGAAAAGAAGAGAGAAGGGGGGTAAGATTAGGAGAGACAGAGGCCAACTGAGGTGCCACGGTTATGACAAACTTTTATCCCTAATAGGCGCAATTCTTTTTTGGGAGGGAGGGGGGGGGGTTCTATATTGCTAATTAAGTGCATGTTGTTTAATAGCCTTTACCAGTCGAAGAGATTAGATATATAAAAAAACGATAACAGCTACTCTCATCAGGTAAGGTTATATTGAAGTCGATAAGAGAGAGATTACCGGCCCAGTTAACTCTCTCGTTATTAAAGGAATAGTTCTGAGTTTGTAAGGTAAAGGATGCACAGAATAACTCATTGAGACACTGTATAGGGCAAAATGGAAACGGATATATTTTTTTATTTTTTTGAGGGAGTGGGCGGTTCACAAATACACGATGGACGTCTTCTGCACACACACACACACACACACAGTCTCTTTGAACCCCTGAACAACTCCTATTATTGTGGTTTCTCAGTTAATTTCAAGGAAAATAATGTTTATCTCTGTACTAAAAGGACGATTCAATGTTTAAAGCTGATCCTTGTGACTTACATTTCGGGTTAATTGATCCCAAGTCTTAACAGAACCCAAATTAACCATCTATAGACTTGAGGGTCTTTTAGAATTAGGACCAAGAAACACTTAGACTCCGTTACAATTGGTCCCCATTAGACTTTGGCTCTATATTAGGACTGGGGGCTGATAAACACTATAGACCCCATTAAGACAAGGCCCTGTTAGGATTAGGGGTCCATTAGGAAGGCAATTGATTTCTTTTCACTCGTCTCTTTCAACAAATTTACACTTCCTCTCCATTAAATTCCCATTTCACTTTCCTCTGTTTGTCTCTCTGTCTTTCCTTCCCGTTTCTTCTTTTTACTTCTCCGTTATTCTTCGTTCATCACCACCTATCCCCAACCTAACCCGCCTCGATCCTTAAATTAAAGCTAAAGTATTGTAATTTAACATAATCTTAACTTAACTTAACCTGACCTAACCTAACCTAACCTGACCTAACCTAACCTAACCTAACCTAACGTAATTTAACCTAACCTACCCTAACCTAACCACATTCCTAACGTAACCAAAACATAAAAAACTAACCTAACCCAACTTTAACCCAGCCGACCATAACTCACCTTAACCTACCCAAATTAAAGGTTTTCTATATGATAATTTGGGTGTTTGCATTAATTTGGTCTCTTCTCTTTCTCGTGTGGATTATTACCCTCTTCCTTTCTTTATCTCTTACTTTCTTTCTTCTTTCTTCTCTCACTTTCTTCCTTCTTTCTTCTCTCACTTTCTTCCTTCTTTCTTCTCTCCTGTGTATTATCTCTCTTCCTATCTTCCCGTTTCATTCTTTCTTTCTTATTCCATTGTTTTGTTTATTTTTATTTTTTTGCTAATACGAAACTTGCTTACGATATTTTCTATTTTGTCTTACGATTCTTTCATATCTTCTACGATACTTTTTCCTCCTTCCTACGATACTTTCTCCCTCTTCTTTCAGACATTTCTTCTCTCCTTCCTTCCTTCCAGGAAGACACATCTTCATCTTTTCTTCTCTCTTTGATTTTCACTCCCCGTTCCCCTCCCTCCCCTCCACCCTATCCCTCTACCCCTCCCTCCCCCCACCCTCTCCCTCTTCCCCACCCTCTCCCTCTTCCCCACCCTCTACCCCTCTCCCCCCACCCTCTCACTCTCCCCCCACTCTCTCCCGCTCTCCCCCCACCCTCTTTCGCTCTCCCCTACTCTCTCACTCTCCTCCCACCCTCTCCCACACCCTCTTTCGCTCTCCTCCACCCTCTCACTCTCCTCCCACCCTCTCCCACTCTCCCCCACCCTCTCACTCTCCTCCACCCTCTCACTCTCCTCCACCCTCCCCCAGAGTACCAAGGTACCAGCAACACAACCTTTCCCTGTTTGGATGTGTGGCATTTATCTATCAAAGGTCAGGTCCAAGCCTTATGTGGTGTTACCTGGTCTGCACGGAGGTACTGTACGGTGGCACTGTATGGCGGCAACTTCCCAATCAGCTCCACAAGAGGGAAACTGTTCTATAGGTTAACTCGTATATGTCTGAGGCTTAGGTGTGTCGATGTCTTTCATGAGAACAAAATAACGCTTACCTGTCTCTTGTGTTATATAAGATCAGGATATACAGTGAGAACCTAACCTAACCTAACCTAACCTAACCTAACCTAACCTCCTGTCAAATGTTAAAACCCAAAACATAATTCTAGTATTATGTTTATTTCAGATTATAAAGGAGCCTTTAATGATTGATCAGGATGGTGGACTGGACAGAGAGAACAAGTTACAGGTATGTTAGTGATAAGTTATACAGTGTGTACACATCTTCACCTCTCTGGGGTCGTTAAATCTTCTATGGTCGAGGATCATCTTATTCAAGCTGTGGTTCTCAAGCTTTTTTGAGTCATTACCCGTTTTTCACCTGGCGGCCGGCATTAATGACTCAGCCCACCTGGTGCCACAGTAACTACCTGCAACATGGACTGTGGTTATAAGATTAATGGAAGTATATTTACAGTTCAAAGGAAAGTTTTTGGTTCGCTCAACTCTTGTCTCACAGTTACAAACAACATGAACAAGTTAATAATAATCAGCGAGACGGATGAGGTTGTTTTGGTGCTGTCAGCTGCTTGGTGGTAGATGGTGCCGCTGTGGCCCCATGTGACGCAGCCAGTTGCAGCTCTTTGTTCACACGCGGTAGATGCAGGATGAACCCGACTCTCACAAATACAATATCTTGTTGAAAATTTAGTCAAAAGTGTCAGTTCCTGCTTCGCGATATATGGTTACCTAATACAGTATATGTAATATATGTACTTACCTGTATTCGTGGCAGAGTACACCATTACCTCACTAAAAAATGTTATATAACTCCACCTCATATCTCCTACGATACTTTTTCCTCTTTCCTAAACAGCTCTGTACTATTTACTTTTAAACTTTGTCTGTTCTCTCGGCCAATTAAAACCGAGTGTTTGTTTCAACTCTACCTGGAATAATATTAATAACAAATATCGTATACAACTACCTAATTGATCAGTCGTTTTGGAAATATTGTAATACTGCTTTTTACAGATGAAGCACGAGAATAATTTTGTTGTTAATTTTTGTAGATACTTCCCTGGGTTTTTATTTATTCAACATTTAATAGAAAATATCAGAATTTGGAAAAAAAGTTGGACACATACACGTATGGTTTCTTGTTGACACCCCGCGAGGCGCTCTAATAACACCCCCTCCCCCCTCCCCTAGTTCTCTCCCTCTTCACACCTTTTGTCTTTCTCCCTCCCTCTCCCTCTTCACACCATTTGGCTTCCTCCCCCTCTCACTTTTATCATATCCCCTCCCTCTCCCCTTTATATTCCCCCTCCCTTTCCCTCTCCCTTTCCCATTTTCCTATTTTATTTTTATTTTTTCATTGATTTGTTCACATTTTCTTGTTTTTCTTTCACTTTCTTACCGACAGTTGTGAGTGATAACACAAGAACGCCTCCGGTGATCTAGTGTATATTTAAGGAAGACAAGAGCACACGCCCTCTGTATTGCTCCAGGCTCATGATGTAGTCAGGGCAAAACAAAACAAAAATTCCAAGAGTTTAGTAATCAATAGACACATTCTGTTGACGACACACGTGGCTCTGATAACACACCCCCCCCCCTCCCTCACAGGTTTTATCTCTTTTCACGCCTTTTATCTTCCTCGCTCTCCCTCTCCCTCCCGCTTTTATCTTCTTCCCTCTCCTTCACATCAGGAGCTTTTGTATGCCACAAAGTTTTATGTTTTAGGTCAGATTATTTGGTTATTTTAGCTCCCCACCACTTTATATTACCTGATGATTACAATATCCTTACGCTACCTGGGAGGTTAGGTTAGGTTAGGTTAGGTTTCTTCAACAGGTGAAATATGCTGGGGTGTCTAATCGTCAGATGATCCCTTATTTCGTATACAGGGACAGGTGTAGTGGTCGTATGGTACAGGAGTGGGTGTGAGTGGTGTAGGTGGGGTTAGGGAGTCTGCAGGAGGGTCTCTGTTATCACACTATTTACCTGTTGAGCATCGAGTGTCGCTGCTTGTATACCTGGATGTAGTATACTATAGCGCTTAAATCATCTATGACGTCATAATAGCAAGGAAGTAAAATTAGTGATAAAGATTAACTTACCGATAGTGGAGACAACAGTGTAGACAAAGTGGAAACTTCCAGCGAAGTCCCAGAGTCGTCTTGCCTGGGGCTTGTATCCCTCGTCAGTCATGTTGCCCCAGATGTAGAGGAGCTCCTCCACCCTCGACAAACTCACGTTGTTGTAGTTTATTTCTTCCTTCAGCTCACTCAGCTTCGCGTCGTACTGCTCCAGGTAATTAGTTCTTTCACGTTTTTCGTTTTCTTCCTCGAAGGCCTGGAAGATGAGGGCACCAACCACCATGTACAGCAGCAGCACCAGCGCCAGCAATAGAAAGCGGGCGTTATCCTCCTTCAGAGCCACGGCGTTCCAGAAGCGCGCCCTGCGGGGCACCACTAGGTGCCCGCTCGTAGGCATCACCACGCTTTCTGCATCAGGTTTGGCTGGCGCTGCAGACTCGCGTGACGTGGGGCACATGCATGCACAACACCCTCCTGTCGAGTTCTCTGAGCGCACCCACCCTTTCCCACACCCTAAGCTGTCCCCACTGCTGCTATCTACTGTACTGCTGCCAGAGGTATCACCAGAGTAGCTGTTGCTGTCGCTGCTGGTGCTACTACTGCCGTTGGTGGTTTTGTTGGCCCTTCGATTCGCGGTCTTGTTTTGGTCAGCTGTCCAGCCGTCCACTGTCCACACTTTGCCCTCTTTCTGAGTGGGCGCCAGGGGCTTCACTCCGTCTCCCACGCATTCTCCTCCAGCCCCAGCCCCACCTGCGCCCCACGCCCGTGCCAGGTCCGCCAGCTGGGCGTGCGTTTGATCGTCCATATGAACTACTACCTGGCCGGGCTGGTGAAGGCGCCGGGCCCGGCTCCCTGCTGCAGCATTTTAACCGATGTTGGGGCACACGGTGGTCACCTCCCGCCCCTCAAGATGCACCACACTGGTGACCTGCCCCGCCTCTCTACCCTTCTTGTTGATCCTTTTGACAAGGAATCTTTATGGTGTCACAGAGTAGAGTAGAGAAGAGTAACGCCCTCCTGTGGGGACGAGAAGCACCACATTTCGTCACACTGTCGTCACCGTCTCCATCTCCATCCTGCCTCGACTACGAGAGGCAGCCACCGGTAAGTTGTCTAGCTCCTCTCTCTCTCTGAAAAAAGTGAACATATTAAGATCAATGAACACCGAACTCTTACGTCTAAAAATTATTATACAAAGTCGCTGGTGGACAAAACGATGACAGTCCGCAGCATTAAAGACTCACAAGACACTGCCTCTGAAAACATTATTAAACAGAGCGTTGATATAATTTACGTTAAAGGAGTCATCTGTGGACCAGGACCTCTTCTTGACGTTCTCTCACACGTTTAGGTTCCTTGTATTTGTTTACATAATGGAAGAAGTTGCCCCACGCGTCGCTACTATAGGTAATTTTAACGTAAGATGTCCATTAAGAACTTATTAAAGTCTCTTCACCTTCCTGGACCCTGAGACAAGATGAAGACTCTTACCTTTCTTCCTCTTCATTCTTATACTTCACTTCTCCACCCCCCTCCTTCATCTTCGTCTCTTCTTTTGCCCTTTTCTCCTGATTCTCCTCCTCCTCTTTCTCCTTTCCCTCCTCTGTCTCCTTTACCTCTTCCTTTTTATTAATTTTTTTCTTTTTCCACACCTCATCATCCTCTTCCACCTCCACCACCTCCTCCTCCTCCCCTCTTCTTCCTGGCCCCACACATCCGCCGGGTCACAAGAGGAGCTCCTCCTTGCTCCTGTGGACTTTAAAGTTGAACTTCTATGCGTCAAGGGGGTAAAAAAAATTATCATAGGCCACTTTTATGAGGTATCTTATTGAATGGTTTCTGTCTTTGTAGGCCCCGACCCGACCCGACCTAACCTAACCAAACAGACGTCAGGGCCACTTAATCTACAGGCCATTAAAATTGAGGACGTGGTAGAGTTAATGGTAGTGAAGGAGCTTTGTTGTATCTGAAGAGAAGGGAATGACTTTGTTACATTTTTTAACCTGAGAAATAATAACAAAATGACCTTCTTATCCTCACCTGATATAACTGAATGAATGGAAAGGTAAATAGATATGTAAATAGATGGATGAATGAAGAAGTAAATTTGTAAATAACTAAGTAATTACATTAATAAATTGATTAAATACATAAATAAATACATATATGTAAAACTACAATAATAATGAAATAAATAGATCCAGTAAAGGAATAAGGAGTAAATGAATGAGACAAATAAAAGATAAATGGTTAATAAACATAGAACTAAACATATGATAATATCGGCCTCTCTACCCCAGATGGACAAGGCTTAAAAGGTTGAGAAAAATGAACGTACAAATATGAGCGTATGTGTACACTTATATTTTTTAGGCGTGTGTGTGTGTGTGCGTGTGTGTGTGTTGCGGTGGCCGACTGGATACAGCATTCAATTCTTCTCCTAAGATTTATATTGGTTTATGTTTGGGGCGCCCTTAGTCAATCCAGCTGTCAATGAGTACCTGGTTTTATATAGTAAGGGAAATGATGATGGTCGAGAATAGCTTATGGGAACTATTTTTATGAAACAAACTATAGACAGTTTTTCTTCAGTCCACCACCAAGTGACGTCACCATCGTACGTCAGCTGATGAACCCTAAGTGTTTGTTTACGTCTCAGACTCGACATCACTTCAAACAGAGGAACGCCCAAGTGACTATAAACCCATAAAGACCACCTTCTCGATACGTGGCCACGGGGTAGTCGCACTTGCAGGTGGGGTGATGGGGACGTGTGTCTTGCCTCGGGATATTCAGGTACTTGGCGAAATTTTTTTAAGTATTTAGTATCTCAGGAGGTAACGTCTCTGTGTTTACCTCCCAGGCATTCACTACAGTGCTCTGACGGAGGGAGGGAGGGAGGGAGGGAAAGGACGAAAGGGGCTAAGGGAAAAGGAGGAAAAAGAAGAGAGGGAAGGAGGTAACAGGAGAAGACAGATAGAGGGAGACGGAGATAGGTGAGGGCAGGAGACAAAAGGAGGTAGAGATGTAATTCGGTGAGAGAATGAGAGAGAGAGAGAGAGAGAGAGAGAGAGAGAGAGAGAGAGAGAGACAATGCAGCAAGAAAAGGAGGAGGTTGATCTCGTGGGCAAACACTCGTCCTCTGTCTGGCTCTCCGTGATCCCCGCCTCACCACCACACGCCCTCACAGCTCCTGACTGTTCTTTATACAACAAAAGCGAGGCACTACTTATGACTTGGTTGTGTGTGGGGGGTGGAAATGCGTTTGGGTGTGTGCAAATTGTTTATGATTTGGTAAGAAGTAAAGAAAACAACGTAGGTCTTTGTTTGTCCTAAATTGAGTGTAAATATTGAATAAAAGTGACAGACAGAAGCGACGAAGCGACATGTTGACCGCCAGGCTCCGGAGGTCCCCAGGCGCCATTGGGATAAAATGGTCCGTAACTCCCCTAAGATTTCTTGGGAAAATACTGACTCTATAAATGATGTGAGATTTTGTTGGGTTACCTTACATTTCAAGTTTCACACACACGCACACACACACCGGCTGCAACTCTATTAATAAACCGTTTATTATTATTATTATTATTATCACACCAAACACACACACACCAAACAAACAGAGTGGTTAAGTTAGATTAGACTTAGTTAGGTTAGTTATTCTCCAAATACTCAATGTTCCTTTATCCATTATATACGGTAAACTGAATTTAGTTACAAGTCACAACACTATCCTCTCTCCCTTCAATAAATCGCCGGACGAGAAGTTTCCCCTGAATGCCAGCCACACAATCACTCCACCACATCTGCGTTTCTCATCCTCCAACACATTCGTCCTTGACCTAACCTTCACGTCACGGCGCGAGAACTCATCCATATTTAGCAGCGATACTTGTCAACCCCTAAGAGCGAGGAGAGTGCAGTAATAAGTATCTAATGCGATTAAAACTGTGTATCTGGTCACCATTTCCTTCAGGTCTCTCGTTCAATCTTCTTCACGATTCTGAAGGCTATGGCCGCCTTAGTTTGTATTTCTTCGTGATACAATACGTCTATTAAAAACTCCTTCTTTGTTTTCTTCTGTCTTCGCTATACACTGTGATTATTATTATTATTATTATTATTATTATCATCATTATTATTTTTATTATTATTATTATTATTATTATTATTATTATTATTATTATACGACTCATCGCCAACATAGGACGGGAGAGAAAACTTGCAGGATGGGTTAGGGGAACAATCTGTCATACCTGGAGCTCATCAGTGTGTCAGCATGAACCAGGTGATTTTCCTGCGCCAGCGATGGATGGCTGCTTCTCCCTCAACCCACCCGTCCTCCACAAGTAAATAGACTCTTGTTGAAAACTCTAGAGCCCAAAGTCCCAACCAAAGAGGCTTTACACATCGACCTTGTCTCACCTGGTGTATAAAACTGATTGAATTAGTGTGGGAGGCTGCGCGTGTGGGAAAATTTAATGAATTTTCCCTGATGAAAATCAAATATGTTTTAAAATAAAGGACGGGTCTTTTTTTGTCAGTTCTTTTCTTCTTTTTCCAAGGCGTGTGTGTGTGTGTGTGTGTGTGTGCGTGCGTGAGCGCAGATTTACACATACAGTACGTACATATATCACTAGAGGTTGTTATTGCGTTACAGAACCTCATAACATACTGTACATCGACCTGCTATTTAACGTCACCATTCCTGCACACCTTGCCTGATGGCTCCCCAGTCCTTATAGATCCTCACCTCACCTCACCTCACCTAACTTAACCACACCTCACCTCACCTAAACTTAACCTCACCTGGACATACACGTAACATAAACTGGGCTTCACCTTATAGCTCAACACTGACCTACATGTACTGTACTGTCAGGTAATACACACGTAACTCCACCTGACTTGACCTCTCATTACCACCACAAATTACTTCTTCACATGTCCGCCACAAGTCCACGTTCTCACATGCTCTTACGATAAATATTTCTCATAACTTTAAAAAATGTTATGAATGTTACACCGAGACTCTACCTTAGCAAGACACGTTCAGTAGGTCCAGGTAAGGAAAAATATTATTATACGGAATATTTTTTTTTTTAATTTAACTAATGTTGAATTACTGTATCTAAGCATGGTTGAGTCACAGTGTAAGTTAATGTTATTTTTCAACGATATCTTCACTTACGAGGAATATTTCACCGTACGAGACTTTAAGACTGTACTGAGGTATTTCTAAGTCACGGGAAGTATATTACATTCGCACGTATTATCGTGTGCAAGACCACTTCTTTTACTCTTTATTTTTAATACAAACCTAATCAAGTTATGACAACATGCTGAAGTGTATGTCAATATGTTATATTCCTGTGTTGGTTACATCACTGGTTCACAAATAGGGTGGTGGACGAGTGGAACAAGCTTAGCAACTTTGTAGTAAGTGCTGGAACGCTGGAGAGTTTTAAAGGGAGGCTGGATAGATTCATGGATGATAGAGAGTGGTAGTAACTCTCGACAGGAGCTGCCATGCACAGGCCAACCTGCCTATTGCAGACTCCTTATTTTCTTATGTTCTTATGTTTTAGGGATGACTGAGACTATATTAAACACAATGAGAATAAATGATATAAATGGTTAAGTCGACTGTCTTTTGTTTCCGATAGTATTTACTGTTTTAGGCAGTTATCTAAAAAAAAAAGACAATCACGACGTAAACGCCTAGTTGTCTATACTTTTACTCAATATATTGATAAACAATAACGCCATTAGCCCATCATATTCACTACAGGGGTAAATAAAGTTTCATTTTACTGTCGGTAATTGGAGAGTAGACGGAGTGGTGTGTGAGTGTGTCTGTGTGTGTGTATGTAGCCCCCCCACCTGGACACTTTCTCAGTGTAATGGGAGAGTCTCTACCTGACGAAGGCGTGGGCTTACGTGACATGTTCCTCCACATCGATCCATTTCCCGAAGAAAAAAACAAATAGCAAGAATTTAGTTCAACATTTTCTGATCTACAATATAACAAAATTTTCATACATAAGACATCAGAAAGTCATCATAGATATTATTTTTAACATTTTCACTACAGGGGCGCTACTTTTAATGTTTAATTTGGTTAATGTCAGACAATTGTGTTCAGCTCAGAGGCGACACCGCATACAAGGGGTGTTAGTAGATTATCTCCAATCAATATCAAGAGAAAATTTTGAACACCTAATTTAATTACTGCTGGGCGGTTTGGGGGGTTAGTTTTCCGTTTCATTTGGGAAGATTGATAAATAAAGGTATTTTTGAGAGAGAGAGAGAGAGAGAGAGAGAGAGAGAGAGAGACCACCAACATAACATCAACTAGGGAAAGAAAATCCTTTACAGCACAACACTTACGAGGACTGTCAGCTACAAGCAACACTCGCTACAACACTCCCGCAGCAACACACACATTACTTCTACAGTAGAGTAAAATAGTGATAAAAAGAACAAAAATACTGAAGCATTAAACTCAACTCGGATCTAATAAGGTCGTTAACTCCCACCAATTTTCATAAGATTTTCACATTTTGCGGTCCAAGGAATCCCGTCCACCTACAACGTGATGAGTGATACATTTGTTGTCGAAATATCATGTTTACAACTAGGGGATATGGACGGACGCAACCATGGACGGACGCAACCATGGAAGGAAGCAACAATGGACAGACGCAACCATGGATAGACGCAACCATGGACAGACGTCACCATAGACAGACGCAACCATGGGCAGATGCAACAATGTACGGACGCAAGAAGGGATTCAAAGGCACAAAGACACTCACGGACGTAACGGCACAAGGACACACGCAAGGACGCAAAGGCACAAGGACGCACTTTCAAGTTCCACCTGCAGCTACGCAAGAGGTTACGACAAAGGCCCCGACATCAAAGAACACAAACCAACCTACTATCGCCAGGCGTAATTAGGGACCATCTTAGTTTATACTCTACTTTCTCTGCTCAAACATAAACAGACACCTCTATTGTCTGTTTGTATTTTTTTTTACTTTCTCCGGTTTATACTTTTCCCCCAGCCCCCCCCCCAGCCCCCCCCCCCCCCACCCCTTATTTTGTTTATGTCCCTTGAGGTTAGTTATTACATAAGAGAGAGAGAGAGAGGGAGAGAGAGCTTAAGGTTTTGACTGGACGTGTTGCTACTGGTTGCACACAAGTGTTTGGTAAGCAAGACACACTCCTGGACAAGGGAGTGCTTGTAGGGCTGCCTCGTTGACACACTCTTAAGTTCACTCTATCGTCGACGCAATCTTAAGTTCACTCTATCGTCGACTCAATCTTAAGTTCATTCTATCGTCGACACACTCTTAGGTTCACTCTATCGTCGACACACTCTTAGGTTCACTCTATCGTCGACGCAATCTTAAGTTCACTCTATCGTCGACTCACTCTTAAGTTCACTCTATCGTCGACACAATCTTAAGTTCACTCTATCGTCGACACGCTATTAAATTAAATAGAATATAATAACTAGTCTTTAAATAGCCTCTAGTGGGGATATAAATAAAAAATAGCCATCTGTAAATAGCCAGAAAAAAATATAGCCATCCTTACCCAGCTACTGTCGTTAAACGGTGGGAAAAAATAGACGTTTTCTATAAATTTGGCCTTTTTTTTAAGCGGAGAAATATAGCCCACTTTAACTAACTAGAAAAATAGTTCTCTCTAAATGGCGGGAGAAAAATAGCCATCTCTGACTAGCTAACATAGTAAAACATCACAGGGTTAGAGAAATCGGCCGTAAGGGACTTATTATATTGAGTTTTATTTTGTAAGTCTGTTTTGATTGGCTGTTGCGGGGATATAGGGTAAGAGGAGTCCTATCTCTGTCTGTCTGTCTGTCTGTCTGTGGTACGAGGCTAAGGATGTAGAAATTAGGAGAGAGAGAGAGAGAGAGAGAGAGAGAGAGAGAGAGAGAGAGGTTAATAAAGTCGAAGAAAAACAAAGCAACGGAGAGTGAGATCCATTATGTGAATAAAAGGAAGAGGAAGGAAGAGGATAATCAAGGGAAGAGAGAGAGGCGGAGAAGAGAGGCAGCGGATATTAAAGAAGATGATTAGAAAGCGAAAGAAGAATTGGCATAAAAAAGAAGTGTAATCGGAGTTAGTATGTCACAGTAGTTAGTATGTCACAGTAGTTAACGTTTCACAGTAGTTAACATGTCATAGTAGTTAACATGTCATAGCAGTTAACATGTCACAGTACTTAACATGTCATCGTAGTTAACGTTTCAGAGTAGTTAACATTTCATCGTAGTTAGTGTGTCAAGCGTGTAGTAAGTTCAGGTGTTCTGATACTTTCACCTTGTTACCTGCTGTTAATGGTATAGGAGTCCATTTACCTGGGCAGGTGTGGGTGGGAGTATGCAGGTATGTACTGTAATTTAAGCTTTATGAGGACTGGGTCAGGAGATTATAATGGGTGAGGGAGCTTTGGAATGATGTGTGTGTGTGTGTGTGTGTGTGTGTGTGTGTGTGTGTGTGTGGTATACATTGCTCTGTATGACGTAAATCGCTTACTCATGGTAGCGAGCAAAATACCTCTGCCCGAAATGGCTCCGTGAAACACAATCTCACACAGTGCCTTGCTCGCCTCGGCAATTTGCACCACCAGATATGTCAATAGAGAGAGAGACAGAGAGACAGAGATGGAGAGAGATTTACTGAGACAAATACTGAGACAGACTGACATTGAGAAAGACAGAGAGAGATAGAATTAAGGTTATAGAGAGAGAGAGAGAGAGAGAGAGAGAGAGAGAGAGAGAGAGGTTTCTGTGCTAAAGCCAGGTTACCTACACTCCACCATCGTCTATAAGTAACTCACCTTCAGTAGCCGACATCTTCATTTCATCTTCCAATCGTCATCCTGAACGTGAACCCAAACAAAAAAATATCCCACTTGTATCTTGTCTGAGATTCTAAAATGACGCCTTGTATTCCTCGCAGTGAGCACAAGAGCACCGTGTTCCTCTATATCAAGGGACACTCAATGCCATTACGTGGACTGGAGAGACACTCACTGCTGTTCTTTCAAGTCACGACGGCACCAGAGACGCGAGGTAGATTCATACCTGCTTCACTAATGGTCTTTTTTTCTGTTTTAGAGACATTTTGATTGTGTTTCTGGTACGTTTTCTATTTTGTTTTGTAATATGTGATGTGAGAGTATAGAACGCGTGAGTTAGACGCGTGATAAAGGCGTGAGTGTTGGGTGCGACAGGCGGAGTCGACGACACTTGTTGCCCGTGCTGGAATGTCAGGGAGACTGTGGCCTTCCAGTCTGACCCGGCCTCGCTAGACACACCGCATACACACACACACACACACACATACACGCCTCCCTTCCCTGCCTGCCCGCGCCTTCCCATGCCTGCCTGCCAGTCCCTGCCTGCCTGTCTCTACAACCCTACCAGTCCCACGCCCTCACTCCTGCCTGTCTACTCCTCTCCACGCCCGCTTTTCTGCCCACGCCTCATCACACCACCTCTCCCGCCCATACTGGTCCACATCCCCTCTCACCCGCGCCTTCCCATGCCCTATTTATCACCCGATGTGTAAACTATTATGCATGTATCTCTTTGTTCATTTCTATTTACTTAAAGAACAGTGTACACGTGGACACCATAGCAAGCACACACACACACACCTCTCTCGCTCTCTCTCGTAGTCCTTTCCGCCGCAGCATCTAACATTAAAGTCAATCTTTATCCTGTCTTTTAAATTTACTTTTAACAACGATGGATAAACTTCACGACGGAAAACTTAACAGCAGTATCTATTAAAACTTCAATGTTTAGTTCTCAAAATAAAGATCCAAGATAAAACTCTTTTAATTATTATGTCACAAGATATCGTCACTGTTTCGTTTGTTTTCACTTTTTATGAACCAAAAACAATTACGCTTTTGATAACAACTTTTTGAAAATATAGATAACAAAAGAAATACAAGTTCCAATATTTTTTGTTGTGTTTACATTGTCCTAATCTTATTTTCTTCTTCTTTAAACATAACAAAAAACATCTTAAAGGATACGAGTAAACACGAATAAAATATGAAATAAAATGATGTGTTAGAATGAGAATAAGATGAAGATGGGAACTTTAACGTAAGTCGATATTGTGAATCTGTAGAGGGATATAAATTATATCAGGATTACAATATCAAGAATCACTTTGTACCAACAGAATCGGATACCTTAAACACGAATAAGTTAAAGAGTTTATAAATACCGACTCTTGGTTTTAGAGTCAGTTTATAAATCAACAGTTTAATGAATCAGGATTGAGGTGAATGAAGGCAGAATCTCTCTAACATAACCGGTTTATATCAAGGGAGTCAGTAGAAACATGTCGACCTCGGCAAGAGAGAGAGAGAGAGAGAGAGAGAGGATGCAGGGATTTAAGCGGTGGAGGACCCGGGTGGTGGTGGTGGTGGTTGGAGAATATTTTGTTGTTGAGATTTAGGTGATGCTGGCCATGATGTAGCAGCAGTACTGGAGGGAGACATTTTCTATAGAGGACATTTTAGAAATGACCCCAAATCACTTTACGAGGACATTTACCTCGGAGAATATTTTAAGAAGGATCGCTATAATATATCTCATGTTCAGGGAAGAGAAGTATTGATGGTGTCTCCAGTAGCCAAGTTGACAGTGGGGAGACATTGAGTGTTGCATCAGACAGAAGAGAGAAAAATGTCCAGGCAAAGTCCCCTGTGGAATTGTAATCCAGATAACTATGTCAAGTCCTCAAACAAATCCCATATTCATTAGTATTAAGTCACCACCGTAAAAACAATAAACATTTTATTACTTTTAAATGAATGGCTCAGAGGGAGAGATCAGACAAGTGGGACACGTATCATTGTCAGATTTATTCATCGAGGTGAAAAGGAATTCTGAGTGTGTGTGTGTGTGTGTGTGTGTGTGTTCAGAGTCACAGGTTGTGTTTCACTGTAAGAAAGTTGTGGGTCTGTTTTCGTGTTGTTGAAACAAATATCTGGAAAATTATCTTCCATAATGATCGAGATGACATTTGAAGATAAAACTATAGACGCCAGGATGAACACGACAGCCTGAGCCGCTAAGCCAAGGGCGACTGACATTACCATCTACGTAGAATGACCTTTGAAGTAATATACAGTGCGAATTAAATGTTACGTCAGCGTGAGTGAGGCTGACGGCAATGATACGAGTCACACACACACACACTACTGGGTCTAAGGTAAAAATCAGCTTCACGGAGCCTTTAATTGAACTGTTGGAGTGGGAGAAGAGTCAGACCAACAGATCCTCTCGTACACAAACACTGGCGACGGAGGGAGAGGAAATAACTCGCCTGTCACACGGAAAACTTGTAGTGGGTCTGTTGTTGGGTTTATGAGCCAGTCACCACCCTCACACCTTCCAGTCACCACCCTCACACCTTCCAGTCACCACCCTCACACCTACCAGTCACCTCCCTCACACCTTCCAGTCACCTCCCTCACACCTACCCCACCCCTCTCACTCATATCTCTTGGGCCCTCTTCACACCTATTGTACCTTACACCTTCCTCATACCTTCCTCACACCTCTCTCACACTTCCCTAATATCTATCATATCCTTTATGTTGTACTCAGTGAAAATATTAACCTAATGTATAGAGTTTGTGTAAATATGGTGGCATTATACACGTTACCGTGGATGTTACCTTTGTGCGTTACCATAACCTAAAACAGTCACTCGGTCTTATAGCTTCTGTTATGACGAGATATCATTGTTGGAAGCTTTTAGAGAGTATAAACCCAGTCTAGCATAATGGGTCTTCTATGACTACATCAGTGACACCCATCATTCCCCTCCCCCTCTCCACCTTACTCTACCTTACCCATCCCTTATCCCTCCCCTACCCACTCCCCCTGCTCCCCACCCCCTATCATCCCCCTCCCAATCTTCTCTTCATCCCCACCCCCCTCTACCTCTTCCCCTCCCCTATCCCCCTCGAATTCCCCCATACTTCATACCCCTCTCTTTACCCCCTCCCCATCCCTATCCACCTCCCCATACCATCTCCACCATCCCCACCCCCCTCCCCAAATCCCCCCTCCCCGCCATTTCCACACACAGTCATCGTTAAGGTAAATGACCCGGATTTGCATCACTTAGCATCTTGACCTCGCCGGATGATAGCCAATCACTTCCAAGGTTCACTTCGTTAACGTCAATTTCGCTGTGAAGGAAGAGGCAAAAAAAAATAACTTAATGACTTGAATTAAGAATTAAACACCATTACTCGCCCGACTCACAGCAAGGCAGGTTAACAGTATCAACGTTGTGACTCCTGGGTATTACTCAACACTTGCAATATTGTGATAAATTTTGTCAGCTCTATACTTATTTTTTCTTCTTCCTTTGTATTAAACTTGTTATTCTTCAAAATTTCGTTTTTTAATCATTAATTTTCGTTCGGTTTTTGGTGGTCAAAGAATAAGAAAGTTTCCGATGAAAATGGTCTAATGTTGTGTGTGTGTGTATGTGTGCGTGTATATATGTTCTTACGTCGCTGACAAATAACTCCCATAATAATGTATCCTGACTATGACAACTGTTGCAATCTAATATACTATAGGACTAGCCGTGTGTCTGTCTGTCTGTTTGTCAGTGTGTCTGTTCTGGGCAGCCGAAACGGCACAATCGTTTTTTAATAAACTTGGTGGAAAAATAGCAAAAACCTGGAACAAACCTGGTCCCATGTCGATGTTTATTTAGGAAGGCATTAATTAACCATTTTATTTATGCTGGAAAACGATGTCGCTGTACGCTGTCAGCCGGACGGCGGTTGTACGCTAGCCAAGCACGAGCGTACGAACTTTCACGCCTCGGTAAACTGTACCACCGGACTCGCCACCGGGCACGAAGGGCCCACGATCACTTGTAACTCTATGACTTATTATTGACATACACCAATAACACCTGTAACTACTTGTGTTGTCCAGGTATACACGTGTTTATATACCCTCTGACCTGACTACCGACTGCTGCGGTGCTTTTTGAAGATTAGTGGGGTCATTACCTAATACCTGACCATTGTGGAATTGATCTCACCCTCCTCTGTATATATACACCTTGTTTTGTACTTCTCCTTAGTCTGTACTCACCCCTGAAGATGTGAATTACACGAAAGAGCTTGGGAATTTCGTGTTTTCTTCTTTCCTTGTGGTTTATCAGCATATACCTAGATCACGCGCACCTACAGTGATTTACTTGCATATATATATATATATATATATATATATATATATATATATATATATATATATATATATATATATATATATATATATATATATCCATATATATACCCGTATAATGGTGTAACAGGGAAAGGGTATAACACATGATATAATGTCCTTCAGAGTCCTACAACTCACTCAGAGAAGCTATTAATAAATGTGTTAAACTTGTGCAGGAGGTCGACCAATCCCTGGAGTGAAGGAGGGGGGTGGGGAGCTAGTGGGGAAGGCTGACATGTTGTGACGTGTTGGGAGTCATGGTGGGTCTGCTAACTACTGCTGACTGGCGTTTACTGCAGTTTGGGCAGCTACTGAGTTAGACTTGTTGACAACACTGTCACGCCAGCCTCCTCCTCTTCCTCCTCCTGCCTTGTGTGTGTGACTGTGGAGCTCCAAGAAGAGTGTCCATGTGCAGAGGGATTTAGTCAATGTATACATATAAATGACATATCCATCGCCAATAGTGTATGTCCACATGACCACACAACCACTAATATAAACTTCCTGACAGTTTAATATCTATTGTTGATAATAACAGCGCCCCAGTGAGCACTAGATCCGGGTATTATATGAACATCAAGTATCATCCGACCTTATTCTCAAGGACTTTGCAATAATTCGTCTTTACGACTTTGTTAACGAGTTTCTATTTTTTATTATATGCGTTATGTCATTCTGATGTCTGTGTGTGTGTCTGTCTGACTGTCGTTATTCTCATCAGTGTCTGTCTTTCACTGATCTAATTAGGTTAAGTTGGATTAAGTTACGTCAAGTTAGAATAGTTTAGGTTAAAGTAGGTTAGGTTAGATTAGGTTAGGTTAGGTCCAGGAACAAACTAATTCACAACCAGACACTCACTCATCTATTCTGATTGCTTCGAATATTTCATCACCCGCGTAGCTAATTTTAACATCACAGTAGAATTACCTATGTGACCCTCCCAGAACATTATGTTGATTGTCTCTCTCTCTATATATCTCTCTGTCTCTCTCTCTCTCTTTTCCCTATTCTATTAATAGGAGTCTTAATTATCATCTATCTGGTTCCTCTTTTATTAGTATATGTCATTTACAGTTGAGTTTATTATCATCTTCCTCTTCCTGTTTTCGTTGTTCGGATTTTATAAGTTTTAATTATTATTTCTCTTTTCCTCCATTTTTATCAGTCCTTTCTTAGTAAGTCCTGATTCTTGAGCATTCTTTCTGCCTCCACGTTCATCTCCTCTTTATCTCTACTTTCATCAGTTTATTAATAGTCTTTATTTTGGCATTTTTATGGTTTTACTTTCATCCCTCTATCATTCCTATTCTTAATTCCTATCTCTTTCGTGTTTCACTTTTATCGGTCTATAAACCAAGTCATAATTATCATGTCTTTTCCTGTCTCTACTTTTATCGGTGTAGCTTCATCTGTCCGTCAATATGCCCAGGGAATGATTAATATTGGAGTGGTGTCACCTGTAAGTAATTTATTGACTGAAATTGGGTTTTAAAGGTCAGGTGTATATTTTGGTAAGCAGATGTGGCTGGTCGGGCCTCTGTGGGAAGTGCTATAACCTGAGAGAGTCTTTATATGCCCGTCGCCCCCTTGTGGTCACTTCGAGTCTGACCCTGACATTATTCTCGAGGGTGAAATATAGTCCACCTCTTCACCTTTCTTCGCTTATTTTTTCTTTTTCTCCCTTTCTTTCTTCTCCTTTTAGTCCCTTCAACTTATCCTCTTTCCTCTTCATGAAACTCCCTTCACTCCTCCTCCTCTTCCAGTTCCTCCTCCTCCAGCTCGGGTACTGGTTCCCTCCATCTCCTGTTTATTGATTCCTTCCCTCCACCCTCCCTCCATCTGTAATGTTCCCTCCTCCTCCTCCAACCTGGTGGCGTCGTGCCCTGCTAACCTCCCAACTTCTTGTATTTAGTTGACAAAAGAAGAAAAGAGAATAAAGAAAAAGACTTTGGTAGTTGGAATGTGAGTTTGGATGCAATCAGGAAGATAAGAAAAGAATGACTAAGTTTTGACGACCAAAAGAAACCTGTATGTGTTGTTTATTTTTTGCAAAACAAATTCTGAAGGTACAGGAGAGGTTAGCTGGGGACAAGTGAGAGGAGTAAAGTCAAGCGCATCTGAGAGGGTAATGGTGAAGGAGGTTTGGCGGTGTTGCCAAGTGATTCAGTGTGGGAATAATTGTGGGATTGTAAATTAGATTGATAGAAGTAACAGATAAGGAAAGAACAGAAAGAAAACAAAACATGGAGTGGAAGAGGGAATAGAATAAGAACATCAGTGTGCATACATGACTGAAAAGCATAATATCGAGTAACTAACCAGAGTTTACGTGTTGCTGATGGGGTGATGCTGCGTTGCATGATGTGACAAGATTTTTTTTTTTATTGGGCACCCCCCTACATCCTTGTGTAAGGTGAAGCGCAGAAGCGTTTACAGCGCCCAACAGGGAAGCATGCTAAGTTCATGCTTGCCTTTATGTCTCACGAGTTAAGGGCGTAGAAGCCTGAAGAGTCAAGGGCGTAGAAGCCTGAAGAGTCAGTGGTTTATGTCATCAAGTTATTGGAAGCTCCAACAACTCCCTGAATACGAATTCGCAACTTTCGACTTACACCAGGTACCTACTTTACTGCTAGGTGAACAGGGACTAATGGGGGCTAGGAAGTAAGTCCAAACAACTTCCACCGGCCCGGGAATCGAACCCGTGACATCTTGCTTGCGAGCAAGAGCGATACCACTTCTACCACCGGCCCCCCCAAGTAACAAGAATGAAATAGATTTGAAACAATGAGGCTTTTTTTTGTTATGAGAGGAATACCTTGATGGAACATAGCTATTACAGTAGTTAGAGAGATTGATGGGAGAGTCTGTGTTGGCCGTAACCAAAAACAAACAACGTGAATTAAAAAACAAAACAAAGCCGAATATTGCTGCTATTTGTGTGTCTCATCTCGTTTCTCACCCTGACAGTTATTGTCTTATGTCTCTCATGCCTTGTATTCTCCTTCCTTTACTTTCCACTTTTCTCTTTTTTCTCTTTCTTTTCTTCCTTTCCTCTCTGCTTCTCATCCTTCTCTGTCATCTCTTCCCCTCCCCTTTCTCCCTCTTCTTTATCTCCCATCTCCTCCCCAACCTCATTACTCCCATCCCTGCTTTTCTTCCTTATTCTTTTTTCTTTCCCCTTCCATTTATCTTCTCCCCTTCCCTCACCTACCCTTCCCTCACCCCTTCCCTCCCCTTTCCTTCCCTTCCCTCACCCTCCCCCATCCCTCCCCTCCCCTCACCCCTTCCCTCCCCCTTCCCTCCCCTTCCCCTTCCCTCCCCTTCCCACACCCTCCCCCATCCCTCCCCTCCCCCTTCCCTCTCCTCCCCCTTCCCTCCCCTTCCCTCACCCTCCCCCATCCCTCCCCTACCCTCACCCCTCCCCTCACCCCTTCCCTCCCCCTTCCCTCCCCTCCCCCCAACATGCCATCCCTCGTAAGCAGTAAATACCTCGATATATTATCATCATCTAAACGGTGATCGATAACTAGTGTGTGAAAGTCAGTGTTGGTTGTGCCGCTCATCCGTGGGTCCATGGTCCACGGTCCACCATGGTCCGGGGTCCATCATGGGGCAAGATCCAGCGATGGTTTAAGGTTCATTATGGCCCAGGGTCTACTATTATCTAAGGTCCTCTAACCGTGCACTGACAGGAGACAGACACCTCCACTTCCTTCAGTAACTTGTAAATTGCTTCGTGGATGGAAGTAAAATCAGGTGTCCATCTTTATATCGTTACTGCCTGTTTGTTTATGAGAGTTCTGGAGTTTATGCGACAATGTAAAACATCTCGTACAATAATAATTAAATATCTCTTTCGGTTGAGTCTAAACAACCTATTTCCCGGCCTTCCCGACTTGACTAATAGATATTTTATAGATGTGAGGCAACTGTGATCTAAGTGTTTATGACCGATTTTTTTCACCAATTTTTCATTTTGTGTTATATTATGAGTTTTTTAAGGTGATGAACTTAGTGATTACTTCACCAATAACATGAGCTTACATGGCCTAGGTCTAAACCTATTCTAGACCTATAACCACATTCATCCTATACCTATCATGAGCTTATATATATACCCTAGGCCTATATCTACCCTTGGCTTATATATACCCTAGGCCTACATTCACTTTAGGTCTATAGGCTTTCTATAACTTAGACCTGTACGCACCGTGAAAGCATCCTCTTAGGTATCCGGCTCCCATATTGCCGCAAAGGGGAGGGGCCGCTGATCACCCTCCGGATATAACCTGACGGAGATATTTTGCTTACCTGGGGACACGGCCGGTACTCACATGGTCTTCCTCCTAGTGTAATCTCCAGGTGTGTCTGTCTGTCTGTCTGTCTGTCCTCTCTAGCTGTGTTTGTCGGTCTGTCTGTAGACATACATACAGGCAGACCGACAGACAGGCAGTATAGCTGCTCTCTCTCTCTCTCTCTCTCTCTCTCTCTCTCTCTCTCTCTCTCTCTCTCTCTCTCTCTCTCCACCTTTTTATCAAGACAACTTCTCCGTTCTCATTCCTCAGAGTCGCTGGTTCACACTCGGGACACTCCTAGTTCACCAAGTTGGGAATGAGTGCCTGACGTTACTGCTCCCTTGTGTACCGCAAAAGACTTAGTGAACAGTATGATCTCTACATTGCCCTTAACGGGAGGTCAGGCCTTAGGGATCCACTTTCACTTTTCACGATAATAGAAAAGAGCGCTATTTAGAATGTGTATTTATACGCGAGTGCTATTAAGACAGAATCCTGCCTATTTAGACAGCCTTATTATGACAGACACCAGGGCTATTTAAAGAGCCTTTATGTAGGCATTAGTCTTCTTAAAGCATCGCAAGTGGAGCCTTTGTTCATATACTTCCTCTTGACTGTTAACTGTCGTCGTATATTTTATAACACACTAACTGGTCCTGAAGTGTCTTTATATGGTCTTAAAACACCGTAAGTGGTTTTGTAAGGTTCTGTAACGTGTTTACTGTCTTCGTATAGTCATCAGAAAGGACTTATTTTCTTCACAAACTTTTTCTTGGGTATTTACTGTCTTCCTTGGGTGTTTACTGACTTTCATGAGTCGTATGCAAGTTCTTTTTAACACCAACAGAGTCAACAGAACAATTACTCGTGGCGTTTAGTAAGTAAATATTGTCTTGTTATTTTCCTGCATCTACCTCCTTACAAATGTTGGTACAGTCGTGTCTCAGAGTTTAAATGTTTCCCTGACTCGATTTTATCTCTCTGGGGCTAATTGTCTCTCTCAACTCAATCATCTCTCTGGGGCTAATTGTCTCTCTCACCTCAATCATCTCTCTGGGGCTAATTGTCTCTCTCACCTCAATCATCTCTCTGGGGCTAATTGTCTCTCTCACCCCAATCATCTCTCTGGGGCCAATCAACGTCTCCTAACCAATCTCGCTGGTTTATATTAATCTCCTGAACGTTTCTAGTTGTTTACTTTGGCTGTTGCAACGTTTCCTGTGTTTGTTGTTTCTTTAACGTTCCCAGCTGTTTATTTTAGTAGTTTTTCTAAAGTGTTCAGTATTATCAACGTCGCCAGTGTTGTTTAGGGAGACGTCTTCAGCTCCATAAAAAAGACGCCAAGCACACATGCTTGCTCGCTCTGGCGCAGATCCTCTTATGATGGAAGAGAAACGACAGGCGCAGATGGTTGCTCGCACTGGCTAACATGGTCGATTCTTCTGTCTCGTCCCCAGCCCAGCCATGCCTCCCTGGTGAGTGCCTGAGGGGCAGTAATCAAGCAGATGGTGGGAGGGTGGAAGGAGGTGAAGGATCGATCGTAGGACTCTCCCTCCTCCCCCTCCTCCTCCTCCTCGTCGTCCACGACCTGGTGAGAGACGCCTACCCACAGGACGCCTTCACCACCTTCTTCCTCCCTCGGTGACTCACCAAGGGACACCTCTCCCCCCTCCTCTGCCTTTTCCTCCTTCTCCTCTTTGTCTTCTTCTGTGTACTTTTCCTTCATGTCTCCTTTCTCTTCATCCTCCTCCTCCACCACCTCCTCTTTCTTCGTGTCCTACTCTCTCGTGTTCCTCTCCTGTATACTGTAGGAACCTGTACAACATATTCATGTATTCCGTGTGTTCCTGTGTTCCTGCTGCCGGGTGTAAAGTAAACAGGGGAGGGCGGCGGATCAACAAACTCGCCCTTACCTCTACAATTTAAAACAAAACCATTAGTAACGAGATCCGTGAGAGGGTACAGGCTCTCTCTCTCTCTCTCTCACGAGCAGAAACGCATGGATGGATCACAATAAAAATGATCTCTCACTGCCTTACCTGGCCCAACTCCTCATTAAGGTGGTTAGTGGGAGTGGATGAAAGCGGGTCTTGGCGGATTCTCAAGGGGACACTACGTCAAATTTTTCTCTCTTAGTGGAAACACGAGACCGTACCCAAGTAGATCACTTAAGGGACGAAGCAAAGATGATGGCTAATTTTGTTCCGACATTACATTAAAACCAGATCTTTAATCACATAAGTGGTTGACTGATATTGTTTGGGTGATGTCATAACATATGTGGGTCGCTCGGGATGGCTGGAGACAAAGGAAGATGGCAGCAAATACGAGGAGGTGATCCAAGAGGCGGAAAGATTAAAAGATTCAGTGAAGGTCAATTCTTAGTAAGACCCACTGTAACCGAACCAAACCTGACCTTTACGATTGGTGGATAACCCATTAGGAGAGGAATTGCCCCACTAGGACTGAACCCCGAATTCTGATGGTTGGGCTGGGTAAGGATAGGGCTACTTAGGACTGGGGCCCATCGTATCAATGGCCCGCAAAACCCGCACCGTCTAAGTGAAAATGATCGTACATATCCCGTAGACTTTATTCTCATGACATTTCCTCCTCCCCTTCTCCCTGGTCCTGCATCTCCCTCCTCCACCTCCCCCCCACACCTTCGTAGTCCTCCTTCTCCGTGTTTATACTCCAATAACGTCCCCAGTTATATGATGTTTGGTAAAGTAGAAGTTACCGTGATGTTAGAAGCGACTGGGGGAGAGACTTCAGAAATTGGTTCAAGTGCCAAAGACTGAGAAGGACTCTTGTAACCTTCTTCCAGGTGTTGAGGAGTTGGCTAAAAGTCAAACTCCCAAAACTTTACAATGAAAAAAAAAAACTTACTCGTTTTTGTGAAGCCTTTCATGGTGAAGTAATCTCTAGGTCGGAGGAACTTTAAAAGCGATCTTCAAGACTTCGAGGAATCAGAGTCCCAGGTAAGATTGGTTATCTGGTGAGCTTGTAGTAGATATTTGGAGGCAAGGAGTTTTAACATCTCGACTAAGTATGTCAGAGTATTTAACACCAGCCGTCGACAGACAAGTTGTGTCGAGGGTAGCAAGTTTGTCTCACGTTAAATGGTTTTATTTATGGAGGTACAAATATTGGACACAAACTATACACTAATGTTCCTACTGCTAGAGACTGTTGCTCCTGCGGCTAGTAACTGTTGCTCCTGTTACTAGTAACTGTTGCTCCTGTTGCTAGCGACTGTTGCTCCTGTTGCTAGCGACTGTTGCTCCTATTAGTGATTGATATTCTTTTTATTCTTCCTTGTTATTCACGCTGGTGGGAGTGTTCCTGCTGTTATCTCTCCTCTCTGGTCCTCTGGTGCAGCTGAAGAGGTATTGGGTCGGCAGCCCGAAGGGGGAAAATCCAGACACGATAAATGGTGTAGGGAGCGAGGTACTGGTGGTGTCGTGGCTGCCTCCCTGTTGCTGGTGAAAATATTTCTGCGAGATTAAGGGAGATTATACGTGGGGTGAAAAGGGTTCCAATGCTGGGAGGAAGCGTAGCCTTAGGTTGAAAGGTTTTGCAGTTATATAAACATTGTATAGTTGTGAATGTGTGTAGAACTAGAGCCTGAAAGTGTAAAATATTGTGTGAGAGTATAGGCCATAGGGGCGGTGTTATGTTTGTTTACATCGAGCCTTAACATAGCATACCATTGCCATATAAGATTCATTTATTATTTATTTTATATCATGCTCTTCTAAATATTTAAACGACGACTAATAAATCTCTTCCTGATACAACGACAGTCACACACTAAAACAATTATATACTACGATAGACAGACAAACAGACAGATTGACAGGGGCAAAAATAGACAAATTATCCTAGATATACATTTTATGACCTGGCATTTCCACCCTCTCGCTGTCTGCCCAGGTCCATCGCAACTTCTTCAGGTCTTAACCAGGTCTTGCAGGTCTCCAGGTCCTTCTACATCCCTACAGGTCGCTACATATAATTCTAGTCTTCTCTAAAATCTTCCGGGTCTTTCCAGGTTCATACAGGTACCCACAGACGGTGTTCAGGTTCACATTTAAGTCCTCAAAATACCCTTCAGGTCACTATTAGGGACATGCTAATATCCTCCAGGTCCTCCAGTTTCCTGCAGGTCCTTTCAAATTTCTCCATGCAATCCAGGTCACCACTAATACCCCCTCATTCACTCCAGGTCACCACGAGAGCAACTGAGACTTTGAGGAGATCGGCAACATAAGGACGCAGCTGGGGTCAACTCATCTCAGAAGGACAAGGGGAAAAAGGCCTTGTCCGGAACTTAAATCTCAAATATTTGCGCAGATACGATTTTTCTCCCCGTAACTTTGATCAAGACAAGTGATTCTAGTTAAGTGGTAGAGTCTCAAGGGAATTTATACGTCATTTGGCCCGCTGCCTGTTACCTGTCGTTTATATGTGCCCGTAAGATGAGCTCTGTTATATTATGTGCTGTTGTATTGATAATTTGTCTATATTTTGTAGTTATGTCCCTTTAGCGTGACTCAATACCGTAGCTGACCCACCCACCTACTTACTCCTATTTATATAATGAACAGTGAGAGACCCCCCAAACCTCCCACAGCGGACTCCTCTACCCTCCCAACAAGGTAGATCCCAGTTATCATTATTCATAAAAAAAAAATAATAAATACAAAATTATCAATAAATATTCATTGGTTCCAGACCCATCAAACGTCAGCTGTATGAGACAAACTTAACTAATTATATATGAATTTTAATGACTTCGTTAATGAAAGATCAAATGAGTTTTATTTGTTGTGCTTCACTTCTTTACTTTCATCTCTCTTTGTCGTTTAAAATAAGGTTATCGCTTTTTACATTTAATTTCGATTTTTATAAGATTTTTTTTTTATTCTTGTGTATATTTTATTATTTATTTTGTAGCTTAAGTTTTTTTTAGGTTATAATTAAATTGCGTCGTTGTAAATTTTGCATAAATATTAAGTTTGCAATAGTATTAATTTTCCTCCACGCATTATTTATTAGTTTTGCGTATCATTTAAAAATACATAACTAATAATATAAAATAGCAGTTGTCCGTAACATAACTAATAATTTCACTACAAGGAACTCGATAAGTTACAGAAATGTCTCACAGGGTCTCAAGGTCCTCCCCCCCCCCCCATTATCAGAATAGCACCACGACCAGAGCAGTACAATATAGTTCGTCTCCCTTCACTAAGCTGCCTCCGTATTCATTGTTTTCCAGGTTGGTGGGTGAACGAACGCCTGCCCTGACAAACGCCTGCCCTAACGAAACCTTTCCCCAATTATTTATACCAGGGACGAAGACCTCTCTCTCTCTCTCTCTCTCTAACCTTAACCTAGCCTAACCTAACCTAACCTAACCTAACCTAACCAGACCAGACCTGACTAAACCTATTCCTAAAATAAACTACGATGTCTAATCTAAAAATATACCCAAATACAACATCATGTTTTCATAAATACAACAACAAATATAACCTGTCGACACCACTTTAGTTCACTTACGCCATACCATAACATAATCACTCAAGAGTTCATAGAAAAATAAGGAAATGTCCAAAATAGATCGTTCTAACTTCACCCGCTTGGCATTTAACGCTTCATAAATTTAACATTGATGACATTTCCACCTTTGTATTCATCAATCAATAGAGAGCAGCCAGAAATAACATGGCGGCAGTGTCTAAATGAGGGAGATATTGACCTTGGGATGTGTTTGAGGGAGATATTGACCTTCTTGGGATGTGTTTGAGGGAGATATTGACCTTCTTGGGATGTGTTTGAGGGAGATATTGACCTTCTTGGGATGTGTTTGAGGGAGATATTGACCTTGGGATGTGTTTGAGGGAGATATTGACCTTCTTGGGATGTGTTTGAGGGAGATATTGACCTTCTTGGGATGTGTTTGAGGGAGATATTGACCTTCTTGGGATGTGTTTGAGGGAGATATTGACCTTCTTGGGATGTGTTTGAGGGAGATATTGACCTTCTTGGGATGTGTTTGAGGGAGATATTGACCTTCTTGGGATGTGTTTGAGGGAGATATTGACCTTCTTGGGATGTGTTTGAGGGAGATATTGACCTTCTTGGGATGTGTTTGAGGGAGATATTGACCTTCTTGGGATGTGTTTGAGGGAGATATTGACCTTCTTGGGATGTGTTTGAGGGAGATATTGACCTTCTTGGGATGTGTTTGAGGGAGATATTGACCTTCTTGGGATGTGTTTGAGGGAGATATTGACCTTCTTGGGATGTGTTTGAGGGAGATATTGACCTTCGGGATGTGTTTGAGGGAGATATTGACCTTCTTGGGATGTGTTTGAGGGAGATATTGACCTTCTTGGGATGTGTTTGAGGGAGATATTGACCTTCTAGGGATGTGTTTGAGGGAGATATTGACCTTCTTGGGATGTGTTTGAGGGAGATATTGACCTTCTTGGGATGTGTTTGAGGGAGATATTGACCTTCTAGGGATGTGTTTGAGGGAGATATTGACCTTCTTGGGATGTGTTTGAAGGAGATATTGACCTTCTCTACTCATTCTCTCGTTTCTTCTCGTCCACAAATTTTGGAGGAGGAGGAGGAGGAGGAGGAGGAGGAGGGGGGGGGGGTAGTGTTGGTGAAGGTCACTCATAAATTATCCAGATGCCTTTAAAATAACCCCCCCCCCCCCGTGTGTGTGTGTGTGTGTGTGTGTGTGTATGATGCTACTAAAATAACTCAGTCCTTCTCTTGTCCGCCTGACTCACCCCGGGGAGGAGATGGATCCTCGTCAAGTATAGAAGCTGTGTTTTACAATTCACATCCAGAGTCTGAAGAGGGCGTCTGTAAGGTTGAAATGGCTGCCGGTAAACTGCTTTGTGAAATTGTCGATTTATTTTCCTGTTGAGATTTTTCTTCTTGGTATAAAGTACTTAAGAGTAATATGTGTTAATTGTATGTTTATGTATGTATGTATGTATGTATGTATACTAAAGGAAATAAACATTACTACTCTCTAACTTGAAGGGAAAATACAGTAGATTAGACAGTGGGGGAAAAAAGGTAGAATGTTAGAGGAATAACTCGGGTAGTAGTGATGGGACAAGCGACAGACACAAGGGAGGGCTGTGAATATTTCAATGCTCATACGATATTAGTGCGAAGGTCATTCATAACCTTACAATGACGTGTTTGGTTCTTAAATGTATAGAAATGCGTGGTGAGTGGTTTGTACACCTAGTTCATGCGTGTACAATGTCATGGAGAGTATGCGTCAGTCATTTATTGTTGTCTTGCGTAGTGTGGAGTTCATTCATAGTCACCCTCTGTTTACTACGTGGCCCCCTCGAGCACCTCCGCGACCTACACTGGTGACCCGTGAAGGATATACTTAGTGTCGCGAGTGTTGAGGTCCTATTTATAATTATTGGGGTTAAGGCCGGGATGCTCTCTCTCTCTCTCTCTCTCTCTCTCTCTCTCTCTCTCTCTGTTCCTCCTTCTCCCCTCCCTCCTCTCCCTCCCATTCAATATGTGTTGACCCAAACTAGCTCTACCACGTCTATGAATACAGGTAGTAAACACCTTGCTATGAGCGTCCTGGGTCTAAAATAGCTCACATCCAAATATATAAAGGTTATGTATAGCCACTTGTACTCAGAGCTTACCCACTAAAATATACCAGAGTGATCTTTTACGCTATTCAGTCAACATTTTTATTTTGAAGGTGACCGTCGCTGGAGTCCCCCCCCCCCCTCCCACACACACACACATATATATATACATTCATACACGAATTGGGTTTCAAAATAACCTTTGAGGAAAAATATCAAGAACAATGGAGGGATCCTAAACAAGCCACTGGCCTCCTTCCCTTGGTATGGCCACCTCTAGTGGGTGGCCATGAATTAAATAAGGTAAACACATACATCAACAGGATAAGTCAATATTGTTCTTTCCAAATGTAATTCTCTTTAAGCTGTCACACATGTCGAGGAAATCCGTTTCTTGTTGTTAGATCAAGTTGCCTTATTTTGTTTTGTTTTTGTCTCAAGAAACTAACAGGAAAATATGCTTTATAAAGTGCTCTGTAAATAATGTTTTCGTTACGTTCTTGTGTGGCTCTGCCTTCGTCCCTTTTATTCATATATTTTTCATATTTATTGGAAAACTGTTTGTGACGAGATGATTCCGGATTCTTTATCAATAGAGGAGAGCTACGTTATTGTCTCTTAAAATCACAACTAACCCCTAAAATAGTATTTGTTTTAGTGGCTCACTTTGTTCCATATACGAGTGAACAAATCTCCTTCCCACACACACACTCGAGGCCGGGGCTTACAGGCCATCAACGAGTCATCCACCACAGTCCCTCTTCTTCTTCTTCTTTTCATTCCATTCATCTTCTCAAGCTTGGACTCTTCTATTTTCTTATTTATGTTTCTTCCCCTTTGTCTTATTATCATCCAGTTTCTCTCTCTCTCTCTCTCTCTCTCTCTCTCTCTCTCTCTCTCTCTCTCTCTCTCTCTCTCTCTCTTAAAACGACCCCCTTCCTCCCTCTCTCCGTCCTTTAACGACCATCTTCTCCTCCCTACCTTCACGACTATCTTTTCCTCCCTCCCTCGTGACAACTGGCCTCTTCACGTCGTCTCCTTTCAGCTCACCTTTACTTGACCTCTCTCTGTCCTTAAGAGTCGAGAAGGACGCAATTCCTTACTCAATGCTTCCCTTTTCCAGTCTCCCTTCCCTTTATGTAGCTCCTTCCCTCTCCCTCCTTCAGTTCCCTCTCCCTCCTTCAGTTCCCGCCCCTCCTTCAGTTCCCTCACCTCCCTCTACTTTTTCAGCTATTCCCTCCTTTTCCTCCTGTTCTCTCCCCTCTCTTTCTCCTTTAGTTCCTTCCTTCTCTTCTTCCCGCTCCCCCCTCCCTCTCTTCCTTCAGCTGTTTCCTCACCTTCTCCACATCCCCCACCTCCCTCACCAGCGGCAGGAGGTGTCAGGAGGTGAGGAAGGGCATGACAAGAGGAAACAGAGACGAGATACACCTAGAGGGCAGGTGCCTCTCTCTGCACCATCAATCATCCACTTGCCATCCCTGTTTCTTCCTTCCTTCTCGTCTCCCTCTCTACCTGCTGTTACTTCCTTCTTTCCCATCTCCCTCTTTTCCTCCCTCCTCTTCCCTTCTTTTTTTTTTGTTCCCTGTGTGTGTGTGTGTGTGTGTGTGTGTGTGTGTGTGTGTGTTGCTTGCATGCTTGTGGTGGCGCTGTTCGTTAATGAGCTTGACAAAGGCATAACCACAGAGAGAAGGACATCGTTCAATATTACGTAAAGAGGACAAGTAGTTTACAGTGTTTACAAAGTTGTTTATTTAATATATAAACCCTTTAAGGTGAAGACAAATCCCTGAGAAGCCTTTCAGTAAACAGAGGTCCAGTGGTACAGCTTCCTCGCCTTTATCTTAATGGCCAAACTTTCTGCTGTTTTATTACATTTGTTTGGATATTTATTCGGGACTTTTTTTTTTTTGTCGTGCGCATTTTTAGATCGTCTTATGCCGTTTGTATAGGGACTGTACGCTTTTTCTTCTTTTAAGTGTACATGTGTACGTTCTCACCTCTATAAAGTGTATATGTGCCCCCTGGCCTCTGTAAGATACATCAATAAACCAAACGATATATTAGCATCAAGTTGAGAACATCAATCATGCACCACCCGACTCTCTGTCTTGTAGCGGAATTTCTCATGTTGACCTTCACATATTCATGACTACTCAGTGCGAGGTATGGTATGGCATGCTATATATAGTACCTGCTTAACGTTTCATTTTATCGTCTTGATAATATATGTATGCGTCTTCCAGGCTGATACGTCCATCTATTAGAAAAACCTGGCGTTGGTATTTTCTTTTGTTGTTTACACATTCTCATGGCATTTCCGGAGCCATATTGGTTATATTCGCCGTGTGATATATTGGTTACATGTAAACTTTGCCCTGATTGGTCAGTCAGCACATCTACTACACGCTATTGGTGGGAGCGCAATCTGTGCTTGTCTGTTTAGGGCCTTACAAATAGAATGTATTTAATGGCCAATCGTCACCACGTCACACACGGAGAGAGGGCACAAAAAATAATCAGAATAACAGAAATGATAGAACGATAAGATGGAGGACAACGGGAACTATTTACTGAATAGTTGATAAAGTTCTCTTATGGTATTGAAAACTATTGTGTGTTTTGTTTCTATTAAAGGAAGTCTTTATTCATACACGACTTACGACAAAAATAGTTTGTAATGTGATCAAATATATTGTATTTACCAAGATATTTTAAGGATGCATTGGGATACAAATAGTGTGATGTGTGTGTGTGTGTGAGAGAGTTGGTGGGTGCAAGATCAATAGGACAAAGGATTACGCAGAAGTCACAAAAGGTCTTTGTTAGAGCCCAGTGGTCAGGTTATTATGGTGCTGAATGTTACACAGTATTGTCAGGATGTTTACACGGCACAAATAGCCAAGACTTCCCAAAGCTTACATCCTTCACTGTCCTTCATTTATAGTTGTATAAGGGCTTCGTTGTGTCCTAATTATATGCATTAAATGCATTATGATTATGGAACACTTCGACCACTCGTAATTATTGGTGCTAATTAGTGTTTTTATTATATTTCTGGACAATTTTATCTTTCTTGTAGTACAGTAGTAGAGACGGTATATATTCTTGCTGGACTGTATACCTGCGTGGTTTATATAACTGCCTATTCATTTGTAATCACGTATGACAATTGTTGTTGCTGTTATAGTGTTATTATTACCCTTCAACATTTAAGGTCATTTAAGCGCGTATCAAGGTTAGTAATTGTTATTAATTTCCATCAAAAATTTAAATTTATGAAAATTGTATTAATATTATCATTATTAATAAATAAACTCCATTATCTATCACAGTCTACCCATCCAGATTTATTTCAGAAATTTGTTTTCTTTGACTCACATTTGAGGGGGGACGTACTTGTTTTCATTGCAACACTATACAGTATACTATGCATACTGTAGTTGTCCCAAAGAGTAGAGACGTCTTAAACCTATATACGATAATAATCAATGTTTCTCGTATTGTTTTATGGGTTGGGGTAAAAATAGTGCTGTTAGTAATGTGGATATTAATTGTTTGATTGAACGAAATATTTCCTTTAAGTAAAACAATATGGCAGGCAAAAATTTTCCACATACATAACAATATGGTTGTATATAGTGGTAATTGAGTTTGGGGATATAGCTGTACTGATTAGACGAATGATCAGTTATCAGTACACTTCCTCACTCTTTCTACAGCCTTCTTCTTCCATCTCCTTCACCTCTCCTTCATTCTCAATCGTCCTCCTCCTCCTCCTCCCTTTCATTCTCAATCTCTCTCCTCCTCTTCGTTCATCGCCCCCTCTCTTTCTTCGCCTTCATCCACTTTCTCTTCTTCCTTCTCCATCCTCTTCCTCCTCTCCACCTCCACGACGATCTCTTCTCCTCCTCTTCTCGTCTACCATCCATCCGACATCTCTCCATCCATCTTTCCTCTGTTCCTCATCAATTTCACATCCTCCTCCCCCACCTCCTCCACATTCCCACAGCACTGCAACACATCAACAGTAGCGTAGATAAGAGTTTACAGTTTATGTTAGTGTGGACGACTGTTTGGTAGTCAGGTATCCGAGGAATGTGTTCATATGTGTTCCTCTGAGACCAGCTGCGGGCGTCCACACAGCTGACTGGTGAAATGGGCCTCGTTTCTTCTAATTGACCCTAACATTAATGGCACACAAACGTAACGATTAAGATGGATTAGTTTAAGTTACTTTATGCTATTCTTGATTACTTTAGGTTAGATTAGTATGAGTTAGATTAATTTAGATTATTTTAGACTCGAGTAAAGTTGGATGGATTAAGTAAGTTAGTTTAGATAATATTATATTAAACTAAGTTAGGTTACATTAAGTTAGGCTAAGCTCGGTTATCTTAGGCTCATAGACTGGAACTTAGGTTAGGTAAAGTTATGCTTGGTTAATCTCGTCTATGTTAGATTATGGTAAGTTAGTCTTGGTCAGGTGAGGGTCTGGCTTATTAGGATTATGACCCACTTATTAGTTTACCTTTTTAATAAATTCTCTTAATACAAAATAATCATCTGTTAAGTGAGAATACGATACTACATCTAATTCAAGTAGAGTCTCATTGTAACTTATTTTCCGGAACTTGGAATGATAATTAATTTGAGAAAGAAGTGGAAGAAAATAGGAGAGAGAGAGAGAGAGAGAGAGAGAGAGAGAGAGAGAGAGAGAGACACTCTATTCACGACCACTATGGGTGCATCACGGACCCCCCCCCCCCTTCTGGCACTACTACCACTCTTGTTGGCACTTCTGCTACTCGGCCACCACCACTATAACTCTGGCCCTATAACAGAGTGCCACTAACTTTAACCTGACATCAACACCATTACTGTCACCATATTCACTCTAAGGTCACTAAAAACACTATCTACCACCATCTCCCTTTTGGCACCATCACTATCTTGGCACTATCACCATTCTTTCACAACCACCAGCACCACAACAGCAGTGAGGGAGATGGGACAGTGAGGGAGATGGGACAGTGAGGGAGATGGAATAGTGAGGGAGATGGGACAGCGAGGGAGATGGAACAGTGAGGGAGATGGAATAGTGAGCGAGATGGGACAGTGAGGGAGATGGGACAGTGAGGGAGATGGAACAGTGAGGGAGATGGAACAGTGAGGGAGATGGAGCAGTGAGGGAGATGGGACAGTGAGGGAGATGGGACAGTGAGGGAGATGGTGAGCAGTGAGGAAGGAGAACAGAGATACAGAGTTGAATAGCGGAAGGTGAGAGGTGAGAATAACTGAAGGAGGCGCAGTGTTTGACATGTCAAGTGAGGGGAGCGGTGAGGGGGAGGAGAATAAGGGCGTGGTGAGGATAAGGGCTTAGGGTGAAAGGAGGAGGGTGAAAGAGAGGGGGGATTAGTGAGGTTAGGAGGGTGAGGGTTAGTGAGGATAGGAGAAAGAGAGGGCTTGGGTGAGGGATGGATGAGGGTAAGGGCTTAGTGAGGGTGAGTAAGGGGGAGTAAGGGGGAGAGAGTGGTGAGCAAGGTAGGTATATGGGGTGGATACTGAGGTGATAAGGAGGTGGGGAGATAAAAACAACTGTAGGTGGAGTATTTGGGGAGGAAAGACGTTCAGGTAATGAGAAGTAGAGACAGAGTAGTGTAACGTAGGGACTCTGAGATGGTGATAGTGGGTGGAAGAGAGAGGTGGATGAGATAGGGTGTTGGTGGTGGTGGTGGTAGAGTGGCCCACGTACTAAAAATATCTACCAGCCAGCTCGTGATATTTTCCTTGCAAGAAGCTAGTGGCCTGATCCATCACCGGCTCATACCACTATTGTGCTGTTTGGACCGACACACCTCACACACTCACCTCACACATTCACCTCACACACTCATATCATCCCACACACTCACCTCACACACTCATATCATCCCACACACACACACATCACCCACTCACCTGATTTGAGTGTGAGGTGAGTGTGTGGTATGAGTGTATGAGGTGAGTGTGTGGTATGAGTTTGTTTGGGATGATTTGAGTGTGTGAGGTGAGTGTGTGAGTGTGAGGTGTAAGTATGTAAGGTGTGTGTGTGTGTGTGGGAGGGGGGGGGTGTAGGTATAACGCCATTATTGAGTGACTCAGCCCTGATTCCTCGCCCTCCTCCACCAGGTGCAAGATTCTAGGGGAAACTCTCCTCCTCCTCTTCCTCCTTTAGCCCTCCGCCTGTGGTGTCGTTTGCCAAGTAGTGTTCACGAAAGAGACGTTCACCACCCTAGTCAGCCGTGTGTGGCGGCGTCCTACTTAACACCTTGGGATTTACACAAGGAAAACACCACGAAAAAAAAAATATATAAAAATAAATAAAAATAAATGCAAATAAAATAATTAAGCATTGTTTTACCGAGTCATTTAATTTGTGTCTTTATGGTGATGAAATTTTGTTTCCGGGGAAATACTGTTGCCAATCCTTAAATTGACGTCTGATGAGAGATAGTAGGTGGAATGTTTTCAGTAGGGAGATGTTTGAACGTGAGGCCTGACTCATAGAGTGCTCCCTCACAGCCGTCGACAGATATTTTACGCTGCTGCAGGAGGCCCCGCCCCCCACTCCCACTCCCCCCCCCCCAACAAAAAATAATAAGTCATCTTTTTCACAGTATTAAGTAGATTATATATTAATTCCTGTTAAAAATGCAGACGGCATATAATGAATTGTTTTGAATATTTAAAAAAATGGACGAACAGAAAACATAATGTAAACAAACTCTGAAAATATTAAGGAATGTATATATAAAGACGCACTAAAAGGTTCTTCTCATTTAAAAATACGGCTTTCGATATGAAGATATTCTTCAAGGGAAGATGGTGTTTAATAATATGGCCGTAAACCAACGTCCAAAGACACTCATAGGCATAGAAAACGGAGAGTTGAATAGGTACAGTTGATCCCTTCACCCAGTTTCTTTCTTCTCTTCCAACATCCTAAGCATCACGGGACCTGTTAACTGATTCCTCGATCTACAAGATAAATTGTTCTCACGGTCACTTAATCTTGTGATCAGAATTCGTCTCGTTAACACTTGGTTGTAGTTGAGAAGGTGGGGGTGGTGGTAGGGTTTGTAGTGGTGGTAGGGGTGGTGGTGGTAGTAGTGGTGATGGTGGTGAGGAGAGGCAGGTGGGGGACAGGACAGGCGAGCATACATACCCAGGTGGTTTTTGTGTGAGGGTAAACTTGTCGATGGCGTCAGTGTGTGTGTGTGTGTGTGTATGTGTGTACCTGTGTGTTTGTGTGTATGCCTACGTGTATGTATGTGTATAATGGGTCTATAAAGGGTATTGTACTCGCGACACACCAGATACATGAGAGAGAGAGAGAGAGAGAGAGAGAGAGAGAGAGAGAGAGATTTTCAAACGATAATACAGTCCAGTCAAAAAACTAATTGCAAGGTATAAAAATTCCTTATTTTTTGTAGTTTCATACTTGTATGTCAAAATAAGATGAATTAAAATAAAATCCCTTCTATGAAAAAATTATGGATTTAAGGTTTTCATCTAAATTGGTTAATATTTACAACTACACTTTATCTACGTCACACTACACTTTATCTACGTCACACTACACTTTATCTACGTCACACTACACTTTATCTACGTCACACTACACTTTATCTACGTCACACTACACTTTATCTACGTCACACTACACTTTATCTACGTCACACTACACTTTATCTACGTCACACTACACTTAATCTACGTCACACCACGCTTTATCTACGTCACACTACACTTAATCTACGTCACACTACACTTTATCTACGTCACACTACACTTTATCTACGTCACACTACACTTTGTTTACACCCTTTACATCTATCTACACCATAAACTTAAAAACTTAATACTATTGTAATTATTATTCTCGTACTTAACATCTAAATAAATATAAAAACCATTTAAAGTAAAGCAATAATCTATCTCCCCCCCCCCCCCCCCCCGGCTGTGTGTATGTTTTGTGTGGGGGGGGGAGGGGGGTTCACGGGGTACGGAAACCTCAAAGAAGGGAGGGGGAGAGAAGGGGGGAGGGTAATATGTACAAACTAGTGGGGGGGGGGGGAGAGGAAGGGGGGAGTTCAAGTGTGGAAAGCGACAGGAAAGATTCAAGATAATATGTATATTAATATCCTTACATGCTCAGCTCCTCAGTTTACATACAGTAGACGGTAGAGTATTCATATTATATCACAACACAACAAGACGCTGTGTTAAGTCCAGACCTTGTGATTCATTTATTCTTCAGTTAGGACGAACGAAATAATGTCATGTCAGTGTTGGTGTGATGTTGTCAGTGTTGGTGTGATGTCGTCAGTGTTGGTGTGATGTCGTCAGTGTTGGTGTGATGTCATCAGTGTTGGTGTGATGTCGTCAGTGTTGGTGTAATGTCGTCAGTGTTGGTGTGATGTTGTCAGTGTTGGTGTGATGTTGTCAGTGTTGGTGTAATGTCGTCAGTGTTGGTGTAATGTCGTCAGTGTTGGTGTGATGTCGTCAGTGTTGGTGTGATGTCGTCAGTGTTGGTGTGATGTCATCAGTGTTGGTGTGATGTCGTCAGTGTTGGTGTGATGTTGTCAGTGTTGGTGTGATGTTGTCAGTGTTGGTGTGATGTCAGTGTTGGTGTGATGTCGTCAGTGTTGGTGTGATGTCGTCAGTGTTGGTGTGATGTCAGTGTTGGTGTGGTGTCAGTGTTGGTGTGATGTCACTATTGGAGTCATATCAGTGTCAGTGTCATGTCAGTGTTGGTGTGATGTCAGTGTTGGTGTGATGTCACTATTGGAGTCATATCAGTGTCAGTGTCATGTCAGTGTTGGTACTACAGTATTGTCTATACACCGACCAATGTTATCGATAACTGTGCCATTGTTGACGCCAGAACCAGTGTTGGCGTCTTGCCAGTTATGGTTCCACGCTAGTTAAAGGTGTCAAGCATATGATGGTGTTGGTGCCAAGTTGCTGATGGTGCCCGGATGGCGGTGTTGGTGCCCTGGTGGCGGTGTTGGTGCAAATCTATGTTGATGTCCCGCCAGTGGTGGTGTTTGGAGCAGCTACAACCCTCTCACCCACAACCCATAACCCCTCAATTCATAACCCACAACCCTTCAACCCATAACCCTTCACCCCTCAACCCTAACCCCCAGCTCCCCCCCACCTGCTGTGAACATGATAGGTAAATATTCTCAGAACTGGTAACCCCTAAGGCATTTCCTAAGTGACGTCTGATTCACCTGTCTTTAATTAACTTACTTTCACTCTACTTATACCTTATACACCTGTGTGGCTCTTTACTTATTAATATCTCTCTCTCTCTCTCTCTCTCTCTCTCTCATCATCATAACCACCCCTCATAACTCACCACATGAAGGCTCCCCCAGATGCTTCAGGACCACCACCACCACCACAGCCTTCTTAAGCGCTAGACCCTCCTTGGCAAAAAACCTCGACTGGCTGACTGGGTGTGTCCCTCTATCTGGGTCAAGGGGAAAGAGGAAACACCCTTAAGAGTATATTAATGAGAGAGAGAAAAAGGGGAGGAAAGGCCTTGGAGGGGCATCTCTCTCTCTCTCTCTCTCTCTCTCTCTCTCTCTCTCTCTCTCTCTCTCTCTCTCTTCTTGCTGTTTTCAAGTCAATTAAAATTTTAGTTTAAACCAAAATTTGCTTTAAAATGGGATTAAAGGAAGATATTTTTGATTAGGTGAAGCTTCCAGGAGCTGCAGGAGGCGTGGTAGGCGTGGTACTCTGGTTCAAACACGTCTCTGATGGATGAATGAGAAACAGTCATTGAGAAACAGAGTGAAATCCAGTAAAAATGATATGGCAGGATTATGAGAGCGAAAGAGAGAATTGGTGATATAATTAGAAGGTTCTGATCTTGACTGTTAACTTGTGGTCTATGTTAGCGTCAATCCCCTTTACCTCACCTTCCTTTTCTTCACCCCTTCCCTTCTCCCCCTCCCCTCACCCCTCTCCCCCTCCCCTCCCCCTCTCCTCCCCCTCTTCCATCACCCCATCCCCTCACCCCCAAACAAAGGTCTATATTTACCTCCTGGTTCACCCGGACTGAATGTTCCTCACCGCGCCTCACGACCTCCAAGTACGCGACACCCACACGCTGTTGTAGGTGTTGCTGGGACAGCCTTCAAGACGAGAGCTGTCTGTCTGTCTACTTGTCCGAGAGATTTACATTGGATGAGTTAAAATATACATTGAGCTCGAAGTGATAGAATGAACAGATCTGTCAGGACCTCGTCAACTCATGTCCCAGGTGCTGATGGGAGAGGTGGGTGTAAGAGCCTCGGGAGGAGAGACGTGAGCACACACACACACACACACACTCACACTCTCTGGCTGTGTTTGAGGAGACTAAGGAGATCGCTGTATCAGACGAGCACAGTATTGGTAGCCACTCCGCTGTAGCATGAGGTCGTGTAAGTGCCGACAAACGACGTCTTCTGCCCTCTCGTGGAGAAGGGAGGAACTCAGTATATAAATAAGCTACAGTGTTAGGTAGCAAACAGCTGAACATGTTAATGGTGGTCAGCAAAACTCGCGACTGTGTATTTTGACACAGATTTTGTTAATTTTATCCTGGTAAAGTAAACGATAAGAAAACGTCATTTTAAAAGCTATTCAAGATTTGTTTTTAATTACAATTCTTAAAAAAAAACTACGTTATTGAAGCAGAATGAAAGGATCACCTGTTGATTAACAGCCACAGCTTATTTCACCTGATGATTGAACACCTGAAAGCTACCTGGATGGATTAGAATAGGTCAGCGTTGAGTCTTTATCACGAAAATTTAACCTGGGGTTCCTTATCTTCAGGTGATCTAACGTCAATAAGTTAAGAAGAACACTTAAAAGATGATGCCCTACAAGCAATAAGGTAAAAAATTAAAATACTGATATTAGTTACGTGCTGTCTTCAGTTCCTTGCCAACATAAATGCATGAAATTCCAAACGTATATACAGGGGGTCTCAAAAAATGTATACACACCAACCTACAGTTTTCGTGGATACAACATCATCATGGTGTATACATTTTTTTGAGACACCCTGTATACCACACTATACTAGGTGGGTTGTTTTAGGCGTGGTGCCCTCCGTGTTGATAGGTACTGTAGGTATAGTGTGTCTGGCAGCTCCTCTTCCTGCAGGTGCGTGTGTGGCTGCAGAAGGTCGTCGGTCCTGCCAAATATTTATGCCAGGAGGAAGAAAGAAAAGTGATAAAGCGACCTTCCAGTTATTGTGTCACTTTTGAGAGGCGGGAGTAAACAGAGGAAAGAGAGAGAGAGAGAGAGAGAGAGAGAGAGAGAGAGAGAGAGAGATTATCTCCTTTAACAGTAGTTACTTGGACGTGTCTTCACCATCAAGACAGTTTATCTCTGTACAGTGTAAAAGACCTGAACAAAATATATCCTTTTATATAATGAATAAATCAGATCTAAAATAAGAACATCTTTTAAAAGTCACTAAGTAGATTTTTTTCCTAACTCATCCAATTTTCTTCAGAGAGGAATGTAATGCACGTCGTATTTCCTGGTCGCGTAAACATACAGTACATCTCTCCAAAGCAACTCTGAATGGAGAATAAGGTCACAGGGGGAATCTTCATTTAGCATTAATATTATATAGTGTAGAGGCTGTGCACGACGCCACGGCTGCCTGCCAACCTGGTTTTCACTTCAGTACGTCAGCCTCCATACTTTACCCGGCCACGATCACTGAGACTCCTTCAGTATATTAATATCATCGTCTCGTGTTCTCTGACGGTATAATTATTGTGATCAGTGAAGTAGGACATTTAAATACTAGATGAGATATTTGATATTTTCTCGGGAATGTGGACAAAATATATGGGATCACCTGAAGAATTGTCACCCTAGAGTTTGGTAGGGTGACAATATATGTATTCCAAGTGTTGTGATAAATGAGGGTTGTGTTCGGTGACCCTGACGACTGAGAGAGAACAACACTTAAACCCTAAAACACCAATAAAACTTGGCACACACTGACACTTGAGGGTTGATGAAGCAATTTCTGGCTCGATGTCGCCTTAATTGTTCAACCTTCCTTCATCATCCAGTATAAATATAATAATGTCATATCTTACAACAGCTTAAACAACATATCTCATGTAACTCACTAGTCCCAACAATGACAGAAACTAAGGAAATGGAACCAGCGCGGTGGTCCAGTGGATATAACTCGCCCCAAGGCATCCCTAGTCCACTTACCTACGAATGAGTAGCGATCTTTTAACAGTTGAGGAAATGAAGATTGTCGAGTGCAGTGTCGGCCTTGCATACCAAAAGCTACGTATACAGTACAGTAATGTTTTGAATTTGCACCGTCTCAAGTACCATGACACTGTATCCCCGTGTGAGATCATGACGCTGTTGGCCAATAATATGACATTACTTCACTGTGCAGTTACCTCATTATAAAGCAATTGTCTTTTTTATTATTATTATTAGTAGTAGTAATAGCGTTAATATTAGTAGTAGTAGTAGTATATTATTATTACTATTATTATTACCACTACTACATATACCCCCCCCCCCCCCAAAAAAAAAAAACACACAACACAGGGAGAGAGACTAGGACGGGCGCCAGCAGGAGGTCGAGTCTTGCCAACACGACACACAACAACACCTGCTCGGTCACCATCTGCTCCCGCTTGTATTCTGGTCCTTTAGTAGCAACTGTTATCTATGTCACCTTTTGAAACATAGATACTTTAATATATATATATATCTGTGTTCTTTTAATTTTTTCTCTATTCTTCTATAATCCCTTGAGTAAGGAGATGTAGCCCGTTGAGTACGATAACTTAACCCCTTGAGTATTATGATGTGACCTCTTGATTACGATACCTTAATCTCACAAGTACAGTTTATCTCACTCAAGGGGATTAGTCAACATATTTAAAGACATAAGTCACCGTGTAAATGGAATCAAATATTGTACTCGGGGGTAAGGATATCTTACTCAATGGACAGATTCATAGTACTCAGGAAAAAAGGCATCGAACACAAGGGGTTAAAGGAAAATATGTGATTTGTTTACGGTAAGACATTTTTAATACGACTATACTGTAAAAAAGAAAGTATCGCGCAGGTTGGGGGGGGGGGTGCCTGCTGACTTTCGTAATGATCCATACAGCACCTGATGTGCCGGGAGGGTTGGTATGTGTGCCTGTATGGCAAAGGTTTCCTATGGTAGGGCAACATACTGTATGTGAGGACACCCTCAGGCAAGGAGAGCAGCATCATAATACAGGGCCAGCACACATATTCCACTATCACTCGTCCGTGATGTCATATTGTTTCGCACATAATCCCTGCGGTATTTTTTTTTACTATGTGTACATATTCGTCGTGTGATTCGTAATTCAAATAAGATAAACTTTTTTTTTACGTCAAATCGAGAATCAAGTTCCTAGGGGATTTTATTTATTTATTTATTTATTACGGTTATTAGTTAGCGACGATTCTATTAAGTCAGTAAGTAATCAGAATCACGAAATTACTGTAGATAAAGTTGGAATACAACAGACAGAAGGTATCAAGGAGGATCGGATTCCCAAATGCTCCTGGGATGAGAAATTTTTCTCGCTTGAGCATTCTAGTTAGCAGGTTCCAGTAATAGTGTCAGCAGTACCGACCCAGACAGCATCATAAACAAACTATGATATTACCTTGATGAGATACGTTCACTTCAAGCCAATGTATGGTATACAAACCTCCTACAGGAGTCTATGAACCCGATACCGAACCCTCCTAATGTGATCCAACACCATGTTCCTCCCGACGACTACCATCTTTTGTTTATATTTCCACTTTCTTCTCCTCAATGTATCTTCATCTTCTCTTTACTGTGCTTTTTGTTGGTCTTATCTCTCTCTCTCTCTCTCTTGTGTAAGCTCTGACTCAGCTGAGACCAAGAGAAGCTATGCCAGAATTACCAGGTGAGGAAGTGGGAAACAACGCCAGACGGAGCGAGGAAGGAGGAGGAGGGAAGAGCCTCATTACACACACACACACACACACACACATTAAACAAAAAACTTCCTACGTACACAAACACACACACTGATGCATACATTTAAACACACGCCTGGACTCTGCCGGATGGATAAGAGTCAGCGAGGGACACTACACGACACAAATAACAGTGATGCTTTACTCTCCATGTTTATTTTGACATCAGCGGTAATGGTTGAAAGACGGGATCTCTAAAAGTTGATGTGAGTCAGTTGATAAACAGGCCAGTCAGAGAGGGGCCGTCGTGGGCGGGCTGAAGTACAGTACGTGACGTCAACACTCATATCATTATCGAGGTTGTTTTGTTCTGACAAGAACATTTAATGAAATAACCATAAATAGTCAGATTATGATGTTTTTCGTTAAAATTAAATATATTCCAGCTATTTTTGGGCGGGCAGTTTACCAGAGGATTTACAGTAGCTAGTGACGCACGATAGCAGAAGCAGTACAGTATACGAGTATACCACCAACTCCTTATTACGGGTACCAGTGCTGCTCACTTCTGTTGTGACCTTCGTTAATTGGTGAGGGACATGACGGCCGCACCAAGTTTTAGCTTCACCAAGAAATCTGTTTCTTCGTGTCGGTTACCATGGTAAAGGCATTAAGCAAAACAACACACACACACACACTGACTGCTGTCACCTTCTCACAGAGGACCATCGACTTAACCTTTGACACTTAAGTTTGCTCATCCCCGCCGACTCGTCTGACTGCCTGGCGCAGGAGACGTGGCGTCACTCTTGAGGTTTTTCTTGTCTGTCCAGCCTCGCCGACAACACGCGCGATACTGCTCTTCTCCCCCAATGGACGAGCTCCGACATGACTAGTGTGATACGTCCACCTCACAGGTAGTCCATGAGGTACTGCATCGTCACCACACAGATGTCATTCTATTGATCCTTTACCTCATGGAAGGCGACGGACGACACTACTGAAGACGGGAGACGACGTGTGTGTTCATGTAGCCGCGAGTCGTTTCTGGACACTTTGTACATGACAGGAACGACGTGGTGTTCCTCCAGTACCTGATGGTGGTGTATGTTTCCCCAACTCTCACCTCACTCATAAAAATGTTGCCAAGACAAGTCCGATGTTATAGAGAGGTGAAAAAACGACCAGCCAGGTACTGTATACGAGAAGTGAATCGATCCATATTTAATGACATTCTCTCTCTCTCTCTCTCTCTCTCATGACGTAGTGTTCCTGGTGCGGTTGGCAGCTACGACCATGAAGGGTACACTGTACACTGTACAGTATATGGTGTTCTTCCTACGTGAACTAAATGTTTCCCATCCGGCCTACCTCACACGTCACTCCGGCCAGCTACTTACCTACGATGAATGACGATGGTGATGGCGAGGGTAGTGATGATGATGATGGTGAGGCACTATTCTGGTGTTCAAGGATGAATTATGACAGTCTTTTCTCTTTTTGACGTGTGATTGACCACCACCACCACCACCACCACCACTACTACTACTACTACTACTACTACTACTACTACTACTACTACTACTACTATTTTTTTTCTTCAAAAACGTGGCCTCCAGCCTCCCCCAATAGCCACACCTTCGCCACCATTTATTTACCTTAATGTTAAATATCCTAATACATAAGAATCTATCCTATCTGTGTTAAATTAGTTGAGCCGCAGATCTATGCGGCATTCAGTGACTGTAGCCTCATAGTCAATATCTGCAGCAGTTGTCGGAGTAGGGGCAGAAGCTCTCGTTCCCCTGAGGCAGAGCAAAGCCGACCGAAGGAGAGAGAAAGACAGTCGACATCTCATCCAGGCTGTAACATAACTAATGGGCTGCTGCTTCTGTTCGGAGATCAACTCCGCGAGTCTGGCGTAGAAACATCTTGCACTTCGGCCCATCCCACCAGAGGTTGTGAACACTAGAGGAGTGAAGCTGCCTTAATCAACGTTTTGAATTTTCTCCCCATATCCCCTTCTCTTGTCGTTCTCGTTCCTCCTATGTGCAGCATCGAGAGCTAGGTTATGGTGACATGCGGCCATGGGATCAAAAATCCTGATGTCGAAGAAAGCTCGTAGTCCTCGCGTCCAGAATCCTCGAGCACTGACGTCAACACGGGCTTCGTTAGATGTGTTTGAAGTCCTATGTTGGAGGATCTCACCATCCAATGGAAGGAGGGTCGGTTCTACCATGACTACTACTACCACCACCACTACTGCTACCACCACCACCACCACCACCACCACCACACCACCACCACTACTACTACCACTACTACCACCACTTCTACCACCACCTCCACCACAACTACCATTTCTACCACCACTACCACTACTACCACACTCGGGAACTACAAACGCCTTATGACCACCACCACCACCACTACCTCCCCTCCCCACAGGACGCTGCAGCAGCCAACACAAACTAACAATGACCTGGCCAGGCAGCTGCTGGTGATGTGTGGCACGTCTGCATCACCTGCCGGCGCCCTCGTCTCCTGGCCCCCTTACCACCACCCTACATACACCCAGGGGCGTCCTCACCACCACCTACACCCAGGGCGTCCTCACCACCACCTACACCCAGGGGCGTCCTCACCAACACCAACACCCAGGGGCGTCCTCACACACCTACACCCAGGGGCGTCCTCAGCACAAACCTTCACCCAGGGGCGTCCTCACAACAACCTACACCCAAGGGCGTCCTCACACACCTACACCCAGGGGCGTCCTCAGCACAAACCTTCACCCAGGGGCGTCCTCACAACCACCTACACCCAGGGGCGTCCTCACCACCACCTACACCCAAGGGCGTCCTCAATACCACCTAAACCCAGGGGCGTCCTCACCACCACCTACACCCAGAGGCGTCCTCACCACCACCTACACCAAGGGGCGTCCTCACCACCACCTACACCCAGGGGCGTCCTCAACACTACCTACACCCAGGGGCGTCCTCACCACCACCGACATCCAGGGACGTCCTTACCACCAACTACACCCAGGGGCGTCCTCACCACCACCTACAACCAGGGGCGTCCTCACCACCAGCTACACCCAGGGGCGTCCTCACCACCACCTACACCCAAGGGCGTCCTCAACACCACCTACACCCAGGGGCGTCCTTACCACCATCTAGAACCCAGGGGCGTCCTCACCACCACCTACACCCAGGGGCGTCCTCACCACCACCAACACCCAGGGGCGTCCTCACCACCACCGACACCCAGGGGCGTCCTCACCACCAGCTACACCCAGGGGTGTCCTCACCACCACCTACACCCAGGGGCGTCCTCACCACCACCTACACCCAAGGGCGTCCTCAACACCACCTACACCCAGGGGCGTTCTTACCACCATCTAGAACCCAGGGGCGTTCTTACCACCATCTAGAACCCAGGGGCGTCCTCACCACCACCTACACCCAGGGGCGTCCTCACCACCACCTACACCCAGGGGCGTCCTCACCACCACCAACACCCAGGGGCGTCCTCAGCACCACCTACACCCAGGGGCGTCCTCACCACCACCGACACCCAGGGGCGTCCTCACCACCAGCTACACCCAGGGGTGTCCTCACCACCACCTACACCCAGGGGCGTCCTCACCACCAGCTACACCCAGGGGCGCCCTCACCACCACCTACACCCAGGGGCGTCCTCACCACCACCTACACCCAAGGGCGTCCTCAACACCACCTACACCCAGGGGCGTCCTTACCACCATCTAGAACCCAGGGGCGTCCTCACCACCACCTACACCCAGGGGCGTCCTCACCACCACCAACACCCAGGGGCGTCCTCACCACCACCGACACCCAGGGGCGTCCTCACCACCAGCTACACCCAGGGGTGTCCTCACCACCACCTACACCCAGGGGCGTCCTCACCACCACCTACACCCAAGGGCGTCCTCAACACCACCTACATCCAGGGGCGTTCTTACCACCATCTAGAACCCAGGGGCGTTCTTACCACCATCTAGAACCCAGGGGCGTCCTCACCACCACCTACACCCAGGGGCGTCCTCACCACCACCTACACCCAGGGGCGTCCTCACCACCACCAACACCCAGGGGCGTCCTCAGCACCACCTACACCCAGGGGCGTCCTCACCACCACCGACACCCAGGGGCGTCCTCACCACCAGCTACACCCAGGGGTGTCCTCACCACCACCTACACCCAGGGGCGTCCTCACCACCAGCTACACCCAGGGGCGCCCTCACCACCACCTACACCCAGGGGCGTCCTCACCACCAGCTACACCCTTTTACTCTGGAAACGACCTCAATGGTGAAGGAAATGTAAACTGCAGTGTTACAGATGTCTTGGACCAGGTTGCTAGCGTTCTCTCTCTCTCTCTCTCTCTCTCTCTCTCTCTCTCTCTCTCTCTCTCTCTCTCTCTCCAGATACACTACACTACCCACCAAATATTGACTCGCTTTTGCTTTCCTTTAAAACTCGGAATTTCATCAAGTGAACAAAACGCTCCCCACAAAGCTTAATGTAATTTTAGTTAAGAAATTGATAAAAGAGACAGAGAATGAAAGAAATAGAGAGAGAGAGAGAGAGATAGAGGGAAACAGAGAGGTAGTAAGAAAGAAAGAGACGAAGATAGAATACAAACAGAGCGAGAGAGAGAGAGAGAGAGAGAGAGAGAGAGAGAGAGAGAGAGAGAGAGAGAGAGAGAGAGAGAGAGAGAGAGAGACTAGCATTAATGTTGGTGGTGGTAACAGTAGTAGTAAGAGTTGCCAAAGATTGTAGTAGTAATAGTACTAGTAGAAGGTGTGGCTATTGGGGACCGTTAAAAAAGTAGTAGTAGTAGTAGTAGTAGAGACAATGTCAGAAATAGTAATATCAACAGAAATAGTACCATGAAGGTCGTGTGCAAGACTCTGAGGAAGCTGTTTGATCACAAGCCAGCAGGAGCAAGTGTCCGCAATACTAGGGAACCATTGGACACGTGGATACTTCCTGAAGACACACAAACCATCAGCCAAGTATCCACGACGGCAAAGGATGTTGGTACACGTGGATACTTCATGGAGGCACAAATCATGAAAACAAAGGGTCAGGTTAGGTTGATGGACAGGAATTCTCACGCGAGACGATCTTATCACAATGTCTAATTGTTAGAAGCTCAAAAAGTCGAGAAATCCTATCTTGCGGCAGGAACAGCAGAAGCAGCAGCAGTAACAGGAAAGGAACAGCTGTAAACAGTAGCAATAACAAGAGTAACAGATAGCATGAGGACACAGCCAGACTTCTATTGATTGTATTGCTGGTCTCGTAAAGTCCACAGAGGTTGGTGGGGCGAATTTTGGCACGGGAGGAGGAGGGCTGAAGACTTAGTTAATTTCTGGGTGGTGGGCGTGGTGTTGGCACATTTATTATAGATCCTGGGGCGTGGCTATCACCTTTTAAGTAGCTTCTGGGCGTGTTTCACATTGTTTTGTATGTAGGTCGTGGGCGTGGTAGTGATCTAGTATGTAGGTCGTGGGCGTGGTAGTGGTCTAGTATGTAGGTCGTGGGCGTGATAGTGGTCTAATATGTAGGTCGTGGGCGTGGTAGTGGTCTAGTATGTAGGTCGTGGGCATGGTAGTGGTCTAGTATGTAGGTCGTGGGCGTGGTAGTGGTCTAATATGTAGGTCGTGGGCGTGGTAGTGGGCTTGGTTGTAAGTTTGTGGGGGTTGTAGCCACTTACGTTTGAGTTGTGGTTATTAAGGTGTTGTATGGGTGTCCTGTGGTGGTTGTAGACGCTGCAGTTGTACATGGACGTGCTTATAAATTGGTCGTGTGTTGTGTGTATGCAGGGGGCGGGCGTGGGCGGTGCCTACTGTGGAGTGGTGAACATGAGCCGGTGGGCGAGCTGACTGTAATAGGTGTTAGAGAAGGAGTTGGTGGGCCCCACCTTGAAGCAGCACCTCCCTCACTCTCACCACCACGTCCTCCACCACCTCCAACAATCTCACACCTCCCACAGGGCATCATTCAGCCCCCGTGCCCCTTGGTGTCTCGTGGACGTAAGGTTGTGGAAGAGGGCGAGAGTTTGTGGGTAGACGGACCTTCAGGAGGTCGGAGGTATAAGGGAACACAAGCCACCCAAAATACCCCTGGTGTGAATGCTGCCCCCTTTCATCTCTCTCTGCCTCTCTTTGCATCGCTCATGGCGTTTGTAAATTACCTTAGACGCCGATGCGGAAGAAAATGGTGGAGCACGAATCAATTTGGGCAGGATGGTGGTGGGCGGTCCGTAGCGGGCGGGCGAACGGGTGGGCACGGGGGGGGCGGCGTGCCAAGGAGGTGTAGCACCGGATCCACCTTGCCAGTGTTGCCCCGAAAGCCAGCGCGCGTGCACCTCCTTTCTGTCACTGCCACCGTCGCTACACTCGTTGTCGTCATCATGAGCTGGCCATCTGCATACGGCTACAAGTACACCCCCATCGGCCTCCGCCAGAGGGAGAAGAAGGATGACTCCTCGGGGACTCGCTCCATCTGCACCACCGTCCACCTGCCACAGGGCGGACACCTCCTCGACATTGAGAGGCAGTATGGCATCGACGGCTCCATGTCCAAGCGGGTGAGTGAGTCCAACACATGTAACACAGCTGGAGGGGACGGCTGCTACAGCAACACCGCCCGCCCTCAACACCTACAACGACAATATCTATTTATTTTCTATTTTTTGTCCCAACTCTCTTTAGGAACGCCATAGACGTCCCTATGGCCTTCTTTGACTAATAAAAATATTCATGTTGTAAAAGGCATGGGTTGAATTACAGTGAAGCTCACTGAACGTAACTGTCGACAGCAGCAGCTTCAACAGTGCAACAGTGAAATTAAGACGATACTGTACCATCGAAATGTGAAATACAAGAAACTCATAACGCGTTATAAGCGGTTTGTTGAAGGAATCTATAAGTTTACTTACCAACGAAATATTTTGTTTGCTCTTCATAGATAACACGACAACGCTAGAAAACTGCCCTCGAGCCTTACAGTTGTGACGGGCTCGGTGTACAGTGTGAGATAAAACACCGAGAACGTGTGTGGTGTTTATCTAACCTGAACATTGTCTCCAGTACCCAGTGTGTTTCTCTACAGTCACGTGTACTATAGTAAAACTGTTGACATATCCCCACTCCTCTCTTAACGCGCACATTGTCACGATATACAACATACATCACAGATCTTGCCTTCCTCACTACAGAGAAGAAGTTGTTTAGATGTAACTAGAAAACAATAAATGCTGATACCATTCTTTATGACGTCATCCAGTTCCATGTTAACTGAACCCCCAAGAAAACTTTTGATTTCTTTCGTAAGAATAATTGTTTATGTAGAAGAATAACAACGCACAGTTAACTTGGTGATGAGTTAATGAAGTGTTCAATAGAAATGAGGTTAATGTAAGTTTTAAGGACTTGTTTAAGCTGAGGTTCGTTTTATTTTTGTATAAAGACCCAAAATGTTCTTTATTCAAGGTGAGATGTTGTTTAACACTTTGAATACGATGATTTAACCCTTTGAATACGATTATTTAACCCTTTGATTATGACGGTTTAACCCTTGGATTACGATGACTTAACCCTTTGAGGACGATGACTTAACCCTCCAGGTGTCATCGGGTTAACAAGATAGAACTTAGCGGGTGGAGGCGAGACGTGGGTGGTGAAGTGATAGATCTGTGACACTGGCCAGAGGCAGACTGTCGGTGCACACAAGCTGGATATATATGGAATTTAATCGCTAATTTCTCTTTAAAATATCTAAATAAAATCCGGTCATAATCCAATAAATACATAAAAAGTCAATACGAATAATAAATATAATAGTATTAGATTCCATGGTAAATTCCCGTGAGGTGTCAACGGAGGCGTTCCGATCCCCTTAAAGTATTTTAATTATGAACTCGGAGTTTCATTCACACACATATAAATACAATCGCTGAATTTAATGAATTTGATGTGCCATTTGAACCTCCAGCTACACTGTGGAAAATACAAAACAGAAAATGAAAAATATGAAGCGAATGTCGTCACAGATATCGCACGGAGGTTCTCAATGACGGGAAAATTTATGTTTAATGAAATTGGTAGACGAACGTTCCTTATTCTTTACTATTATGACGTTGAAGTAAATAAGGTATACATAATTTATTATACGGGAAAATATACGAATACCAGATGACGGAGTTGATGTTGTGTCTGTGATCCAACAACAATGATCTTTAAGCGGATAGGAGAGGTCCAGGATAGGAGAGGTCCAGGATAGGAGAGGTCCAGGATAGGAGTGGTCCAGGATAGGAGAGGTTCAGGATAAGAGAGGTCCAGGATAGGAGAGGTCCAGGATAGGAGAGGTTCAGGATAGGAGAGGTCCAGGATAGGAGAGGTCCAGGATAGGAGAGGTCCAGGATAGGAGAGGTCCAGGATAGGAGAGGTTCAGGATAGGAGAGGTCCAGGATAGGAGAGGTTCAGGATAAGAGAGGTCCAGGATAAGAGAGGTCCAGGATAGGAGAGGTCCAGGATAGGAGAGGTCCAGGATAAGAGAGGTCCAGGATAGGAGTGGTCCAGGATAGGAGAGGTCCAGGATAGGAGAGGTCCAGGATAGGAGAGGTCCAGGATAGGAGAGGTTCAGGATAGGAGAGGTCCAGGATAGGAGAGGTTCAGGATAGGAGAGGTCCAGGATAGGAGAGGTCCAGGATAGGAGAGGTTCAGGATAAGAGAGGTCCAGGCTAGGAGTGGTCCAGGATAGGAGACGTTAGGGAATAAAAAAGTCGAAATTACTTAATCAATCACCAAAGGTTCTCGTCGAGGTTGGTCGTGGGGAGAGAAGTTCTGATTAACGAGATGGACGAGAGGAACTAAGACAGACAGACAGACTTAAAGGCTGGGTATGTGATGTCTACTCGGAATCATGTGTAAAAGGTTATCAACTAACGAAGATGATAATAACAATAATAAGAGTGATAATTATAGAATTTGGAATATTAAGAATAATAACGAAAAACAAATTATGACAATAATAATAAATAATTGTGCATAATAACAATGAAAATGCTAACATATATAATGAAGATAATAAAAATAACCTTTTTAGTATTTTATGTATTTAACTTAGTCAGATATGTAAGAAAAAATATTAACAGTCCCCAGTTCATCCAGTCTCACTATAAAACTATTTTTTAATCAGTTTTTCGTCTCCTTGTGAGTGTTCCGAGCATCTGACATCATCTGGGAAGGATTACCGAGCCTTGGCATGTGACCACAGGTTCCTATATGACAAATTTACACATTATGCAGTTAGTAAAGTCTTCGATAAAGGAATGAACATAATATATCCAGACGTGGTAGACATTAGACAGAGAAAAGAGTTAAAGATAGAATTATAATTATCAGTTGATAGTTTTATATACGTAAATTGTTCTGTGGTGGTAGGGAAGGTCGTGATTGTGGTGAGAAGTGGTGGTGGTAGGGAAGGTCGTGATTGTGGCTAGTGGTGGTGGTGGTGGTAGGGAAGGTCGTGATTGTGGTGAGAACTGGTGGTGGTAGAGGAGGTCGTGATTGTGGTGAGTAAAACTTTCTAGAGGGAAGAAAATAAACATCTGTAATTATTACGAGAATAAATGACCAAAAACCACAAATACGAAAGAGAAAAAATAACAAGATCGATTAAAAATAAAAATTAATAAGGTAAATAATAATAATAGTGAATGGAGGAGAAAAGACGATTGGAAGTAACTAAAGGTGATGAGGGAGTGAAGGAGGGAGAGAAAGAGGGAGGGAGGGAGGGGAAGAGAAAGAGGGAGGGAGTGAAGAAGGGAGAGAAAGAGGGAGGGAGTGAGGAGGAAGAGAAAGAGGGAGGGAGTGAGGAGGAAGAGAAAGAGGGAGGGAGGGAGGGGAAAAGGGGACATTAGATGAAAAGAAGAGTGAAATAATTAAGGATAAAGGAGAATAGGAAGAAGGATAGTAAGGGAAGGAAGGACTAGAAGAAGGGCAGGAAATGTATAAAGATAAGGATAAAGGAGGATAGGAAACCAGCCAGCGATAACGAAGGAAGGAGAGAGAGAGGGAAGATGGACAAGATGAATGAGTGTAGTGATCAATAGTCGAGGATAACGGGGGATAAGAAGGAATTAGAGGTAACGAGGGAAAGGAGGAAGGAAGGAATGAAGGAGAGGGGGGGGGGGGGGGCTGTAGCGAGTGCGGCAGAGAGGCTCTGAACGGGGGCTGCTATTTCTGTTTCCTCCCTCTTCTTCCTCACACCTTCCTTGCCACCCCTCCTCCTCCCTCCCTCCCTCCCTCCTTCCTTTGCCCTCCCTTTTTCCTGTTCATCCTCCCCCCCTCCCCTCCCCCTCCCCTCCCCTCCTCCCCCCCCTCTCCCCCCTCTCCCCCCTCTCCCCCCCTCTCCACTACCACCACTACTGACATTCCCACTCTACCACAGGTATCCCCACAACACCCTCTTACTCTCACCACACAAACTAATCCTCACCCCTCCTTAACCCCTCCTTCACCCCTCCTTCACCACACCCCTCCTTCACCCCCTCCTTCACCCCTCCCTCACCACACCCCTCCTTCACCCCTCCCTCACCACACCCCTCCTTCACCCCTCCTTCACCCCTCCCTCACCACACCCCTCCTTCTCCCCTCCCTCACCACACCCCTCCTTCACCCCTCCTTCACCCCTCCTTCACCACACCCCTCCTTCACCCCTCCTTCACCCCTCCTTCAACCCTCCCTCACCCCTCTCCCTTGCACTAGGACCACCTTACTCTTGTCACCAGTCACCTCTACTCTACATTCCCCAGAGACTCGTGTCAGGAGTCACACATCATAGGAATAATATTTTGTATAATTTAGCGATGTATTTAATCTATCTAATCTATTATTATATCGTTCTTTCTATTCCTCTATCTACGTATACATCAAGGGAAGAGGAGGAGAGGAGAACAAGAGAGAGAAGAATAAAATAAGGAAGCGCCATGAAAAATTGTGCCAGGGTTCATTATGTGTAGAGATTGTTTTGTTTGTGTTTCTAGACACTGAGAGAGTTATTGTGTCATCTCGCGCCTCTTGTGATTGTTGGAGAGAATCTATCCGGGCAAAAGGCTCGTTACAGGGGTCATAGCAGCAAAAGATGTACTGTAGTGAGAATTATATCATGTTTCAATATTATATAACCCCAATACAAGGTCTCTTTCCTTACGGGGTTTCCTCCCATCAGTACATGAACAAAATATATTCGACGTCTTCTACTGTATATGTAACACGTACTTTATATCGTTCCTGGATACGTAATTAACATCGGCTTTAGTTCACGTTACTCTCCGCCACGTGAGATAAAGATTATTATTATTATTATTATTATTATAATTATTATTGTTATTATTATTATTATTATGAATAGTTCAAGACATATATGAGAATATTAATGGGTTTTAAGTATATTCTGGACCTTTACGACTGCATCCTAAGTTAACCTAAGAGAAGACAGACCTAACTGAATCAGGTGTGTCGGGAAACTGACTTTGGATTTTCAACACCTTACGTAATCACGGTTGAAATCACATGAGCTTTATAATAGAGAAATCATTGTGTGTCTTGAAGAGTGTTACAGTGAAGTCAGTGTGTGTTATAGCGAATACCTCAGTGAAAGTATTGCATTATAGGAAGATGTCCGCTGAGCTTGGTTGGGGAGGGAGTGAGTCTGCCATCGTTATAGAGTGAAGATAAACACTAGGAAATACATGAATAAGAAGGACATCGTAGCTGGCAACCATAGTGATCTTACTAGTGCATGACCCGCCCACTACCCCACACACCCACCTACCCACTACCCCACCCACCCACTATCACTACCCCACCCACCCACTACCCCACCCACCCATTATCACTACCCCACCCACCTACTATCACTACCCCACCCACTATCACTACCCCACCCACCCACTACCCCACACACCCACCTACCCACTACCCCACCCACCCACCTACCCACTACCCCACACACCCACTATCACTACCCCACCCACCCACTACCCCACCCACCCACTACCCCACCCACCCACTATCACTACCCCACCCACCCACTACCCCACCCACCCACTATCACTACCCCACCCACCCACTACCCCACCCACCTACGATCACTACCCCACCCACCCACTACTCCACCCACCCACTATCACTACCCCACCCACCCACTACCCCACCCACCCACTATCACTACCCCACCCACCCACTACCCCACCCACCCACTATCACTACCCCACCCACCCACTACCCCACCCACCCACTATCACTACCCCACCCACCCACTACCCCACCCACCCACTACCCCACCCTCCCACTACCCCACCCACCTACTATCACTACCCCACCCACCCACTACCCTACCCACCCATTATCACCACCCCACCCCACCTACTATCACTACCCCACCCACCCACTACCCCACCCACCCATTATCACTTCCCCACCCACCTACTATCACTACCCCACCCACCTACTATCACTACTCCACCCACCCACTAACACTACCCCACCCACCCACTAACACTACCCCACCCACCCACTAACACCATTCCAACCACTCGCTCCCATTACACTATCACCACGACAACCACCCACCACCGCCACCACTACTATTTTGAGCCATTCATGCTAAAATATTACCGCTCGCTAAAATTCACATTATTAACAGTATCTTAAGGTCCGCAATATAGCGTTAACAGCCACAGATATAAAGCTCAATTTCACAGCATCAACGACGCCTCGGGGAAATAGTTCATAGATCTGAGTCTCTTTAATTTCAGTAACTCATCTTGAAGAAATCATACTAATTACTATTTTCCAGGTAATCCTTCATGGCTACCTGCTGAAGGAGTCACCAAAGCAGTAGTCTTCAGTAGTTAACAATAAAGGTCTTAAACCCAACGAACGCCAGTCTTAAAAATACTTCATATCAAATATCGTCAAGGAATGAGGAAGAAAATGCTCTTGTAGAATAACCCACTAGAAAGGTGGTCACACACACACACACACACTTAAACATATACACTTAAACATACACACACACACGCGCACACTTAAACGCTTAAAAAACACACACATACACACACACACACACACACACTGTTTACCCACAATTCTAGTCGGTTGTTTGTGAATTATCAGTGGGTACAGAAAGTGACTCTTGCTCTATACAATGTGCAGTTGGTGTGCGGTGTAGAGTGTGGTGTTGGGGCGAGGACCGTGGAGAGGTACAAATATGGAGTTGGTTGGTGGGGCTGACGATGATGGGGGCCTGGCGTGCCAAGAGGCCGGGGGTGGTGGTGTTGGGGGGGGGGGGGCGGCTGTGTGGGGGCGAGGCAGGCAGGGGCTTCTATCTCACCACATCCACAGCCCTTAAGAACACCACCTGAAACATAAGAGATCTTTTATAAGGGAATTTGTTTAGTATGTAGGTTTAGGTATTGTGTTTGGGGGGGGGGGGGATGGAAGGGGAAGGTGTTGCGTCTCCTGCCCCACGTCAACCAACTACTTATTCCACCCCCCCCCCCCCCCCCGGCTCACCGCTCACAGGAGAAAAGTCGCTGAAGTATTGATTTTTTCCGTAATATTTGTTGTTATTTATTCAACCAAAGCTGCACTCCGCTCACTACACCGAATTGTTGAGTTATAATAGACAATGTATCCTTATTGTGTCTCAGACCTCTTCTTTACTCGGCTCCCCGGGTATCTGGCATGTATGTATATTTTTTAACCCAATACACACACACACACACACACACAAATAAATACAAGCATAACTGTCAGAGATTCACTCGTCAAGGATCACTGCGAGGTTGAAAGTAGTAAGGGTGGGTAGTATGATGAAGCTTGAGGGTGTGGCTGTACGCACCTTACTCCGTGCCAACCTTTCCCGGGCAAGAAACTCTCCCATAACTTAGAACAAATAAATCTACTCCTCCTCCTCCTTCTTCTCCTCCTCGCCCAGTGAACGCGGAAGAGGCACACACGGTTCTTTCTTGGTTCGCCTTTAGACGTGTTGACGAGTGTCGATGGTATACCGTCAAGGAGACATTTTGGCAGGATTAAACCTCTTCTGTCACTATTCCAAGCAGCTCAGGCAACGGGTCTGGCTGCCTCACTTCTACCCACATCATTCATTTCCGCGTGAGGTGTTTGTCTCAGCACTGTCCCTAATAGAACAGTCCTCGTCTAACAACCTTTCCTTATTAGTAAACTATATTGGTCACATGGTATATGACCTACACTGACATTTTTCAACTGATGAAATGATCCAAAAGGCAGAATTTTGAAATCCACACCGAAGAGTTGGCTCCCTTGATGACGGGAGGACGCTGTACTGTATAAAATTGAACGGACGGCAGCCACACACCACCATTGTCGTCTAAACTACACCTTTTCACATATCCGTTGAGACATTGTTACATAACTATTTGACAAATTTCATAACCGAATGACAGAACACATATCGAATGGCAATCTAAAATAACTGTTGGTTCATGCTAACGGAAGTGATTGACTTAAGTTATGAAGTTGACAGCCGTGAACAATAAACCAACAGTCTACATATAATTTGAGAATGTAACAATTGGAGAATGACATACCACCAACAGTTATTTAAGATTGTCATTCGATATGTGTTCTGTCATTCGGTTATGAAATTTGTCAAATAGTTATGTAACAATGTCTCAACGGATATGTGAAAAGGTGTATCGTTCTGTAATAATTTTCGTTATTCAAATAATTTTACGTTATTAAATCATCACTTTCATTATTCACTTCACCAAAACACTAAGATTTCACATTTTGACATCATGATAGTCGAAACCATTACCATCTTTTGCTTGTTTATATCATTATTAATCAGTAGTGAAGATAATATTGCCTACATGCAGACTACTGTATGTATGGTTGACTGAGCGACGCATTGCAAGTGACCCGTCTATAGGGAAACTACAAAGGGTCGCTCCTCTTCTGCAGTAAATCCCAGGATTGTTTTCTTACCGCGGATTGACACACACACCTAATAAGTATTCACGGAACGAAAGTAGTGGGTTATAGGATCATTCAGAGTCGACAAGAGGTAACTTCTGGAAAACTGCCTAAGACGGAGAGCGTTTAGTGTCCACTGAGAAACTTAGACATTTAAGCTGACAGATGAAGAGCAAATTATTAACTACAAATGACTTACGAGTAGCGTATGTTATGAAAAAATGAGTGTAATTAACTGCCTTGTTTATAATATTTCCTGTTGCTTTTGAATACAGTAATCTCGAAACATGTCAGTTCACGCAAACAATAGACTATGGAAGGGAGGAATGAAGTATGATGGTGTGGGTAGGAAAAGTAGAAGCAGCAGCAGCAGCAGCAGTAGGAGGAAGAGGAGCCTTTGCTGGCCTTGCCGTGTTTGGCTCTTCACCAACACTAAACTTGGCAGCTAATACTTACCTGACACCCATTTTCGGTCATGCAGGCAAGTCTTCCCTGGGCCTAGGAGCTTGGATAAGCTTAAGGACAGTCTGCTTTGATCTTAATTTTATTCAAGAGGATGTGACTCCAACTGATCTCTCACTCACCCCACGACCCACCGCACACAAAAATATACATAACGTATCTAAGAAGATGAATTTCTACGCTGGGGAGATAATATCCTTCATGGACGTATGTAATCATGATGTTTCTCTAGTTCTATATTTAGAGTACTTAAAGGATCACTCTAAGTAGACCAAGATGGACCTAATTCTCAAAGAAGCCAAAAGTGCTGAGGTAATATAGATCACGACTGGTCTATTGTTACTGTAAATTGACTTATAAGTGTTAATTCTGTAATGATTTCAGAGTTCATGAGGTGGAAAATACAATTCAATGCACTCAAAATCAAATACTGTGGAAGTCTATTCCAGGTGGATGTAAGTTATATATGGTACGACATGTACTGTATATAAGACGCCATCTAAGAAATTATAGAATGGTCAAAAGAGTATTTTGAATTAGTGTCGCCAGATTCTCTGTTCGACGATAGATGTGAACTTATCATGTTTAATAAAAATACTGACGTGCAGAGATAACACTTCACCATTAACGTCCTGAAATAGACTTGCGACACGCATACAGCGTGACGTCACGAGCAGTTGCCTAATGCGTGTAGGGCAGAGTGTTATTGCCGCGGCTCGTCTGGTCGCTGGTGCCAACACTCGCTGACAGCCGCCCCCACCTGTAGCCCGAGACAGAAGAGCATCAAATGCAAGGACAGTTCGTTAGTTTTGAAGACGAGTGTAAAGTTTCCATCCCCACCTTCATATATTATTAAACATTAACCAGAAGGGCGACCACTGTACCAACGTGAAGCCCAACGACCTTTCAGTCACCTTACATGATCGAGGCAGGACTGAGAGGTTATCTTCACGGGTAGAGTGGGTTAATGTGTCAGCTTAACACTTTAGACCATCGCCTGGGAGGATGTTGACCCAGGGTTATGGCACTCGTCGGCTTCAACAGAGATATAATACCCAGGAAGCGACATGACAGACTTAGAAATATTTGCACAATGATCCTTGAATACCAACGCCGTACTTGGATGAACTTTACAACACTCGCAGTTATAACGCGGTACATGTATGGGAACATGGTGTAGTTGCGGTATTAAAGAGTATTGGGTTTGAAACAGTATAGACCATGAATGTTTTAAGTTTTTTAAAGGTGAATCTTATCTTATTTGGCCATTATCCAACCTCTCGTGGCAACCCGAGAAAAGTTAGTTAAGGCGTCATAAGAACAACATTTATTTGAGGTTTTAAAGTAATTTGCCTTTAATTTCATAATACATTAAATTCCCCACACCACCTCTGTTCACTTTCAAATATGGGAGATGGAACCAAGAGGCAGATTACATAGTTAGCCCCGAGTGACACACGATTGTTGCTGTGGTTCTTTGCTCAAGGTGTTTCAACTACCAGGATTATTTACCCTGTTCGATCTCTGTTTTGAGGATCAACAAGTATTCCGTGTGTAAGTCTAGCGGACGTGGGTGTAGCGAGTCTTGGAGGTGAGTCATAGGCCCCTGCTGGCACCGCCGCGAGTGACCACCCCACCACAAATAGATGACTATAAACGACCTCAATGTACAAAAGCAGTGAGGAGCGGTGGCGGGGCGTCACTGAGAAGGTCGAGCGATGAATACACCGACTTGTTGCGCCAAGACTTAGAGCAAAAATAGAAAGTTTCTACTAGTTTATGAGATTGTGGCTGGAGTGAGGTGGTGCTCCGGTACAACCTAATGTACTATTGTGACCACTGATGTTAATGATATTCAGACAATCAACCAAATAACATGGGCTTAGTGAGTTCTCCCAAGTAAGGGTCATTGGTAATATTTCTTCTTCTTCTTTACATGAACCTTGAACCTTAAATAAGCAAGTCTCTTACTGTGGCAGAATATCTTCCGTACATTGCGTTTCAATTCCTTGCACAAGTACACTTTTGCTCTTGAGAAACACATTCGTATATTTCAAGATCTTTTGGAGTATATTGTGGTTGATAGTTACAGTGTAGCTTCTAATCTTGCTTATTTTAATACCCATAATGACTCAAGAGCTTATAATGTACAGTACCAACCTAACGGGGAACACACATCAGCCTCCCACAACACTTGCTACGCGTGTTTGCCTCAGAGAGAAATTCGTATTGAGGATTTAGATGTCCCACGTCCTTGGTTGTTATGTAGAGACAGGCTGACACACTGCACAAGTCTTCTCGTAACATCAGGGAGGCTCTCTCGTTCGGGTCTCATCTGGCTTTTACCTTGTCGCCTCTTGACACATCTTACCGCACCGCATCACGTTCTCGCCACTATTTCTAGACCAGCAACCCCTGCCAGGGAGTGGGCGCCGGCCACTACATATGGTCACTTTTTTTTATGCATTATTATTCATATGTTATTTTTGTATGTTGAAAATGTCACTTCAATAGATGTCATATTGATGAATATAAACAACCATGACATCATTTTTGTTAATATGTAGGAGAGATGTGTACTGGTTATAGAGACTACAGTATCTGATGTTTATATTCAAGACAAGTATAAACAGGCCGCCAGTAAGTCATTACTCATTAATTCTAAATGAAGCGCCACATGCTACTCCCATTTATATTCAGGACAATACAATAACATTTTAAATGAATACAAGACACGATGCAGTCACAGTTTTATACATGTAACATTTCTTCCAGGATTTTGTTATATATATAATGGCAACGTTGCCATACATTTGTTTCTGATAAAATTCTCATTTTCTACAAATCAAAGATCGCTGAAAAGGATTTCGTCGACAACTATCCAAGGCGTTTTTTAACATCCATGAAATATCCTGATGCAGAGGATCCCTTTAGAACGGTGAGTGAGGGGCGTGACCGTAGTGGGTGGCTCCTGTGAGGACCACCACGCCCGCCCCGCACGCCCACAACACCAACATAACTCATACTGTCTCCATAGTCGTTCTTTTGGGTCAATTTCTGACATCGTCACGACTTGTCTAATACATTTTTCTATAGCAGTTATTTTGGTTAACGTGTTATTTAAGGTTTACAGCAGCTGCTCTAAATCACTGCAGCTGTTAACACTCGTATGACAAGCTTCACTCTACTCATTATTATGTTTCAGGTCTGCTTTCTGCTCACACGCTGTCTTGCTTATGTAGTAGTACTGACACGTTATCAAATTAACTCATTTCATTTTATATAACCAGTCATTTTATTTTCTGTATAAAATACTGTATTGTTGTTTGTTTTACTAAGCTGTAAACATCAGCAAAACTTTTTCTGTTTTGTTACTGTGTCTATCTTAGTGATTTTCCTTTAATTTCGTAGTTATTTTAATATAATTTTCTGATATACTCTTGAACAAACTTAGTATACAGTTTTGTTACATTCAACATGTTGAAATAAGAGCAGTGGAAATCCTCACTGATATAATTATATAGGGACGATACTTGGCTTTTATTCTTAGATGTGTGAGATTATGAGCCAGCTGGACACTGCCAGAGTGTAAGTATGTGTTTATGGTTGTCTTGCAGGAGGATTATTGCGGGTTCATGCCCTACACCCCATCCGTGGCGGCAGTCAGGCGTCGGCTCTAACCTCCCTCCTCCCGCACCGTCACTCTTTCTCTCTCTTTCTCTCCTTCATCCTGCCATGTTCTTCACCTCCATAATCTGAACTTTTCACGTTAAAAGAACCTGTAAAAATTGCATAAACATGCGGCACAATTACTGACGTTCGGTGTGTTGGTGCTAACGATAAAAAAATTACCTAATTGATTTATATAAATATATTTTCTGTTGGCTCTAATAAGAAATAAATTATATGGGTTTATTATAGAATTATGGAGTTAGCTGACGAGGTAGACCGTGTGTGTGTGTGTGTGGAGGTCCTGCAGCTCCTCGCCCTGGTGGTGTCCTCACTAAACGAGACTCTCACTCAGCTGAGATACAAACACTCGTATATGTCTCATAACCCCTCAGCATACCACCGTGACCACCACCAACACGTCACAGTTAAGACACAGAGATGACAACACTTGCTGTACACTTTTTTCAGGTACACAGTTGTCATTACGTGAGAAGACATAGAGAGTTTATGTTGATGAAAGGTGAGGACAGCAGGACGCGGGTTGACACACACACACACACACCTCACTCTAACCAGCTGTTTTATCATGAGATTCTATTCGTTTCTACTTATAAACTTAACGCTTGAGTTATATCCATATACATACATACATATATACATACATATACTGTGTACAATACATAATATGCAGTATATATGTATAGGTGTACTGTGTAAGTTTTATGACAAGTTGTCTTTATTTAGTTCGTATTAATGACATAAACATTATTATTTATAATTGGATTATTCTTAAGTGATCTCATTCTGTTTTTAACAACAATCTTTCGTCTCTGATTATATATTTATGTTTGGAACTAATTTGATGTCTGTTGTTTTTCTTGACGTTTCTTTGCGATTTCTTCAATGCTTTCGGCTAATAGACTAAAGCGACAACACCGGTGTCTCCAGTAGAGCTTTAACCTTTCTCTCAGCCTCTCCTTGTGGCTTCCAAAGTAGAGGTTCCAATGCTTTTCTTCTGGGTCTCTTATTCCTGCAGTTTTGTCCAAGATGTTTGATGTTCCACCGCCTTTTTAAGCATCTTTATTCTTAACTATTGTAGGTTTTTCTTCTTTCTCTTCTTCTTTAATGTCTTCTTCTTCAGTGTCTTTTTCTTCAATATTCCGCCATCTCTCAGAAGGTCTCTCTCTCTCACTCTTGCTGTAGATGTCTCTATACTCCTTCAATGTCATTAATTTTTCATCCATCCATCCATAACACAACCCAAACTCTCCTCATCTACAGCTACCTCTAGTCTCCTTCAGTATTATCCTTTCTTTCTACTGTAGTATCTTATCCTCAAGTAGTTCTCCTGTCCACCCTTTAACTTACTTTACTGTGTTCATCACCCACGTCCACGCCGGAGAGGATACAGTGTCCGTCACTGCTGGACTTTAGGCTTCACACAACCTTGTGAGTTGTGGTTCTGTGTGTCGCCTGTTGTATGTTGTGGCGCTCAACTTGGTCTAGCATTATTTTTTAACCTTTAAATTCTCTCCTCTCACCCACCATCTCCCCCTACCTGAGGCCCTACACCCCTCTCTCCCTCACTCTCTACAACGCTAATGACGAACAGGATACAGTTTAATCCCTGAACGTGAACCATCTCCTTGTGGTGAAGAGCCTCGCCCTCAAGCAACTAGACACCTGACACTGTAAATAACGTAGATGACATACCTGCTGGTGCTCACACTAGTACCCGCGACTGACACCTGTTGATACTCTTAAAGGCAAACTCTGATTTGCTTTCTTTGTGAGTGTCATAACTTTGAAGAATCAGTAATGGAGTCTGATAGTTCAAAACAATCCCATAACAATACGTGATTGATCAATGAGCCCCAGTCCTAATAGGCCCTAGTCCTAATAGGTCCCAGTCATAATGGGCCCCAGTCATAATGGGCCCCAGTCATAATGGGTCCCAGTCATAATGGGCCCCAGTCATAATGGGCCCCAGTCATAATGGGTCCCAGTCATAATGGGCCCCAGTCATAATGGGCCCCAGTCATAATGGGCCCCAAAATTGACAGAACCCAGTCCTAATGATTAAGGTCGGTTGAACCTTTTAAGACTAATGTACAACCTGGACTATAAGGCACCACTAAGCTTGTTTCTTTGTGTTCCTAATTATCTAAATGAAACATCCATAGACGAAATACTTATGATCAGTAATATAAACTTACACATGTCCAACACCAGTGCCTAGGTCACCCCAGCCTAGGGTCGCATCTCACCGCCTCAAAGGATTTTTGCCTAACAATAACAATGGTCTCTTTCACCATTTTTTCTCTCGGGCATTTTCCTTCCCATTTTCTTCCGAGAATGACTGCTTGCAACCTCTGCATGAATTTTGTTTTGATTTTGCATTTCTGTGTTTTTATTGCAGTGTGACACCGCCTTTTGTTGTGCTTCAGTTAATATTCGTCATTATTTCATTATATTAACGCTCGGCCATTTTGGATATCATGGTCATTCGTTACTTATGCTCACTAACAAATGTAACCAACTTGGGCTTCAGTTAAATTAGTCACCTTCCTTGTACTTCACAGATACAACATTGTGTTTTCCAGAGAAATATTCAGCGATTTACATTCAAGTTCTTCTGTTTTAAAAATTAAATGCCACGACATTATTACCTCTGTGTCGTCAATATATTCTTCAAGGGGTGAAAGGCCTCCATTAATGTACTACACCATTACAAGTGGTGGCTGGGCATTCCTCTCCATACTATTGCTGTTCTTAATGCAATCGTCGCTTTTAATATTGTTATTATCACTCCTATTATTATAATTGTAATTATTTTTATTAGAACTGTTATTGTTGTTATACCAAGTTGTGTATCAGAATTTAGTTATCATCTCCCACACCTGCCTTATACACCATGCAGGTCAAAGAATCATTCATACTCTGTTATCACCAGTGTACCATTCTGGTCGTCGTGAATTTCAGTCAGTCAGTTAGAATGTTTCATGGACGTGACCTCTGCCGTCCTGTTCGACTGAAGGTGACTTTTGGATGGGTTCTGAGTGACCTTGGACGTGACTCTTAATGGACTATGACCTTTGATTTAAATCTTCCATCGATGTGACTACTATCGGCCGTCTCCACTATTGGCTGTGACGCTCACTGACCTCTGACCTAGCGATAACCATTCATAATCTACATCACGCCTACATAACTTGCGAAGCGGTGGTGGTGGTAGTGGTGATAGTAGTTAACTCTGCCTTTGACCATTGAACAAAGGCTACTTTACCCCCTGTTGTGCTGACCTTGAGATTGGTGTTGCAGGAGACGCAGAACATGGAGCCCTCCTCCGTGCCCCCTGTCATCCGGCCACCCATCAGGGCCTCCTCGCCGATGAACCCAGACTTCGAGATGCCACGAGCCCTTACCAGCCCCTCTGATTTCGAGCGACAGGCTGATGACATCATTGCTAACTTCCGCGCCAGACAGGGAATGCCCCTGGAGGTGAGTACCGGAGGGTGGTGCAGGCAGGAGTGAAGGGGGAGAGAAAACAAGTGAGGGAGAGGTCTGTAAGAGGGACTGAATGAAGAGAAATGGTTAGGAGAAGAATTAGATGGAGATGGCAGCGTGAGGGAGGTCAGAGTGTGCCTCGTAGGGTGATGGAGGAGAGTGAGGGAGAGGAAACAGCTTGAAGGAGAAGAAACTGAAGAAGAATGGACATGGGAAGATAGATACGAAAATGAATTTGAAAGGAAGTTGGGAAGAGGGCGATAGAAGGGGAGGAAATGAAATAGATTGAGGAATAAAAAGAAGAAAAATGATGGCATAAGAGATGTACTTAAGAGAGATGATGGGCCGACATAAAGAGGAAAGCAAGAGGATAGAGTGAGAGGTATAAGGAGGGAGGATGAAAGTATGAGAAATGAAAGGGGAGAGAAACGATAGATGAAGAGGGGGAAGACGAAAGAACGGAAAGTGGAAATAATTATACTTAAGCTGTCATTATTGTGTTCCATATGGAGTGTTGTAGCTGTCAGGGTCATTATCCATCTTTAAATATCAAGGTGTTAATTACATTTTCAACCTTAAACATTTTCTTAAAGTTCAAGAATGATTATGTAAGTTATTAAAGAATTATTTAGTCATACAGGTGAGCAAAGAACAGGATTCCATTGCCACTGAGAGATTGTGTCCAGGTTAATTGACATAGATCACCTGAAGACTTTCCCTAACCTAACCTAACCCTATCCTTCCAAATAGTCTGAGGATGGTAAATCTTTAGGTGAAATAAGCTCAGGGGAGAATCTTCAGGTGATGCATTGTTTTATTATAAGATGTTCTACTTTAATCTTTACTGAAATCTTGCATTATATTATGTGAAGGAGCGAGGTAACAGGCAGGGATCCACTGAGAACTAAAATCCAGGAAATTTCACTGAGGAAAAGTGGAAGACGAATAAGAGCCCTAAAAATTCTCCAGGCGATCTTGATGTTGACTCGAGGATTAACTGTGTTTTATATTTACCCAAGAACCAGATTAAACCCCTTTATAAACCCTTTAAATGGCCAGTTCACAAGACTAGTTAAGACCCTTGTATTATCCCTAGAACCAGTAATTTGGGGACACTAAGACCCCATACACCACAAGACTAGTAAAGTCATCAGTGTTAATCGAAGTCTTGTTAATACACGTGTATAATAAGTCAGATTATAACTATACTCCTATTATTAACGTCACTAAGATCTATTAACACACAAGTAAAAGAAGATGTGAATATACACTCAGATAATACAAGGATATAGACTCATACACCAACGTCAAGAATTAAGGTCTACTGTATTAATAAAACAATATAAAACCGATTGTATCCCGTATATGGCCAATTAACAAAACATTTCAAATCCATTTACAACCCCCACCCCTTCAAAACAAACCCCCCAACCCCACCAGAAGGCAAGGTAAGCCCTCCACCCCCCCCCCAACCATGCAGACCCCCCCCCCCCCTCTCTCTCCCACCCTCCCCGAGCCTAGACGTTGGCGGCGAGATGGACAATCAGCTCTTGAGGTCGTTCACTTGGGTGAGACAACAACCACCCCTTAATGACAGGGAACAAGCGCACCTCTTGATTATGTCATTCAATATAAATATTATTATTTTTGTTTTCATTTTAAAGATAAAATTTAAATCTTAAGTTTGTGTGTAAACGGAGAAATTAATTCTTCATTAACGTTAATCTGATTAGAAAATGAGGTTAAATATCGGTGTTTTTAAGGCGTTTTGGTCAGCTAACATTAAGGAGAATATGACCATAGGAAACAATAAAATTATTGATTTTGAGGAATGCTTGACCTCATTATAAATACAATGTATTAATGAACTTCCGTATAAAGGGGCGTTGTTTCTCTTGTAGCTCAGGGTGTCATCTTATGTGCAGATTAAACTTAATGTATACTTAGAGTATAGTAAACAGACAGACAGACACAGACATGCATTCAGTAAAATCGTCACCCCTAGATGTGTATTTCTAGTTGTCTGGCTAACACGAGGAATCACAGTTGGTGAGAGTTGCACAAAGTGACTCCATGAACGCTTTACGGCTACTCAGGCTTCCCTTCCCTCCCCAGCATGAAGGCCACACCTGACCCTCACATGCCAGTCTCACGTATAGTATATAGCTACTAGTAAATCCCTCAGTATAATGATTCAATACTTCCCATTTTGGTCCAATGTGACTGAGTCCTCCAGATGTGAGGAGTTCTAATCATGGCGTTGGTAACTTGGGAATAAGATAATTTATCCCTTATAGGTACTGTAAGAGAAAATAACCTAATGCCGCTGCCATCTATTTTTATGGTGGTGAGAAGGGATGGATTCCAACCAGGACCTGCTCGTGCTTCTTCTCAAAACTACTCTTTGCCTGAGACTTAGGACTTTGGTTTGTGGGACTTCGCTGCTATCACGTGAAGGATCCTAGATTAAATGTAGGTCCTGTGAGGCCTTGGCCCCTTGTCGATTTATTTTTTCTTGTGGTTTTTCTGCTTTTTCTTTTTCAAATAGTGAGAGCCTTAAGCAGTGTCCCTTTAACGCACCAAACTCTGTTGCTTGGTAAATAATTCTAACTGTTGAATGATCTTTTATCTATCTGTGTACAAGAGTGCTTTGTCACGAGATAAATTGATCATTGACCGAAAGAGAAAACACTGAGGTAGCGTTTACCTGTGTGAGTGTGTGAGTGTGTGTGAGAAAGAGAAAACAGATAAACAGAAAAAAGACAATAAGAATACACACTTAATAATAGAAGACAAACAGCTGAGATTATTTAAAGAACCCACTTAAAGGAATAATGATACCTGGAAAACGGTACTCATCTGCAGCATGTAAATTAGCAATGTCTACTGAAGGTGTCCCGCTTGCCTCACCCAGTGAACGACCACACTGTTCTCCGCTCAACTTCCTAGGGCAGCCCACCGCCCCATAATTATTGCTCTTATAGTCTCAAGTCCCTCTTTCCAGTCGGCCCGGGAGGCGATCCAGTATCTGGACGACACTTACGGCAAATACTCAAGCAGCTTGCGTCGGGAGGTACCGGCCATGTCTGCTCTCTATACCGTTATCTTTTTATTTATCACTTATTCGTTTATTTACTTGCTTATGTTTTCGTTTATAGCGCTGATTTTTTTTTACTAGATGGGTTGATTAAGCAGCATGTGGAAGGCTGTAACACACAAACACACCCCTAACACAAGACGCTCTTCCCCACGACAGAAGACGTGCAGGTCTAGGATCAAAGTTGTCAGTGCTCGCACCGCTCCTGGGATATGATGGTTTTATTAAAGTGTTCACAGGTCACTGAGCCTCAGGGAAGTACAACTGTCACTTGCAGAAAGTACCGTAAATTTTGTCTGAAATCCATCAATCAATGAGATTCTTGATTTTAAAGAGAATTGTAAGACAGTCAAAGCATTTTACTTTTTCTTCAAAATACATATACATGTGAATTATATTTTGAATTTCCAGGCGACGAATCGATAAAATTCTTGTTTGATACGTATAGGCCTACATACAGGCCAACGTATAGGCCTACATACAGGCCTACAGACTAGAGGGATCCTAAAATTTCAGCAGAAATAAAGAATATTACAAGAAATAGTGTTTTAGTTGGGAAAATATGTAACTCGTCTGTTCTCGTTGTTGTCTCCTTGCGAGGGTTAGCGGGCGATGCAAGGCATCCTGAGAAGACACCAGCCTGACCTAACTCCTCACTCTGTAACCTACCTCTCCATCCTTTATAAAGACCGTCTGCCCTAGTTGACTCTCAACATGAACGTGTTCACTGACGACAGTGTTTCCCCACAGACTTTTGACTCTATTGGTTTATACAAGATTACATTGACTGACGATCAACAAAACACGAGATTGGATTAACTAAGTAGACTGCTTGAGGCAGAGTCTGAAAATGTTTATATTTAACCCTGGAAAGTTGACACAAGCATGAGTATTGATAAATCAAGTAAATGTGTCCCTAATATATTGACTAATACCCTGTACCAGCATCACAGTCCTCACATCTGGCTACTTTACTGAGGCAGATAGTGTACTCGTCCAGTGTATCACCAACAGTCTTGATACAGTGTAATTTGCTCCACTCGAGGTCACTACTTCGAGAATATGTTACCATAAGACAAGGTTTAGTGAGTAACATGTCCAGACGACCATCACCTCCACACACACGCACCACCGCCCCAGACACAGTGGTGATAACCTTCCACAACGCATGGCTATCAACCCGACCACTAGTATGTTCTCCCGAGCAACAAGGAGGCATGTTAGTGTTTATCTTTGGTTATATTTTCCCAGAAACAAAAGTTTACTGAAAAAAAAACGATAAATAAAATCGTCACGAACTTCGGACTTCAGTGAGGTTGACTTGTATTTTACAAAACGCATTTTTGTTCAGTAAAGTTTCTCATTTAGTCGAAGGTGATTTTTCAAATTAGAAAAACAAGGAAAAATAGCATAAAGTTTCTCTGCCTTTTACAAAATAGAAAGTGATCTATTCTACTCTTTTTTACTGTTCCTTCCTAATGCTAGGTTACGGGAGCCCGCTCGTGATGAGAATCCTAAGGTTTTGAGAACTTTCTTTGATCCTTGACCTACTTCCTATCTCCTACGCGTGGATATTACATTATTTGTTCACCTGATTCACAATATTACCGTTTTACTTCTAATCCTTTTCCTTACAGAAATTAATGTGGCGTTTATAAATACCCAACACAGTATCAGTTGCATGTAAGTTACTGGCAGCTCTCTGGAGACTACTGTGACCCTCCCTCTCTCATGTACTCTTCTCTCTGCTGAATGGCCTGTTTATCCATGCTTCTGCGGCTGGTAGCATTGATGATGAAGCTGAGAAAGAATTAAATAGTGATGATTCTATTCCTGAGACTGTGTCGGAATTTATCTAATGGGGTTGTAGATGAGACCTCAGAATATCAAGTATATTGGGAGATTAGATTGTTTTGTTAGCCAAGGAAAAGATTCATTATTAACAGATAAATCCCTCCACAGGAACAATTTCTCACCAAATTACTGTTAACTTTTTCAGCTTTAATTATGCACATCGCCCCTTGACAATATACTTTCGTAAGTGTGCATGGAAACATAACACTTTAGTATGATTTTTGTTTTGTATTCATTTCCATTTTTAATATAATGTTAGCTTTATATTCGAGATTAACCTTTAGAACTGCATCAAGGTGCATGAATCCATAATGCAGCAGAGACAACGTCATACTGAGGCAGCAGACGTGAGATTCACGTCAAGCTGTGATGTTGACGATGAACGCTCAGGGTAAGACACATTATGGTTCAATTAAACTGAGGAAACGCAGCAACGAAACACACATGAAGCTTTTGCAGTGTTCTCATGTCAATAGCAGTTAGCCTCAGCTAGTATGAATAAAGATGATGACTGATGTTCAGTTTTTAGCTGTGGTCCTTAACACGGCACTCAGGATCAGCACGACAAGCGCTGGTCTTCGAGAACATGTTAACCTTCATGGTGAGGTGCTTCGCAGTCTTTAGTAGTAGAGCGACATGCCCGGCACGTACTCTCACTCTGGACGTAAGAGAACCAGCCGACCTACTCAGTAAGAATAGAGTGTGATAAGACTGCAGTTCCCCCTTGGCTCCCAACAGGCCTCCTCCTCAGCTCTTGCCACGGCGGGGGGGTCAAAGGCTTCCCTATTCTCCTCCGGCGCCGCCTTGGCCTCGACCGAGCTGAGCGCAGCAGCCAAGGAAGAGTCAACCATGTTGTCCTCAACTTCGCGGGTATGTCCTTACCACCTCCAGCAATTCCTCCGGGTGCTGGCTCTTCCAGGACACCCGCAGAGTCGTGTAGTAGATAAAACAAGGACGACGTTCCCTTGGACTATTATATTGTGTCATGTCCGTCTCGTTGGTGTTGTTTACTGCGGTGACTCATTAGTGCTGCCCTTCACTTCCTCACTTCTACTTCACTTTTTATCTCTTATAAAAGTTATTCCAGATTCATTAACTACTTTTCTTTCATATAATTTTCTCTCTCGGTGTCTTATTTGTTCCTTCTTGTAATATTCTTGTTTATCATGCACAGTAGTTCTGTTTCGTCGTTGTCTCCAGTCTCTGTATTTCCACGTTCTGTTAGTGTAGTTAGTTCATGTGTGCGTCGTGTGTTAGAGTAAGGACATGCACTGATAGATCATGGTCGTGTCAATTAAAGTCCTTCGTTACGGAAATAAAGAGTCAAGTGTCTCGTATGAACGTCGTTTGTGCCACTAGTCGTCACCATCCCACTTGTCTCCATGCACAGACGTTGCAAAGAGTGTCATCAATACATGTGTGTCTTTAGTCACACAAAACAGTCAGAAGACAACATATCCACAAAGAATGCATCTATAACAAAACCCGAGATTCACCCACCACCAACACCGAACCACTCTGGTTGCGCAAAAAATCTTTCCCATGTCTCAGTCTGTCCCAGTGATTACGTAATATATAAGTCAACCTGCGTTTCATGATCGTAAAGTCAACTTCCATTTCTTCTATTGACTGTGTTGTGTCTACACCCGCTAGCTGAGTGACCTTGTGAACATATCTCTCACTTGTCTGACTCTGTTATGGATTCTGCTCACCTTTAGCCTCTGTAGTTTTTTTGTGTAGTTGTGTTGAAGAACTAAAAAACATAAATAAGAGTGTTAACTAATTCTACAAACTTCTGATAGTTTCAGAAAAAATAAAATGTAATATTTTCTTTAACTGCTAAATAAATTAAGTCTCTACATTAATGATCTAACTCAAGTGGATTGCAGTTCATCTTTTAGTAAAGCTTGACAACTCTCTCTGCCATAACACATCGATACTAACACCTCACACCAGAAGCTACCGCTCACAGGATGAGTATGGGGTGCACATTAAAGTAGCTGCTGTTAGCGCCACACCAGAAGGGCTTGCTGCTCTTCAGGTCTCACCGTTTCTCTCACCATTTCTCCCTTAACAACAAGTGCACGATTTTTTTTTATTTCATTTTATTTTATTTTGATTTCAGTCAGCTAACTATTACCTGCCATGGGGTTACCTTGGCGGGGAGAGGGGCCGACATTTTCTAGCTTCCACACAATATTAGCAAAAGGTGATGGGACGTCACACACGCAAGCTCTCTCTCTCTCTCTCTCTCTCTCTCTCTCTCTCTCTCTCTCTCTCTCTCTCTCTTCCATTCCTTCACATCAAGATTATTACTATCAGGAGCAGCTTTCCTGGCATCATGTTGAAGGGGATTTGATATACATTTTCACCACTAAAGTAAAAGAGGAGACAGTTAACACCGTCTCCTGCTCTCTGTAAAGATTGCTGTCAGACATTCAGATCCTCACCAACAGCGTCCACTGTAGGTAGTAATAATATGTTGTGGATTAATTGGTAGCAGAACAAGTATGTTAGTTGTCATGTTTGGGAATACTTTAGTAGACGTAAGGAACTTGACCCATTAGTGGATGAGGACCTCAGGCATGTCACCTCTAAGATGATTCACTGTTGCCAAAATGCACGTGAGTAGTGCACATAGTGTTTATATGTAGTGCTGGAGAGAGTACACACTGGGGGGTGGTACACACTACCATCACAGGTACACACTGGGGGGTGGTACACATTACCATCTCAGGTACACACTGGGGGGAGGTACACACTACCATCACAGGTACACACTGGGTGGTGGTATACACTACCATCACAGGTACACACTGGGTGGTAGTACACATTACCCTCACAGGTAGACACTGGGGGGTGGTACACACTACCATCACAGGTACACACTGGGTGGTAGTACACATTACCATCACAGGTACACACTGGGGGGTGGTACACATTACCCTCTCAGGTACACACTGGGTGGTGGTACACACTACTATCACAGGTACACACTGAGTGGTGGTACACACTACCATCACAGGTGCACACTGGGGGCTGTGGTGAGAACAGTTCTCTGAGACAATCAAACACTGTGACGGTATGAACAGTTTTACAGTAACACACACACACGGGCGAGGGCGTCTAGGGGCTCCGTTAGACTATCACCGTGCACTACCGTACATGTTTTCATGTACAAAGTCACGCATGCTTCACTCTGTACCATGAAAAACGTAATTAATAATACTGCCCCATGAACGCACCACAGACTCTTATAAATATCAAGTGTTCCACACTGTACCCTGTTCTACCTCGGACGTCCCAAGTGTTCCATGCTGTACCCATTTGTACCGTAGACATCCCAAGTACAATGATGGATCACTATACCATGGTATTCTGAAGATCTTAGTTTACCATAGTACACTTTGGTTGTCCAAGTGTCCCTAGCTGTGCAATATTGTACCATTAACACCTACGTGTACTATACTCCACGACCCCTGGCATACAAATGGGCTTTTAGAGGTTTTTACATCATGTGTAAGACCACACTGTGACACTAGTGACCACGTCTATTGTTCTGTTCTTCACACAGTATTCGGTTTGAGAAAGTTTACTTAAAACATGAGAGTAAGTTTAGATGTAAAGTTTAAATACAGCAATTTACCCCCCCCCCCCGTAACATAAAAGAGTAATTCATGCAACTACGTGGACAGCCAAGTGTACCTTGGTACAATTATGGACACTTGATTGCTTCATATTGCACCATCAACACCCTGGATGGCCACATTGTACCACGTATGTGTACCGTAACATACCCTGAACATTTCACGGTACCACATCGTAGTTTAATCACAAGATGATGTCACACTGTACCGTGGACAATGTTGCCAATGTTGTCATGCACACCACACAGTCAACAACACCAGAGTTTGGATGCACTGATCACTGCATGTTACATAGTGTGTCTACTAGTCGGTGTTGACCCGGGTTTATGTTTGGTAACGATGCTTTCTTTTTTTTGTCTGGATCTTATGTTTTTCTTGTTTATTTTGTTTTTTGTTTTAAGGATTATTGATATTTTTCCTTAGGTAATGATTATTTATAACTATAACGCATTACTGTAGTACTTATTATAACTAGAAATCTATGACATATTGTAGAGGTTTGGTAGACGTAAATGTTAATTATATTCATTTTAAAGAAACTCAATCTTCATTTCGTTGTTATTTATTATTGTGGAATACAATTGTATCGCTGTTGATTTGATAAAGTACAGTAACTATAATAAATTGTCAAGTAAAAGAGAGACACGCATTAGTTCACTACTGTTGGTGCTGATGGTCGTCTCTCCCCACAGGTCAGAAGGACACTGAGGAAGGTGGCAGAGGACGACTTCTAAATAGTTGACGAAAAAGCTCCAGAACGAAACATCCATCCCTCGATTCATCTATCAATCCATCCCCCTTTTATCCGCTAGTCCACAACAAACTGGATTTTAGGGCAACGACTGACTGCTGGTTATAAGGGCGGATCGCACGAACGATCAAACAGGCTCCTGACTTCGACGTTTTAACCGTCTATCGTCGAACGCGTTGGGCAGAGGGGTCACGGGTCTAACGACGTCTCTTCACAACTGCGAGGACGCCTCCGGAGACATTCAAGAACTCTTGTTGTAATGTGTGACGCAGCCGGAGACTTGTTTACACTTGCTCTCTGGGTTCGGATGTGTTGGCTTTTTCACCCATCGGTACAGAAGCATATCACTGAAGGCTCTGTAAGTCGTCACAGGGTCTCAGGCTCCGTCACGAAAATAGAATAAAAACAAAATAAAATAAAACATAACAGCTTCACTCAGAGAAATATTAAAAAAAAGGCACAAACTCTGCTCAAAAATGGAGACTGTTTTGTCTTGTTAATTTTTGTTGAGCATTTCATACAAAAATTCCTCTTGACTAAATTTCTACAGATTTTTTTTTAAAGTTTGTATTCGAATTAATTTTAATTTAAGCTCTATCACATATATCCATAAATATTTTGTATATAACATTGGCAAACATTGGTCAAGCACTGACAGGTTTGATAAAAAAAATGGATAGGGAAAATAGGCTGTATTTTTACTCCTAGAAATTGATTTGGGTTTGTGTGTGTTGGTGTGTAACAATGTTCCTCAACACACCTATAGAACACTGACGAACAATCGTTCTCTCAAAAACTGACTTAGCAGTTTTACTTTATTGTCTTTTCGTGCAGAATAAATATACACAAAGTTTAATGTCATGGTATTGTTTTCCTTCTTACCGTTAAGTAAAACTGTACCAGAAAACAGAGAAGCAAATTCGTTTATAAACCCACATACATACATACATACATACATTCATACATACATACATACATACATACATACAAACACACATACATACCCTTACATACATACATACATACATACATACATACATACATGCATACATAGACCAATATCCTGCTAAATCATTTGTAAGAACAAATGATACAGCGTCAAGAGGTAATTATGGTATCACTCCCCCGGATACACTGCAGTACATATAGTGACACTGTACACGAAGGGGATGAAGAGGAGCACTAATATGCCCACAGTGTAACACCTCACTAGTCTCTACAGAGGACTTCTCTGGTGATGGTAATATACTGTACCTCTAACAGCATGACTCCCGTCTGTCTCACAATAACTACAGATTCCTTAATGTCTTCATTACCCAAAGGGAAGATAATTTACTGGAGTTCATGCCTTTTCGGGGTGTGATCAGACATCCTTTTTTGTAGGCAGAGGCAAACACCTTGCATAGATGACATGGAAAACTTATGATGGAATCACTACAGCATTTTTGGCACTCCGCGTTAAGCCAACCAAAGACAAAGTCTGCCATAGAGCGCTTTGTTGTCTACTTGTCTTAATGTACGACAAGGAGCACATGTAGGCTAGAAGCAGATGGTACCATGAGATTCTGCACAGATTTCAGACTAGTGAATACATAAACCAGAAAAGATTTTTATCCTATTCCCTGGTTAGATGACTACATTGATCATGATGGTAAGGCAAAGTATGTAACAAAGATTGACTTGAAAGGTTATTGGCAGGTACCCCTCACGGAGCGAGCCAAGCAAATTTCTGCTTTTGTAACACAGATGATATTTTTCATTATTGCATATTGTTATTCTCGGATTAAGTCAAGATTTACTTGATTTAAAAATGTCGCAAAAACGCGCCTCTTATATAAGCGCTCTCTCCGTCTACCTGCTACCATTCGCTGACCTTAACGGTATCACCCCTGCCACTTAGGATTAATGAATACACTCGCTCACCAGCCGTCGTAGAGTATAGTCACCACCGGCTCCAGTGTTTCTGTCCTCCAAAAAAATAGACAAGGAGTCTGGAATATAACTGGTTCTTATACAGGAGCACACGGATATATTTCTTCTGCCAGGTACGCAACTCACCATCTCTTAGGACTTAGTATAGCTAGATATACTGTTATTATCAAGCACGTTAATTAAAGTAAGGTATTCGAACTGGAATGAGTCAAGTGTAACTATCTAACCATGATGTAAAAGCAGATCTACCAAGATATTATGGGAAATTCTCGGCGTGATGGACCGATTGTTACGCCCTTGGCTGCGTAAGACATTCTGGTTGTTTTTGTATTATTATAGAGACTCTTTACATCCACAGTGTCAATACCCATACACAAATTGTAGCTCTGGTAGAAGTGGATAAGTCAAAGCGCTTCCAACAAGTTTCTAATTTTTATTTTCCAAGTTTTTTGTAACTGATATTTACTGTAGACATGGGTCGAGGCTCTGTTTCTACAGTAGAAAACCGTGCTCTGATTGGTCTTTCGACTTGTGCTGTGATTGGTCGGCGGAATTATGCGCTCGTTTATTGTAAGCTTAGTTGTTGCTTTTTGTATCCCTTTATATGTATTAAGGAAAGTAGTTCTTCCTGTGAAACAAAACTGTTTTGATGTATCTGTCCAACTATAGATCTGATTATTATTTTTAATCTTGCTTGTAAAATTATTTTGTTGAAATGAATTATTTTGAGAGACGATTACAGACACTATTTGACATAAACAACTGTTCAGGCATTCTACAAGAGTAAGTTGACCAAGTGGACTATTCAATAGACGATGGCACAACATTCCCTCCAACTTCCTCTCAGCTTCTCCATAACATTATCGTTGGTTCACTTAAGAAGCACAACTCTCCACCTTCATTAAAACAAAAATTTTCAAAACTTAATAGAACTTCAAGGTTACGTCTTATAGGTGATCACAGTCAGGGAGGGTTCAGGGAGCGAGTAGATCATGGTGGTGGTGGCAGACGCTGGGGGAGAGAGGAGTATGGTGGTGGCAGACGCTGGGGGAGAGAGGAGTATGGTGGTGGCAGACGCTGGGGGAGAGAGGAGTATGGTGGTGGCAGACGCTGGGAGAGAGAGGAGTATGGTGGTGGCAGACGCTGGGGGAGAGAGGAGTATGGTGGTGGCAGACGCTGGGGGAGAGAGGAGTATAGTGGTGGCAGACGCTGGGGGAGAGAGGAGTATGGTGGTGGCAGACGCTGGGGGAGAGAGGAGTATGGTGGTGGCAGACGCTGGGGGAGAGAGGAGTATGGTGGTGGCAGACGCTGGGGGAGAGAGGAGTATGGTGGTGGCAGACGCTGGGGGAGAGAGGAGTATGGTGGTGGCAGACGCTGGGGGAGAGAGGAGTATGGTGGTGGCAGACGCTGGGGGAGAGAGGAGTATGGTGGTGGCAGACGCTGGGGGAGAGAGGAGTATAGTGGTGGCAGACGCTGGGGGAGAGAGGAGTATGGTGGTGGCAGACGCTGGGGGAGAGAGGAGTATGGTGGTGGCAGACGCTGGGGGAGAGAGGAGTATGGTGGTGGCAGACGCTGGGGGAGAGAGGAGTATGGTGGTGGCAGACGCTGGGGGAGAGAGGAGTATGGTGGTGGCAGACGCTGGGGGAGAGAGGAGTATGGTGGTGGCAGACGCTGGGGGAGAGAGGAGTATAGTGGTTGCAGACGCTGGGAGAGAGAGGAGTATGGTGGTGGCAGACGCTGGGGGAGAGAGGAGTATGGTGGTGGCAGACGCTGGGGGAGAGTGGAGTATGGTGGTGGCAGACGCTGGGGGAGAGAGGAGTATGGTGGTGGCAGACGCTGGGGGAGAGTGGAGTATGGTGGTGGCAGACGCTGGGGAGAGAGGAGTATGGTGGTGGCAGACGCTGGGGGAGAGAGGAGTATGGTGGTGGCAGACGCTGGGGGAGAGAGGAGTATGGTGGTGGCAGACGCTGGGGGAGAGAGGAGTATGGTGGTGTCAGACGCTGGGGGAGAGAGGAGTATGGTGGTGGCAGACGCTGGGTGAGAGAGGAGTATAGTGGTTGCAGACGCTGGGAGAGAGAGGAGTATGGTGGTGGCAGACGCTGGGGGAGAGGAGTATGGTGGTGGCAGACGCTGGGGGAGAGTGGAGTATGGTGGTGGCAGACGCTGGGGGAGAGAGGAGTATGGTGGTGGCAGACGCTGGGGTAGAGTGGAGTATGGTGGTGGCAGACGCTGGGGGAGAGAGGAGTATGGTGGTGGCAGACGCTGGGGGAGAGAGGAGTATGGTGGTGGCAGACGCTGGGGAGAGAGGAGTATGGTGGTGGTAGACGCTGGGGGAGAGAGGAGTATGGTGGTGGCAGACGCTGGGGGAGAGAGGAGTATGGTGGTGGCAGACGCTGGGGGAGAGAGGAGTATGGTGGTGGCAGACGCTGGGGGAGAGTGGAGTATGGTGGTGGCAGACGCTGGGGGAGAGAGGAGTATGGTGGTGGCAGACGCTGGGGAAGAGAGGAGTATGGTGGTGGCAGACGCTGGGGGAGAGAGGAGTATGGTGGTGGCAGACGCTGGGGGAGAGAGGAGTATGGTGGTGGCAGACGCTGGGGGAGAGAGGAGTATGGTGGTGGCAGACGCTGGGGGAGAGAGGAGTATGGTGGTGGCAGACGCTGGGGGAGAGAGGAGTATGGTGGTGGCAGACGCTGGGGGAGAGTGGAGTATGGTGGTGGCAGACGCTGGGGGAGAGTGGAGTATGGTGGTGGCAGACGCTGGGGGAGAGAGGAGTATGGTGGTGGCAGACGCTGGGGGAGAGAGGAGTATGGTGGTGGCAGACGCTGGGGGAGAGTGGAGTATGGTGGTGGCAGACGCTGGGGGAGAGTGGAGTATGGTGGTGGCAGACGCTGGGGGAGAGAGGAGTATGGTGGTGGCAGACGCTGGGGGAGAGAGGAGTATGGTGTTGGCAGACGCTGGGGGAGAGAGGAGTATGGTGGTGGCAGAAGCTGGGGGAGAGAGGAGTATGGTGGTGGCAGATGCTGGGGGAGAGAGGAGTATGGTGGTGGCAGACGCTGGGGGAGAGAGGAGTATGGTGGTGGCAGACACTGGGGGAGAGAGGAGTATGGTGGTGGCAGACGCTTGGGGAGAGAGGAGTATGGTGGTGGCAGACGCTGGGGGAGAGAGGAGTATGGTGGTGGCAGACGCTGGGGGAGAGAGGAGTATGGTGGTGGCAGACGCTGGGGGAGAGAGGAGTATGGTGGTGTCAGACGCTGGGGGAGAGAGGAGTATGGTGGTGGCAGACGCTGGGGGAGAGAGGAGTATAGTGGTTGCAGACGCTGGGAGAGAGAGGAGTATGGTGGTGGCAGACGCTGGGAGAGAGAGGAGTATGGTGGTGGCAGACGCTAGGAGAGAGAGGAGTATGGTGGTGGCAGACGCTAGGAGAGAGAGGAGTATGGTGGTGGCAGACGCTGGGAGAGAGGAGTATGATGGTGGCAGACGCTGGGAGAGAGGAGTATGGTGGCGGCAGACGCTAGGAGAGAGAGGAGTATGGTGGTGGCAGACGCTGGGAGAGAGAGGAGTATGGTGGCGGCAGACGCTAGGAGAGAGAGGAGTATGGTGGTGGCAGACGCTGGGAGAGAGAGGAGTATGGTGGTGGCAGACGCTGGGAGAGAGAGGAGTATAGTGGTGGCAGACGCTGGGAGAGAGAGGAGTATAGTGGTGGCAGACGCTGGGAGAGGAGTATGGTGGTGGCAGACGCTGGGGGGGGGGGGGGGTCGATGTATTTACTCACGTCCTATTAAAAGTGGAATCAAGAAGATGTCAGACTCTCATAATAAAGCTGAATAAGGAGTTACACGCTGTCTCCCTCTTTCGTTTATTGTATTAGGGCGTGAGTAAATTAATCATTTTTTTTTTCTTGAGTGAGTCCTGGCGTCGAAATTGCGCGGAGACTATTGCGGTTCTATGCGCTCTTTTGTCCTTTAGTTAGAATTTAAAGAAGAAATAATGCATCTTTGGGAATGGGAATCCCGTGTCTTTAAGATATTAGAAAACAAGTGTCAACTCAGCCGAGGCTTAAAAGATCACTAGTGTTTTTTTCAACTCGATCTGGTGATGTAAGCCAAGGTATATAACAGGTTTATAATGAAGTAACCAAGACCGAATGAAAAAGGTCATTAGCATAATAGTGAAAGCTCTCTCTCTCTCTCTCTCTCTCTCTCTCTCTCTCTCTCTCTCTCTCTCTCTCCACTGTGAGTATCTCGTGTAGTTTTTATCAAGGTAATCTTTCTACCTGAGAGCGACGTAAGACAATGTAAGGTTACTTGAATATACTTTTTGTCATACCTGCCCATAAATTTATAAAGGGAAGGACAGACATATCTCCTTCTCTCTTTAACACATATGAATGAATCATGACCAGGAACTCCAAACATAGACCTGTGAATGGTAAGTTTCCTCGGTTTAGTTGATCGGTTTGTTCTTTCCCGTATGGATCAAGAAAATATCCATAATTATCAGAGTTGAAGAAGAAAGCAGATTAATTCTACAAGCTGAACAAGATATAAACTCGAAAAGCTGTGAATTGCAGATCACATCATATATGGGGATGCCGGAGTTGATGTCATCAGTCACCTTGTTTACCTAATGTAATGGCCCGCTACTAGAGGTGGCCAACTGGCCATGCTGAGGGAAGGAGGCCAGTGGCCTGTGTACGATCCCTCCATTGTTGTTAATAATTTTGTCAAGGTGAAAGTGTGGAGGACATCAGCTACGTCTCGCCGAAGGATGTCATTTGAAATAAGAGAGATGTACAGTAAGATAAGTGAAGTAATACAATGGGTGGGTGGGTGGGTGGATATATTGATAAATACCTAATAAAATCCCCACAAGTTAACTGGCTTTGATCACATAATATATTAATAAAAACAATAATTCAAATTTTTAAATGTAATGCATATCAATGGTAATGGTTTAGTGTGTGGTAAGTAATGAATGATGTTTTGGTTCATGTAAGTGAACCCAAAATATTCCCTGTAAGTTTATTGGGAATTAAATATTTTAACACTATTCTTACGGTATATAAGTACAAACACCCGGATTACTGAATTGTACCGCATGTAAATATCTATTTTTTTTCTCATCACAGCATTAAGACACTTAGTATTTAGTTATCATCAGTAACACATTCATGGTGCATACTATCAGGAAGCGAGTTTGTTAACACATATATACTGTACTGTACACACTTGTGTTGTTGGCAGGTCAGCTGGTAATCAACATGGAGGAGCTTGGAAAGCCAGCAAAAGACTCTCTGATGAGTAACAACCTTTCGTACTCTACACAGGTCTACGCTGCATTGTCAGGTGAGTCAGTAGGTAGAGCGCAAGAAAACAAACTAACCCCCAGATATTATATTGAGCATCGTGGTTTAACTTATAAAACATGTGTGTTAATGATATCATAGGACGCTTTACTTACTATAAAGTAGACATCTCGCTTATGTTCATTTATCATAATTTCATCTCTGGGGCAGCTTCTCTAGGGGCGCTGGCCATTGGGAGTATCATGGGCTACTCCTCCCCGACCGGGCCACATCTGCTGAGTAACTCCACGGGGGAGTCACTGCAGCTGAGCCAGACAGAGTACAACTGGTTCTCGTCGTCAGTCAACCTGGGAGCTGCTGCTGGTGGTCTGGTGGGCGGCCTGTGTATCAACACACTGGGCAGGAGAGGCACCATGTTGGCCTCCGTCTTGCCTTACCTGGCCGGGTGGGTGCTAGTAGGTGCGTGTAAATGGCGTTTTCCTATTCGTGAATCTGCAGTAGACGGAGATACTTGCTGGGAGACTTGCTTACTACAGTGCTCTCTCTCTATGTATTGAAGATGTCTTCTCGGCCTTTCGTTTCAGGCTGAGAGAGATGAGGTCCCCTGACAGCTCCTTTGAGAACAAATGATGTAAAACTTCAACAAGGTCTTCATTTTCAGATCCGAGGCTCACGGCAACGCCTTAGAGGATTTTCTTGAAACTTAGGTCACAAATTCCTTGTATATTGTAAATCGAAGTGAACTATATTTGAGGTGTTGTGTTGTTTAGAAAATTATCTCGGAAAAAGTAAGTTTCTACTTGTTGAGGTGCTTGAGACAGTTCATATTCTAGCTAAAGTCTCGCCATGATCTCCACCGATTGACTTCACGAATGAGACATACAGTATATGCTTTGAAAAGAACACCGTGTGTAACTGTGTATATCTTATTTTTGTTAGTAGTGCATTTTTTTTTATTTCAAGGATATTTCAATAAAACTTTCATCCACTGTTTTCGGTACGTCACCTGGTGGTCATTTCTGGTACTAACTAATTTTCTCTTTAAAAATATAGATTAAAAACTCTATAATTTCTGGGTAATAATTGTCCTTATTAACCTTTTGTAGTTTTTTCTTTGTTTGGATACTTTCTCAAATGCTGAAATTATAATCTAAGTAGAAACGTTGCGAAAAGTGAAAATAGTAAAACACACATTTTCATTTGTTCGCAGGTTGTGCCCAGAACTTTGCAATGATTTTGCTGGGTCGGCTAATAACAGGTATGTGTATGGGCGTGACATGTGTGGCAGTGCCGACCTTTATTGCTGAGTTCTCCTCCGCCAACATCAGAGGCACCCTGGGTAAGTCTGCCTCATTATAATACTCCATAAACTATAGCCTCACCTCAATCAAGTCTAAGATATCCATTGCATTATGCAATTTGTACAGTACCAGTAATAACTATAACACTGCCCAAAATAGTGCAATACTATGAACCTGGTATTACTACTGTATATGACCGCCATAACAAACACATATGCTTGTTGTGTACACAGGTAGCGGCTTCCAGCTGATGATCACGGTCGGCGTTCTTTACGTCTATGGTTTGGGTCCGGCCGTCGGCAACTTCCGGTGGTTGGCTGTATCCTGCAGCTTCCCTATCGTTCTCCACATGGTTATGGTCTACTTCACCCATGAATCACCCAGTTATCTTATATCTAAAGGGAGACATGAGCAGGCAGCAACGGCTCTCCAGTATTACAGAGGTAAACACAGTCATCGTTGCTTTCCTCTTATAAATCTTAGTCCCGTACTTACCATTGGAAAGGGTTTTTTTTAAGCATATTTACAAGGTGCACTAATCCTCAAAATCTCCTTCAGTTTGACAGATCACTAACGTGTAATTATTTCACGCTTAAATCTCTATGCGTTGCCAGCATAAAGGTACCGTACCGTACATGTACAATGAAAGGCAAAAGTCGTGTCGTGAAATTTGGTGAAAACATGTGCCGAAAGGCTAAACTTTTGGTGAGCTCTGCCTTGTGGTAGGGCTCTCATAATGCTTCACGAGTTATATTTAATCTTCGGACAAAACCGCGACAACTTTTGTCTTTGATTGTACATCTTGACTGGATGTACTGCAGGGAGGAGAAGGAATAATCTGAACTTTCTCGACTCCCGTGATAGTCAAACTCTTGCACTTTATCGAGACCCAGAAGGTTGTGTCGTTATAGGGTGTTATAAACAAAGTCCTTCTCTATCTAAATAATACAGACCTTCACGTTCCTTTAACCTTCTTCGCAAATTAATCAACTTGACATAACTAACTCTCCTCTTCTCCTCGTGTTCTCTGAGGTAACTATCCTCCGGCTGTCCAGGAAAACATTACAACATTGAGAAGGAGCTCCGACAACTACAGAGTTATTTAGAGGAGACTCAGGAAAGAAAGCGTTCACTGGCAGATATTATGAGACCTTACAACCTGAGACCATTCATGATCTGCTTGATGCTGCTGCTGTCATCCCAGTTATGTGGAGTCACCCCTGTCATCTTTAACATGGGAATTATTTTCAAGGTGAGGCAACATACTGGCAACTTCCAGGTTCCTGCAGGTCGTCAACAACATTAAATATACTTTATTTTACATTATATGGAAAACAATTATATAATTTAATGTAGGGAGACAGGTAGATAGGACTTTTTGTACAAGAGATAGGTCACGTAGGACTAGGGTGTGTTTTCCAGGGGCTGGGATAGGGCATGTAGCTGAGAGGTTAGACAGGGTTTTGTCAGGGGAGGGTACCAATCCAGTAGTGTGTCTTAGTGTGGGAGGAAATGACATAGGAAAGGTTAGGAGTGAGGAACTTTTGAAGAGGTATAGGGAGGCGCTAGGGAAGGTTAGAGATAGGAGAGGGATCCCGATAGTATGTGGTGTCTTGCCTAGAACAGGGGTTGGTCGTGAATGGCTGTCCAGGGCAATTGCTATAAATTGCCGACTGGAAAAAACATTGTGCAAACAATGGTTGGGCATTCATTGATAGCTGGCAACGATTCTATGGCAACGACTACCTGTACAGTAGTGACGGAGTACACTTGTCTCGTGCGGGGGTAAAGACGTTGTCTGCATCCCTGGAGCGTGAAATTGCCACTCCAAAAGGGGGGTTTCGCCAGTAGAGAGAGGTCGGGGAAAGTGGGAGTCAAAAAACAAGCAGGTCCTGGGAAGTAAAATTAGTTGCTCAGGACAAGGGGTAAAACAGGACCAGGGAAGGGCAGGCTTAAATGTATACTATACAAACAGTAGGAGCGTTCGAAATAAAATAGACTTGCTAAGAGCGGTTGTATGTACCGAGAATGTAGGCGTCATAGCAATCACCGAAACTTGGATGAATCTGGCGAGCAAAATTTTTTTATCAGAGTACCACATAGAAGGGTACAACCTTTTTCACAAGGACAGGGAAGGTAGGAAGGGGGGAGGGGTCTCACTCTTCGTCAAGGATACATTAAAATGTTGTATTAATAATTCAATAAAGGGTGAAATAGGAACCGAGTCTGTATGGGTAGAAATCACGAAAGGAGGAGAAAAAACTAATTATGGGAGTGATTTACAGGCCCCCAAGTCTGGGCAAAGAAGCAGCTCAGCCCATATGGCAGGAAATGAGTAGGGCAGCAAAATATAACAACCTATGCATTATGGGGGATTTCAACTTCAGAAATATTGACTGGAACAACATTGTAGGTGACTATGAATCTGAAGACTTCCTAGACGCAGTACAGGACAATTTTTTGAAACAACTAATTACAGAACCTACTGGAGGTGACAATGTATTAGACCTAGTATTAACAAATAAAGAAAATATTATCAGAGATATCACAGTAGGGGAAGAACTAGGTAACAGTGATCACAGAGAAATCAGGTTCACCCTAAATTGGGAAACAAAAAACAATAACAATATGGTCAGAGTCCCAAACTTTCGGTTGGCGGATTATCAGGGGTTAAGAAGGTACCTAGGTGAGGTCACCTGGGAACAGTCACGTCAGTCCCCAGTAGGAAGGGGTGAGGTCATAGATGACACAACAATTGATCATGACTATGATATATTCACTAGTATACTACATAAAGCACAAGAACAAAATATACCATACAGAAAAATTAGGTCAAATAAGAATGAGCCAAGGTGGATGACCAGAAAACTTAAACATGACATAGGAATAAAGAAAGGAATTTATAAGAAATTAAAGGGAGGGGAGGAGCAGCTCAAAAATAGGTATAATGAACTATCTAGGAATGTTAAGAAAAATGTAAGGAAAGCAAAGAGAGACTATGAAGTCAAACTAGCAAGAGAATCCAAGGCGAATCCCAAGGGATTTTTCCAGGTATATAGAACAAAAGTCAAGGACAAAGTTGGGCCTTTAAAGTCAGGGAGGGGAGAAGTGGTAAATGGCAGTGAAGAAATAAGCAAAGCATTGAACAACAACTTCTTATCAGTTTTCACAGAAGAAATTCTGGAGGAAATTCCAGAGGTGGAACTGATATTTAGGGGAAAGGAAGAAGAGAAATTAAAGAATATCACTATCAGAAAAGAGGATGTCCTTAAGAGGATAAATAAACTAAAGAAGACAAAATCCCCAGGGCCGGATGAAATTTTCCCTCGAGTCTTGAAAGAGTGCAGGGAACAGATTAGCAGACCCCATGTAAATTTATTTACAAAATCATTAGACACCGGAGTTGTGCCAGACTTGTGGAAACAGGCAAATGTAGTACCCATATTCAAAAAGGGAGACAGAGCATCAGCGTCAAATTACCGGCCGATCAGTTTGATGTCAGTAGTGGGGAAATTCCTTGAATAAATTATAACAGATAGCATCCGATCGCATCTAGAGAAAAGCAAATTAATCAACGATTCGCAACATGGGTTTACAAAGGGAAAATCTTGTCTAACAAATCTGCTGACGTTTTTTGGAAAGTCTTCCAGGTAGTAGATAATGACGAAAATTACGATGTTATTTACTTAGACTTTAGCAAAGCATTTGACAGGGTACCGCATCAGAGGCTTCTGAGAAAAATTAAGGCTCATGGTATCGAGGGGAAAGTTTTAAATTGGATAAAATCATGGCTCACCGATTGAATGCAGAGGGTCAGCGTAGATGGTGTTAAATCTGAGTGGGGCCGTGGAACCAGTGGGGTTCCCCAGGGGTCAGTACTAGGCCCACTCTTGTTCATAATCTACATAAACGATCTAGATACTGGGATCAGCAGTGACATAAGCAAGTTTGCGGATGACACCAAAATAGGGCGGCAGATTAATTCAGGGCAGGATGCAAATGCATTACAGGAGGATCTAAATAAACTGCAGGGTGGTCTGAAAAATGGCAAATGAAATTCAACACCAGCAAGTGCAGCGTACTTAATATTGGAAGAACAAATACTGACAATGAATACAGCCTTAACAACATCAACCTAGAGAAGTCGACTTGTGAAAGAAACCTAAGGGTACTTGAAAGCCCGGACCTACGGCCTAGAAAACAGTGCGTTAATGTTCGAAATAAGGCAAACAGAGTATTGGGTTTTATATTTAGAAGTGTAAGTAATAAGAGTGCAGAGGTCTTATTGCAACTATATCTTGCGCTAGTCAGGCCGCACCTCGATTATGCGATTCAGTTCTGGTGCCCTTATTATAGAATGGATATCAATTCACTAGAGTCGGTGCAGCGAAGAATGACGAAAATGATTCCGGGACTTAGAAACCTTCCATATCAGGATAGGTTAAAGAAACTTAACTTGCATTCCCTAGAAAGATGAAGAGTGCGGGGAGATATGATAGGAGTATTTAAGTGGGTGAAAGGAATCAATAAAGGGGATATAGATAAAGTTCTTATAACATCCGAGCAGGATAGGACTCGGAGCAACGGATTTATGTTGGATAAGTTTAGGTTTAGGAGGGAGATAGGAAGAAACTGGTTCACAAATAGGGTGGTGGACGAGTGGAACAAGCTTAGCAACTTTGTAGTAAGTGCTGGAACTCTGGAAAGTTTCGAAAGGAGGCTAGATAGATTCATGGATGATAGAGAGTGGTAGTAACTCTCGACAGGAGCTGCCATGCACAGGCCAACCGGCCTATTGCAGACTCCTTATTTTCTTATGTTCTTATGTTCTCATGTAAATGTTTTTGTTTTGTTTTCTGCAATGGTGTTATTGGTTCACACACTTAGTGGTGATTATAGCTTATTACTGCATTAATAACCACATATGCAGTAGGGAGTTAAAATGTTATCGTTGTAGGACGCCGGGGTGGGGTTGTCAGAGGAGGTGAGTGAGGTGGTGGTCAGCGTGGTGCAGGTGGCGGTGACTGGCGGCGCCTCCCTCCTCATGGACCGTGCTGGCAGGAGGATAATGCTGTTGCTGTCCGCCGCCATCATGGCCGTGTCAATTGGTCAGTCATCCCATCACAACATGTTATATCCCGATGCTGTTGTCACATGAATAACTCTGGATATAGAATAAACTAAAAGTTGTCCAACATCTTCAATGTAAACTGATAGTAAATTAAACATAGTTTTGCTGCCCATCATATTATAATTATGTAAAATAAGTTATTACTCTTGTTGACAGTTAGTCTGGGCGTGTACTTCTACCTGAAAGAACAGGACAGTGTGTGGGCGGCGGAGACCTTGGACTGGTTACCACTCACCTCCCTCATACTGTTCATCACTGCCTTCTCCCTTGGTTTCGGCCCCGTCCCCTGGCTCATGTTCGGTGAGTCCCTCCTTAAGAAAACCTACGAAGGGTCCCCAGGATTAGATTCAAAACTGCTTATCCAATCTACTCCATAGCAGTCCTTTCAAACTGCTTTTGTCGCCCATATATATATATATATATATATATATATATATATATATATATATATATATATATATATATATATATATATATATATATATATATATATATATATCACTGTAGGTGCGCGTGATCCAGGTATATACAGTACTGATAACCACAAGGAAACAAGAAAGCACGAAGTTCCCAAGCGCGTTCGTGTAATTCACATCTTCAGGGGTGAGTACAGACTAAGGAGTAATTATTGACAGGGCTAATATATACCCTGTACAGTAAAGGAGAGCGAGATCAAGTCCCTAGGGACAGCAGGTGTCCACCATAATCAGGTCATAAGGTAGGGTGACCCAACCCTTTCCTCTGTTACAAATAATCTTAATCACAAAATTGTCCAATTTGTACAAGCAATTAGTGAAATTCATGTTGACAGATTCGATATGTTTAAGAGATTAGATTCTGTAATGCTCCTTCTGACAATTGAATTACAATGTAATATTGAGGAGGCATTATCCCAGTCAATGTAATACTAATTATCTTTCATATGAATGAACAGAGCATTGGATTCCTGGCCTGTCCTAACACTATATTTATGCTGCATTTACAAGGTTCCTTGTAAGGAATGTAATACGCTCTACTTAGGCCAGACGGGAAAAGTTTTTATAACTAGACTTAAACAACATAAAACATAAATAAATAAATAAATTAATATATATATATATATACATAATCAACGACCTCACCAGCCAGGAATCGAACCCTCGACCTACTGGGTGGGACTAGGGAACGCTACCGACCAACCCACAAGGACACTAAAAGCAGTCCTAGGCTCTGTTATATTTCACACAAAGCTTTGTGTGAAATATAACAGAGCCTAGGACTGCTTTTAGTGTCCTTGTGGGTTGGTCGGTAGCGTTCCCTAGTCCCACCCAGTAGGTCGAGGGTTCGATTCCTGGCTGGTGAGGTCGTTGATTATATGTTCAAAGTCCGCGTGTTATATATATACTATTTCCATAGGTGAACTACTTCCCCTCGAGGTTAAGGAAGCTGCTGGCAGTTTTGTTTCGTTTTTCACTCGTTTAGCTGCCTTCTGCATTACCCTCGTGTTTGTCCCTCTCCAGGTGAGTCTCTATGGCCCTAACTTTCCTTCCTCACAACTAAAGTCACCATCAGTATAAACAATGAATATCAGACTCGACTGTCAGTTCATATATCCATACCAGTACTTACTATGACCAGACAGTATCCACATACCTGCTGAAATTGTTAATAAAAAGTTGAAGCTGCCCTTGTCGTTTAAGAGGTTTCTTGTTCACAAAGAGACGGATAAAATGCACACACATATACAAATTGATAACCTGTCTCGTTTTCACAGACTGCCATGAGGGACTACGGTGTGTATTGGCTCTTCGGAGGAGTTTGTCTGCTGGCCTTGGTCTTCACTTTCTTGCTCGTACCGGAGACTAATGGCAAGACGCTGCAGGAGATCACAGCACATTTTGGAGGCCCCACAACCATGAGTCCATGCAATATGACCCATGAAGCCTGTGTCGCTGGTCCTGTACATAATACATCGTCAGGAGTGGACAACAAGGCATACACCGACTCGGTGTAAGCTGCGTATTACTTCAGATATGTGGATGTGACAGTGACCGAGTGATCACTTCGCAAAGCCAGCAAAGAGCTGATTGGTAGGTTTTGTTTGTACCTGTGTGTGTGTGTGTGTGTGTGTGTGTGTGTGTGTGTGCGCGTGTGCGCGCTTTGTAACTAACTGTGTAGTATATCAGAGATGGGACCTTCTCAGCAGAAGTGGTACAGATGAAGTCAATTATACATGGCTTCAATCAACAATGTCAATTGACCGCTTGTCTGGACTGTGCATACTCGCATACTCATCATGAATCACCAGACGGTGCTAGGCTTGACCAGACTTGGCCAACACTGAAGCAGGTTCCGATAAATTCAGGAGCCAGTACTTACCCAGTACTTGCTAACAGTGCGTAACAGAGACGTGACCGACCGCCCAAGCGGCTAACGAGCCGATCAGCGTTGTAGAGGCTAAAGGTAAAAAAGTAAGTAAATGTGATGTGGTCGTTTTGGAGTGGATAAGCGCCGCCTGCGGTATTTATTTAACAACTCAAATTACTCACCTAATGTACTGAGCAAGTCATCCCTACACAGCCAAGCTTAGAGAGTTCGGAGCAAACTTGAAGAGTTGGAGTACCCAATCTTCTTCCAGTTAAAAGAAGAAGAAACCACAAGAACACACAGGTGGTGGCCCAAGAGCCTCCATGCGAACATAGAAGAACCAGACCCACTATATGAACAAATAACACCATCACTTAACAAATATAAATTAATACACATTACATGAATGAATGTCTAGCTAGCTTAGCTCTCCCCTCCCTCCCCCCTGGCCTCCCATGAGCGGGCGGGCATCTGCTGTGTCTAGCCACCCCAACCAATTCCCTTGACTCAGCTAGGTGGACAGTCCACCTGTTATTACTCCCTACTACATTACTTCTCGTTTCTATTCTTTCATTCTCTCTTTCCTCTCCTCTCCCATGGCAAAGTCATTTGTCACTTTACTTCATCATCATCAGGATTAATTATATAAAATTAGTTATTTTCGTTTGTTTTTAATGATAATTTTAGTGATTAATAATTTGGCGATAACATTGATAAGTGATATTGCTTGAAAGTAACTAAATTATATTTCATCATAATATTATTTGGATGTATTTACCCGTTTTGAATAAACTGATATGTCAGGTCTTGTCTTGCTTTCTTGCACTCCCACTCTGGAAGAGCCCCTGGTGGCACCATCGCTCCTGAAAGTGCCCCTGGGTGTCGTCACCGCCTCTGGCAGGGCCCCTGTGGTTGCCACCGGCCCTGGCAGGGGCCATAAGGGCACCACCCTTGGGCTAGCCCTCTCGGGGCGCCGCCGGCTCTTGTGAGAGCCCTTGAGGGCGCCACCGTATCTGGGAGGGCCTCTGCGGGCGCTGCCGCCTTTGAAAGGGCCCCTGAAGGAGCCGCCGCCCCTGACGGAGCCGCCTCCCCTGGAAGAGCCCCTGGTAGCGCTGCCGCCCCTGGGAGGGCGCTTGGGAAACCCTCCTCCAATGGCAAGGCCCCCTAGAGACGTCGCCGCCCCTATGACGGCCCCAAGGGTCGCCTCCCCATCTGGGAGGGCCCGTGGGGGAGCCACCGCTCTTGGAAGGCCCCCAGGGGTCACCACCTTTTATAACAGGGCCCCTGGGAGGGCATTAGGGGGCGCCGCCATCCTTAGGAAAGGCCTTAGGGGGCTCCGACGCACTTGGGAGGGACCATAGGGACACAACCTTCTTTGGGAGGGCGCCATAAGGACGCCGCCGCCCCTGTGAGGGGCTCTAGGGGCGCCTACGCATCGGGGAGGGCCCCTGGGGTCGCCAATGCCCATGGGAAGGCTTCTGTGAGTGCTGCAACCCTTAGGAGGGCCCCTGGGGGCGCCACTGCCCTCAAAGGGCGCCTGGAGGCACCACTGCCCTCGAAGGGCCCCTGGGGGCGCCACCGCCCCTAGGATTGTCCCTGGGAGGGCCACTGATGTCGCTGCTACCCCTGGAAGGGCCCCTGGGGACGCCGCCGCCCTTGTAAGGGCCTCTAGGGGCGCTTCTGACTGTGAGGGCCCCCTAGGAACGCCCCTGATCCTGTGAGGGTCCCTAGGGGCGCCTCTGCATCTGGGAGGGCCCCTGGGGTCGCCGACGCCCCTTTGAGAATCCTAAGTGGTGCCGCCACCCCTTGGAGGGCCCCTGGATGCGCCACCGCCTCTGGAAGGGTCCCTAGGGGCACCACCGCCCTTGTGAGGGCCCTTGGGAGTTCTGCCGCCCCTGTGAGGGCCACTGGGCGCGCCGACACCCCTGGGAGAGTCCCATGAAGCGCCGCACCTGGTAGGGAAAAAGGGAGGGTCCCAGGGAGCGCTGCCCCTATAGGACCCCTGGGGGCAGTTGTTTTTGCACTATTTAGAGCAATGTGAGATATGACGTTAAATAAATACACCTCATCGCATTTCCAGTATCATCGCATCATGAACAACGTAAAGGAGAATAAATATCCAACAGGAAAACATAAGTTGGGGTGTTGTTCTGACTGACTGTTCTGTTCTCCTATTGGCTGTCATTTCGTGGATTTACATTTTAGTTCACCAATCACAGTTAAGTAAGGGGTTTCTGGACGCGTGTAATATGAACGACACCACGACCAAGCAAGCTATAGGGCTTTTGGGAGGAAGCGTCCCCACGGGGCCTCCCAGGGATGGCGGTGTCCCCATTGACCCTCCCAAAGATGGAGGCGCCCCCAGTAGCCCTGCCAGAGGCACTGGTGCCCCAGGGGCTCTCCCAGGGACAGCGGCGCTTCCAGGAGCCCTCCCGGGGACGGCAGCGCAGTTAGGGGTTCTCCCAAGGACAGGGGCGTTCCTAGGGGCCTTCCCAGTTACGGTGGCGCCCCTGGAAGCACTCTCAAAGGCGGTATCCTTCACAAGGGCCTTTCCAGGGACGGCTCAGCCCGAAGGGGACTTGCCAGGGGCGGTAACGCCCCCAGGGAGCTTTCCAGGGGTGGGGGCGCCCCCAGGGGCCCTGCCAGGGGCGCTGGTCCACCCCAGAGGCTCTGCCAGGGACAGCAGCGCTCCCGAAAGCTCTCCCACGAATGGCGGCGCTCACAAGGGCCGTGCCAGGGGAAATAGCAATTCCAGGGACCCTCTTATGGGAGGTGGCGCCGCCAGGGGCCCTCCCAGGGACGGCGGCATACCCCCCCTTAAGGCCCTGCCAGGGCCGCTGTCGCCCACAGGGGCTATCCTAGGGATAGCGGCGCTCCTAAGGGCCCTCCCAGGGACTGCAGCGCTCCCAGGGCTCGTGCCAGGGGGGTTGACGTCACCAGGGGCCCTCTAAGAGGCGCTGGCGCCCCCAAGGGCTCTCCCAGGGAAATGGCGTTACTAGAGTTAAGCGCTGACTTACTGTAGTAATGATGATGATAATAAAAATAATAATAATAATAATAATAATAATAATAATAACCAACCATAATTACAACAAGTTACCAACCATTAATAGTGCCTCACGATAAATAATGATGAAAAATCAGGTAAAGAAAAATAACATTGCAAATTCTTTTATATTTATTAATACAAAAAAGAGAGAGATTAAATAATGTAAAGGCATACATAGAAAAAAATAACTTTATACACGTATATATCACGGCTTCAGCTCATTTCTGTAGAAGGAAATTGCATTGAACAATAATCTAAAATGAAAGATGTTTCCAGAGTACATCAGGTGACTGGAATCTTTGCTTTTATTAATTAGATCATTGCATCTCAGGTAATAAGGCAAGTTTGACTTCTGACAACAAATTCTGAAGTTAAGAGGATAATCTTGAACACCAAACACGAGTGACCCTCAGGAGAACTGGCGAGGGTCTCCCTCCAAATGCTGCTTGAAGGTTTTCTGTTAATTTTTGTGGATATTATCATTGTTGCGGCCGGGAGGGGTTGGCGGACACCAGTAACTAGTAAATAAGTTCTCACTAAACCCTCCAGCCCCTGATGATGTGGCCAGCCATCTCCTAATGACCTGACTATGGTATCATGGACCTATCATGGCCATACAGTATAAACTGTACTGGACAAAGAAGTAACACAGCACTCAAGTATGGGTGGCACAGACATGATAATATATATTTGTTTACTAAAAGTTAGCACAACTAGAGATTACATTTATATACATTTTATACTATATATTGTACACAGCTGACAAATATAACAAAGATTTCTGTATAACTTACTTGAAGCTGGACATGTTAAATATTATATAAGGCGTTCTTCTACTTAAAAACGTTCAACTTACAAACTTTCAGAGATACAAACATCATTAGTGAGGGAGGTTACCTGCCAGAAAAGGTGTTTAATGTGAATGAGACTGGATTATTTTGAAGAAAATTCCAGAAAGAACAAACATTACCTAAGAGGAGAAGAGTGAGCCAGGTTTTAAGGCTGTATTAAAGGGTATAGCTGTACTAAATATCCATAATCTTTTCATTTTTTACAATATGTTTGGTATCTACAGGAGTAAAATTGGACTTACAAACAAGCCTCAGGATCGTAACTCGTTCGTAAGTAGAGGAGCACCTTATATATATATATATATATATATATATATATATATATATATATATATATATATATATATATATATATATATATATATATATATATATATATATATATATATATATATATATATATATATATCGCTGCACTATTAGTATTATAACTAACCTATCTATGTACATAAGTTGTCCCTTATTGAGGTGTGGAGGGGGAAGGAAGGAGGAAAATGAAGAGCAAGAGAAGAAACTGGAAAACACGGACGTGAGAGAAGATGGGTAGGTCTTAGATAAACAAGTGTATAAGAATGTGAATGAGCGAGGCTGGGGTGAGGAGTTGAGGAGGATTGGGGAGGGGCTGGGGGGTTGGAGCACGGCTGCAATGAGGCACACACGGGGAATGGTACGTCTCAGCCAGGCAGGACTTGGTTGAGGAGCGGCGGAGTTACACTGTATGATGTCGGTTGTCCTCCATCTACCGGTGCTCCCCGTGCTCACTCTCCGGGGGGTAGCTCATGTAGTATGGGGGATAGTAGTTATGCCCAGTGTTAGCCCCCACCGTGCTATAGACGGGTGGGATGGGTGTGGTGGGCGGGGGCATCATCTTGAGGGTACCTGCACGAGAGGAGGGTGGAGGAGGGAGGGTTGGATAAGGTCCCGGGTAGCCCGCCCAACTGCCAGGGGGTGGAGGAGGCTTGAGGCAGGTGCAGTTCCCGTGACTTCTCATAGCCAGTGGCCCCGCCAGAGGTCCTCCGCGGTACTGGGAGTCAGAGCGGAGGCGGATCAGGCAGATGATGATGATGAGTAAGGCCACGAAGGCAACTACACCCCCCACGATCCCTATGATGACATTGTCCATATTGGTCAGGCCGCTGCCAGAACGTGATGGGGAATTGGATTTCTCAACCTCATTAAGCTCATCACTGGGTCGTCCGGTCATGTCGTCAAAGGTGATGATGTTGTCGGGGGTGACAGGTCGCCGCAGTGTTGTGGTGAACAAGGGAGGGTCAGTGGTGGTGGAGGTGGGCCGACCCTCACAGGTCAGGTCACTCTCACTCAGGGTAGTCAGAATAACACCCTTAAGATTCGTCGGGGCATCACAGGTCACGTTATAAAGGTCATCTCGGGTCCCATGGCCTACCAGCCAACGACGAAGAGTCCTCATGTTACAGTCACAGAAAAGAGGGTTTGAACCCAGGCCAGTGAGATGTAGATGACGCTGACGAGAATCAAGAGTATTGAGGAACTGAGGACTGAGGGAGGTGATGCTGGAGTCTGATACGTCCAGCTGTATTCTGGAAGACATCGGTACCGGGAAGAACACATCGGAACGAAGATCACTAACATTGGTATTGACAAGACCGATTTTCAGCTCAGGACTGTTGATGCCAGCAAAGGCACCTCCAGAAAGAGCCTCAACCGAGCGTCCACGGACAGTGATGCTCCGGAGGCGAGGGTAGAAGGCTGGGTGGAGTTGATCATGCACCTCTCTGTCAGTTAATTCAATGTCGACCACTTCAAGCCCCGGGTGACCTTCCAGGATGCCTTGCACGTCCAGCACGACAATCAGTGGTAATGTGTGTAGGTGAAGCTCTCGTAGTGACCGGAGAGGATTGAGAGCCAAACGCTCGATGCGGTTTGCTCGGGGAAGGTGAGACGCTCGCAGGATCTCAAGATCGTTCAGGTAGTTGAAGTCACCACGAACAATATAAGCGAGAGGGTTGTATGAAATGTCCAACACGCGGAGGTCGGGTATCTTGGGCCAGGCCATGGCCAGACCGTAGCTCAGGTTCGGTATCTTGTTTCGTGACATATCTAGCTCCTGGAGGTTCTGAGTCAGCTCAAAAGATGACTCTTTGATATCTACAATGTTGTTATCAGAAAGGTTAAGAGAAATTAGAAAACGGGCCTCGATGACGGGAACTTCTGTAACATTTGTGCCAGCGAGGCTGAGATGACGCACAGTCTTGGGTTCATTCAGCAATATAAATATAGCTTCTGGAGTGAGTGGGTTGTAAGATAAATCAAGCACCTTGATGTTGACCAGAATGTCGGCGTTGCTTGGCACGTTCTGGATCTTATTGTGGGCCATGTTGAGGTCACTTAGGAAGAAATACTGAAGACGGAGGGTGTTCACTGGCACATTGTCAAAGAAGTTGTGAGCCAAATTTACCGATTGAAGTTTCTGAATCTTAGTCCTCTGGAATATCATTTCTGGCAGAGTAGAAAGTTTGTTGTGGCTCAAGTCCAGGTGAAGACGAGCGATTCCCAAAAATACATTTTCTGGAAGTTCCTCAATTTGATTATAACTTAAGTTGAGATCCTGAAGCTGCGTCGAGTTCTGAAAGGCACTCTCAGCCACAGCTTCTATCAGATTGTTCTTCAGGCTCAGTTCTCGCAGGTGAGGAGCGTTTGCAAAGTCATTATTCTCAAGACTCTTGATCTGGTTACTCTCAACATTAAGGTGCTCCAGGTCACTAAGGTCACGGATAATCTCTGGAGGGAAGAAAGACAGTCGATTGTGGGATAGACTCAGCCAGTTGAGCTTAGAGTGGAGCTGGAAGGCGAGAGGCTGGAGGAAGGTGATATCATTGTGACTCAAGTCCAAGATCCTCAGCTCCGTCATATCAGCTGGGATGGACAGCTTGAAGTACTCCTTCTTGAAGGATGGCAACATGTTATTGTTGAGACGAAGGATGTGCAACAGAGCGATATTGAGGAAGGCTGTATCGCTGACACTCCTGATGGTGTTGTGGCTCAGATCCAGAGTGTGGAGGAAGAGAAGGTCCTTGAAGGCCTCACTTGGGATCTCTTTAATTTCGTTGTGTTGGAGGTTGATCACATTGATGAACGACTCATTGAACTGTCCGGGTCTGATCTCGACAATCTGGTTCATACTGAGATCCAGAGTAGATAGTTTCCTCACTGGGTGGAGGAGGGTGACAGGCAGGGAGGACAAGTGGTTCTCGCTCAGGTCCAGCATCTTTAGCTCCGGCAGGAGGACAAAGGCATCTGACGGAAGACTCGTGATGTTGTTCTTGGACAGGACAAGAGTATTCAACAGCGGGAAGTCAAACTGCGGCAGCTCACTCAGAAGATTCAGACCCAAGTTAAGCTCCTTCAGGCTCTCTCGCAGACCGATCAGACTCTCTGGGATGAGGTTCTGAAGTTGGTTACCGTAGAGGTTCAGACTCTCCAGGTACGTGAAGTTAGAGAACGTGCCCTGAGGGAGTTCCCTGATGATGTTGTGGGCGATGGAGAGGTGGTGGAGGCTGGTGACAGTCTGGAGGCTGCTGGCAGAAATCACTCCAACACGGTTATAGTCCAGCGTTAGTGACGTCAGCGTCCTCACCTGTACCAGTGAAGAGAAACATGTTAGTTTTCTGTTAATTTATAATTATGACCAAATATCATGTTATTACTGTATTATTATTATTAGTAGCAGTAGTATAAGAAGAAATTAACCCAAATGTAAATTATGAGGAAAAATTTTTATATTCATTTTGATACAAATAAATATTTACATTGACTCTGTGACGTATACTGTTGATTGTTATGCCAGAATATAAGGCCACACATTTTTTCCATTAAATCTTCTTTCAGAACAAATATTACATAACAAAGGCATCAGAGAACACTTCCTAACTGAGAGAAGTAAAAGTTAGACCTTGAGCATCATAATAACAGAGTACAATCTCATGGACTGAACACTCAAGAGGTGAGTTAGTGACCTTTGCCAAGGCGGTCCAGGGGATGGCCAGGATATTGTCGTCGTCTAGCTGCAGAGTCTCCAAGGAGGTCAGCCCCTCAAACGCCTCCTCCTCTACCTGTGGGCGAGACACCCATTAGTACCTATCAGTCTCTCTCACCTGGTGTGTAGAGCGGTCTCTAATATGATAAAATTTCAACTCTTTGAACACAAATCATTAATCTCCACATCACGGAATACCTAGCCAAGATTTTGAGCAAAATTAATTTTCAAAAATTCAAACCCTCGAACATGGTAGCATGGATATTTCTTTCTGTTTTTAAAACCGTATAATAATGTGTTTGGAGGTAAGCATTGACTTTACACCTTGGCTGTCCACCAATTGCCTGGTTTGTATGTTTAGGGAGGTGGGGGAGAGATGCACCCAGCCAAGTTGCCAGTTAGGAATTTCGAGGCTTGTAAGTGGCGTGGACTGTACAGTATATGTTGAATCAATATGAGCTTATATGACAATTTTGCTATATAAAAATATATGCTGTACATGTTTCTAAAATCAAAGTCTTGAGATATTCAGAATGAGCCATCGCTTGTCCTCACACTCACAAGACCGGAGAGTACTATTACTGTAGTTCCTCACACTCACTCACCTTCCTGATGGAGTTGACACCTAATTTGAGAGACTTGAGGCCAGAGAGCTGCCTGAATGTGCCGGTAGGAAGCTCCCCGATGTTGTTCCTCGTCAGATCTAGCTGTTGAAGGCTTGTCATTGGCCCGAGAGCCACCACACCACCTAGCGTCTATTGGAGGAAAATCAAACACACAAAATATTTTGTTAGAAGAATGATAAAACATACATTCAATGTCTCAACCAGTCTGCCACCCAGCCTACTAACCAGTTTATCAACCAAAATGTCAGCCAGTACGTTAACCAGTCTGTTAGTCAGTGTGTTAACGCGTCTGTTTCAAAGTTGTACTTGACCATGACCTCAAATCTTAACTGAAACCATTATATTTTACAGTGATTTTATTTAAAATTGCAGTGATCTTAAACTAATGAAGTGATCTTAGTTTAACCTGACCTTCCCAAAAATACCCACAAACACCTACCTGGATTAAATTATCATGAAGTATAAGAGTCTTTAAGTTGGTGAGCTCCTTGAGGGCGTCAGCAGGGATCTCCGATAGGAAGTTGGAAGACAGCTCTAACTCCTCAAGTTTGGCCAGACCACTAAAGGCATCGTTCCTTATACCAGATAGTCTGAAAATTTAACTTCATTGTGAAATTCCGCCATTCAGTAGATAAATTTTCTAGGTTATTACCTGAATGTTGACTTAAATCACCACACAAGTAATCTATATTTCATGTACTGTATATCCACAATGGAAATGTGGACAGGATAAATCTCAATAAAATCACACAGGAAAAGGGAAACAATGGAGCACCTTAGCTTTTGTCTTTATTCAAGACATCTTTAGAGGCTTCTGAAGATGTCATGAATAAAGACAAAAGCTAAGGTGCTCCATTGTTTCCCTTTTCCTGTGTGATTTTATGGAGATGTAATCTATAGTGTATCATGTAGTTGTTATTTTGGGTTATCTACTTACCCATGTAATTGTTTAATTATTTATGGAATACTGTACTATTCATTATTATGAATGAAACTTTCATCAATTTGATATTTTTTCTCTTATCAAAACATTTAAATGATAATAATAAAATAATAATAATAATACCAGCTGTTGCTTAGTATTACCCCTGATGCCATTATCCCTTGAGCGCTTCAAGGGGTGAATCTTGAGGTGATGCTCGTAAAGTTATCCAAGTAATATTTCCCTTTAACAGGGTCTTTAACACAGTCTAAAGTAGAGTAGAAGTGAAAGTCTTGACGGTGTATAATTATGATGGAGGTGCCGAAGAAAGAAACACACTAAACCACAGTTAATAAATAATGTATTTCTCCTAAACACGAAGTACTGTATATTGAAACTATTGACAAAAGTAAGTTAGAATTAAAAAAAAAGTAAAACATTGAAGTTTAACACCAAGACAGATACAAAAAAAAATAAATAAAAAGACTATCTTGAGGCCGACCTGTTGTACGAGAGGTCGAGAGTGATGAGTTCTGAGAGCTCCTTGAAGGCGTAATCCTCCAGGTTTATGAGGCGGTTGTGAGACACATTAAGGAACACCAGACCTGGAGCCTCCACCAGGGACGACTTCTTCACCACCTCTGTAAGTCGGTAAATGATGAGTGCTATTCTGTCCTCTTCCTGTAGGTGTAGTGAAGGAGAAGAAGGGAAGAAGAGAGGGAGAAAGAGGGAGGAAGAGAGGGAGAAAGAGGGAGGGAACAAGGGAGAGAGAGAAAGAAAGAGAGAGAGAGAGAGAGAGAGAGAGAGAGAGAGAGAGAGAGAGAGAGAGAGAGAGAGAGAGGAGATGGAGAGAGGGATGGAGAGAGGGAAAAGAGATGGAGAGAGGGAAAAAAGATGGACAGAAAGGCAACTCAGACATTAGTTTTAGTGTAGGAAAGGAGAGAGGAATGAGAGAACATAAGATGATAAGAAGATAAGAATGGAGGAAACTACAGCGGGCCTATTGGCCTATACTGGGCAGTCCCGTTTACACCCAACCCCTATTGCCCATATATCCATCCAACCTACTGTATGTTTGAAGCTATCCAACGTATTCGAGTTAATGATGATATTTAGTAACTTGTTCCACTCATCCACTACTCTATTTCCAAACCAACGTTTACCTATCTCGCGCATAAATCTAAATTTGTCAAATTTAAAACCATTGCTACGAGTTTGAGTACCTTTGTTATATCACCTTTGTTTAACCCTGACTTCCATTTATACACCTCGATTATATCGCCCCTTAATCTACGTCTCTCGAGGGAATGCAAATTAAGATGCCTTAACCTGTCTCTGTACTCAAGGTTCCTAATGCCCGGGATTAGTCTCGTCATTCTCTTCTGAATTCTTTCTAGGGATTCTATATCCATTCTGTAGTACGGTGACCAGAACTGAACTGCGTAATCCAAGTGAGGTCTCGCAAGCACAAGATATAGTTTTAGGATAACCTCGCTAGTCTTGTAACTAACACTCCTTGTATGAACTAAAAGTACCGTGTTGGCCTTGTTTCGAGCAAATACACAGTGTTGACTTTAGTTTAATACATTTGGAAGAATCCCTTGGGATTTGACTTCGCCTCCCTTGCTATCTTCAATTCATTATTCCATTTTTCTTTTATCTCGGTCCTAACCCTACTGGTCAATACCTAATAATAATTTTGAGGGGAAGGGAATGGAAGAGAAGGGAAGGGAAGGGCAACTCACAGCCATTTATTTTGACAAAGGAGGGGAGAAAGGGTTTAGGAAAGGTAAAAAGTAGGAATTTTTGGGGTAAGTGTTATGGTGCAGTCAGACGAAGAAATCTACCCACATATGGCTGCTACACCAAACATGCTCTCACACTTGAGTCATAACATATACCTTGGTTAGCATGTTTATGCATCATTAAACAGAAAATTGCTTGATATATTCCATATTCTTTCCTTCATGTGTAAAAAGGAATATTTCACAGCCTAATGATGCTTCCCTCACCTATATCATTTTCCTGCAAGGTGAGAACTTTAAGATTTGCCAAGCCTCGGAGAGCAGTGGAGGGCATGGCCAGGAAGCTGTTGCCCTCCAGATGTAGGACCTGCAGATCCTTGAGAGAGGTGAGGAGGCCAGTGTCCAGCTCGCGGATGTGGTTGTAGGCCAGGTTGAGAGTCTGTAAATGTGGTGGAAAGTAATCAAAGGGATCATTTACGTCTCAGGTCTTACAACATACAATCTCAAAAAATTAATACACACCGCTTATCAGATTTTGTGGCGACCGTGTGAGTGTTTGTATTGTATTACAAAAACAACATTGTTCTACAGTAATTTGTCCGAGTTTTTGCTCATCACCAAGTGAAGACAATGTGTAAAGCAACATTGTCCTAGCATGTGAGATACTTCGGATATCAAAAAGTGAGGACAATGTTGCTGTTATAATACAAACATTCACAGAGTCTATAAGAAATTGTGTATTCATTTTTTAAACTGCATTATAAAATATTCACAACTGTGAGTGTCTACACACACAAGGGCACCACAAATAACAACAATAACATCAATGGTTAGTACTTGTAAGATTATTTTAAGTATTTCCATGATAATTTTAAGGTTAATTCATGAATGTTTTAAAGATTCTTTTGGATTATTTTTAAAATATTTTTATAGCACAGTATTATTTACCATGTGACTATATTAAATATCGTAATTTTATATTGTTGTTCCACATTCATGTTTATAACTAATTTATGGTTTATTATTCCAAGTGACTCTCCCTGCTGCCCTCTCTTCCTCTTTCCTTCCTTCCATCCCTTTTCCTTCCTCTCCCTCTGTCTACCTCCCATTTCCCTTTCCTCCACCATCTACCCTCCCCACGTCCCTTCTCATCCATCCTCCCCATGTCCCTTCCCATACATCTTCTACCCTCCCCACGTCCCTTCTCATCCATCCACTACCCTCCTCCCCATGTCCCTTCCCATCCATCCTCTACAGGTACCCATTTCCCTTCCCATCCATCCTCTACCCTCCTCATGTCCCTCCCACTCCACTCTACCTTTCCCTCCCTTCTCCTACCCCTCCAACTCTCCCTTTCCTTCCCCTCCCCTCTCTTTTCCTCTCCCCTACCCCTGCCCTCTCCCTTTCCCACCCCATACACTTTCCTCTCCCCTAGCCCTTCACCTCCCTCTACCCTTCCACCTCCCCCTACCCCTCTCCGTCTCACCTGCAGGGCGGTAAGCTTGGCTATCTCGGAGGAGGAGAAGGTGGGGAGATAGTTGCTCCCCAGCAGGTTGTGGTCAAGTCGTAGCTCCTGAAGGTGACTCTCCAGACCCTCGAGCACATCCTTGTTCAAGCGGCGGATGGCGTTCCTCGAGAAGTCCACCTGTAGGAACCCGAAACAGGTGGTGAGTGTGGGTAGGTAGGTTGGTGTGAGTGTATAATAATAATAATAATAATAATAATAATAATAATAATAATAATAATAATAATAATAATAATAATAATAAACGGTTTATTAATAGAGTTGCAGCCAGTGGCTGAAAATATACAAACTTACATGTGATTTAGACATAATAATATACATTCAATACACTTACAGGGCTGTACAGTACATAAATCAGGAGTTGCTTATTATTTTAACAATAGATGAGATAGTACTGTTCTTATATCTATCAGTGTGGGCTTTTATGGGCTGAATTTTGTTGTAGTGGCAGACTGCGCGAAATGGGCGGGGGACTGCCAGTGGCAGTAGGTGGCGATGACGAGGATGGTGCAGTAGTCCACTGCCAAACCCTGCTATTGCGTGGTGGTGGAGGTCACAGAGGGATGGCATTTCCAGGGTGGAGAGAGCGTTGATGTAGCCCGAGTAGTCCGCGCCGAGCATGATTCTGCAGGCCCTCTTCTGTACCTTCTCTAGCTGACGTTGTTGGGTAGAGTTGAGAGAACACGATCAGGTTGGTGACGTATACGTTAATTTGGGGAGAATAAATGCGTTGTAGATAGTCCTCAGCTTTGGCGTGGGTGCCCCAAGTGACCTGAGTCGATGTAGCATGTAGAGTCGGTACGAGGCTGCCGTGATTGTGTTGTTTACACGGGCCTTCCGGTCCAGTTTGTGGTCTATAGTTACAGCCAGGAGTTTGGCAGACTGCACTAACTGAAGAGGATGGGCACCCACTGTAACTGCTGGAGCTTGAACTGGAGTGGTGGCGGTATTGACTACGGTTTTGGTGTGGTTGATGGTGACCTTGTTCTCCGTAGACCATGCCTGTAGCTTGTCCAGGGTGCCTTGTAGCGATGAATAGTCTGGTGAGGTGTTGTCCACTGTAACCCCCACAGTGCAGTCATCCACATACTTCCGCCTGTGAGGAGTGTCCAATAGAGCGTCGTTGATCAGGATTAGGAAGCACAGTGGTCCCATCTTGGTCCCCTGGGGAACACCGCAGGTGAGGTGTTGGAATGTGGAGACAGAACCCTGGTACCTCACTGCCTGACGACGCTCACTCAGGAAATCATTGAGCCATAAGACCAGGTTGGTGGGCAGCCCTAGTGCAACGGCCTTGTTGATAACAGTGCAGTATTCAACAAGGTTAAAAGCCTTCCTGAAGTCAACAAGGGCAACGGCCAGTGATGTCTTATGTTTCTCCAGGTTTTTGTGCAGAAAATCCAGGAAGATAACTAAGCAGTGTGATGTAGAGGAGGTCCTCATATTGCCAAATTGTTTTGGTTCAATTGACTGATAAATACTAGCAAATGCCCATTCAAAAACGAAGTCTTCACAGAGTAGACTGGATATGAGGGTAATGGCAACTGGCCTGAGGTCACTAGGGGACTATGAGGTGGGGACCTTGGGGATAGGGGTGACAAATGCGGTTTTCCATTCATTAGAGCATTTGCTTTGTCTAAGGGATGCAGTAATAATGGAACAGAGAGGGGTGGCAAGTTCGACTGCAAACTCCTTGTAAATTTTGATTGGGAGGTCAATTGGGGTTGTAGAGCATTTGGATTTAAATTTCAGAGAGTTTGTTGGCAATTTCAAATTGTTGAACACTGGGAGGGGAGGAGGGAGAGGGTAAGAAGGCCGGGAGGAGAGTGAAGTCAAGACTGGGTAGGGTATGATATATGGTAGCAAAGTGGTGATTAATTGTCCCAGCTGCCTCTGTGTGTGTATGTGTGTGGCAGAGATGCTGACTTATGGCAGGGAACCATTGGGAGAAACGGAGTACACAAGTGTGTGCGTGTGTGCGTGTGTGTGCGTGCGTGTGTGTGTGTGTGTGTGTGTGCGTGCGTGCGTGTGCGTGCGTGCGTGTGCGTGCGCGTGTGCGTGCGTGTGTGTGTGTTTTATGGGTTTTTTTTACAGAGTATCGCCCACCCGGGCACAGGTCATCGACCCACAATGGAGGCGAAAAAAGAGGAGTAAAAAGAAATTAAAAATATTAATCTACACCACAAAGATGCCGAAAAACCAGCTTTTTGAAGTGAGACACATTGTACGAGTATGGAAACACAGAAGAAGGCAGAGCATTCCACAGTTTGGCAGTGTGAGGAAAGAAGGATGTACTATAATGGGTAATTCTAGTGTGACCGACATCCACAGAGAAACGGTGGGCACCGCGGGCAAGACGAGTAATACGAGCCCTCGGCCTTGCCGGCGGTACACAGGATGCCAAATCCACCGAACATTGACCGTTAAAGTACCTGTAAAAGAGAGAGAGTGAAGCATCATTGCGGTGTAGGAGAAATGGAGGAAAGATTATCAACTAAAGGTGGAGAGTAACAAAGGTAACAATGGTGACAATTAGTGAAGGATAAAAAAGGATGGCTTACCTTCCTAAGGGGCAGGTCAGAGGGTGGCTTACCTTCCTAAGGGGCAGGTCAGAGGGTGGCTTACCTTCCTGAGGGGCAGGTCAGAGGGTGGCTTACCTTCCTGAGGGGCAGGTCAGAGGGTGGCTTACCTTCCCGAGTGGCAGGTCAGAGGGTGGCTTACCTTCCTGAGGGGCAGGTCAGAGGGTGGCTTACCTTCCTAAGGGGCAGGTCAGAGGGTGGCTTACTTTCCTGAGGGGCAAGTCAGAGGGTGGCTTACCTTCCTGAGGGGCAGGTCAGAGGGTGGCTTACCTTCCCGAGTGGCAGGCCAGAGGGTGGCTTACCTTCCTGAGGGGCAGGTCAGAGGGTGGCTTACCTTCCTGAGGGGCAGGTCAGAGGGTGGCTTACCTTCCTGAGGGGCAGGTCAGAGGGTGGCTTACCTTCCCGAGTAGCAGGTCAGAGGGTGGCTTACCTTCCTGAGGGGCAGGTCAGAGGGTGGCTTACCTTCCTGAGGGGCAGGTCAGAGGCGGTAAACAGCTGTCCTCTAAGGGCCTGGATGCCTGCGTTCCTCTGGGTGAACTCCACAATGTTCATCCTTTTAGAAGAAAGAATTGATGATCACCATATATAATGTTCATAGGTCCTCGTGGTGGAGGAGAGGAGGAAGGAGCTACTACAGTATATATATGTTCAATGGATGTTCATAGATCCTGTACCTCTACCATACACCTGTACCTCTACCGTACACCTGTAACTGTTCCTATACATTAGACCAGTGGTCCCTAGCCTTGTGTAGGCTCTGGGCCTCATTTATCATTGGAAATATAGTGGAGGGCGCCAAGACTTTGGATCTACATTCAAGAAAAAAAATCATATATACTGTACAGTTATTAGCTGTTTTACACAAGTCTAACTCTTACCATTTGCATTCATTTTACATTTACTCATGGATCATGCATTCTTAAAACGTATGAAGTTATTACATTTTTTCATTACTTTCACTCTGACAAAGAATCCCCAAAATTTCACATTTGCTAATAAGCCCTTGCGGGCTCCATAATATGGTCGCCCGCGAACTACAGGTTGGGGACCACGTATTAGACTGTATAATATCTCACTTGAAGGGCAGCAGGGGGAAGTCCCCGGCGAAGGCCACATTATCACAGTTAATGGTTATATTGTGGTCACTGTTCTGGCACAGACAGGGCAAGGTGAGGCGGTCGCTCACTTCCACGCAAGGAAGCTGACCCACGGTCCTTCTCCACGTCAACGCCGCCGTCACCACCGTCAACGTCAGAGCCACCGCCTTCATGCCTGTGGGAGACATAGTCATTAACAAGTTTATATGGAAACGATTAACGAAGAGTACATACATACATAAATAAATAATGGTTGCCCCTTGTGTAACGAGGATGGCCGGTCCTAGGACCACCTAGGCGTGAACTTGTTTAGGTGTAGATGCTGTCGCCAACACAACAACCACACCCTAAGCTAACGAGCTGCATGACCCAGTGTCAATGAATAGTCCGAGAAGACCGGACAACTCGCTAACTGCACTGGCTAACCATTATCCTGGAATACGATCCGCAAATCGATTAACATTCAGGTTCCCAATTACTGCTGGCTAGACAGAGGCAAATGGAGTAAAGAAACTTGCCCATAGTTTCACCCTGACGGGGGATCGTACTCGGGTCCGCTCGCTTGCGAGGCGAGAATGCTGACCATTGCATCATACATAGATTACATACACTTGCTAAAATATGTAATTGTACATTGAGCCAGAGAGTAAATACGAATTTATAGAGATATAGATATTATTGACCCCAGGCTGGATTATAGACGCTTCTTGTGCCTTATTGTGATAGTATAATCGGGCCATACTTAATACAGGTCTCTTGGGGTTTGTTAATATTTTGTATACGTGTGAAGAGAGAGAGAAAGAGCAGGAGCAAAGGTCTTATGGTTACCTTGCGGGAGAATGATATCCCCTCTCTCACACCTACACTCATACACCTACTAAACACAAATACTCATACTACACACACACACATATATATATATATATATATATATATATATATATATATATATATATATTATATATATATATATATATATATATATATATATATATATATATATATATATATATATATGCAAGTAAATCACTGTAGGTGCGCGTGATCTAGGTATATGCTGATAACCACCAGGAAAGAAGAAAACACGAAGTTCCCAAGCGCTTTCGTGTAATTCACATCTTCAGGGGTGAGTACTCACCCCTGAAGATGTGAATTACACGAAAGCGCTTGGGAACTTCGTGTTTTCTTCTTTCCTGGTGGTTATCAGCATATATATATATATATATATATATATATATATATATATATATATATATAATATATATATATACACGCGCACGCACGCACTTGATAAGTTCAAGGCAGCCATAGATCGTATTAGGACTAAGGGAGGGATCCCTATCATTTGCGGTGTCCTGCCTAGAAGGAGAGTTGGCAGTGAATGGTTGTCAAGGGCAGTTGGTGTTAACGACCGTCTTGACAGATATTGCAAGTCAATATCAGTCCCATTCATTGACAACTGGGACAACTTCTATGGCAGAAGGGACCTTTATGCTAGGGATGGGGTGCACCTGTCTAGGGATGGAGTAGCAACCCTGGCTGGGGCTCTAGAGGGGGCAGTTCAAAAGATATCGAAGTCTTTAAACTGCTAAGAGAACATAGGGGCACGGGGGTGGAGGAGACTGCAGTGGGAGCGGGTAAACAAGGCGAAAGATTACAGGGAAATAGCGTTAGGAATGATGACATAACTAAATTAGACAGGGAGTTTAAAACTAAACGCGGTAAGGGAAGGACTCAGAACACGACTAACTTAAATGTATATTACGCGAACAGTAGAAGTATGAGAAACAAAATGGATGATATTAGGGCCTTGGTATGTACAGAAGAAATCGATATAATTGCATTCACTGAAACATGGATCAACCTAGACACACGTGAATTACCAGTCGAATACCAAATTGCGGGTTACAAACTGTTCCATACCGATAGGCAGACCAGGAAAGGAGGCGGAGTAGCAATCTATGTTAGGGATAATCTGAAGTGTGAAATAAATAAGGAAATAAAAACTGAGAGGAATACAGAAACAATTTGGATAGAATTAAGCGACGGTCGGGAAAAATTAATCACAGGAGTAATATATAGACCCCCCAATCTTGACAGAGTCAATGAGCGACTTATCTGGGATGAAATGCGCAGGGCTTCCATACACAACAAAGTCTGTATAGTAGGCGACTTTAACCTTGGCCAAATAGATTGGACCGACCTTACGGGAAACTCAGAATCAGAGGATTTTCTCGAGACGATCCAGGACTGTTTCCTAAGTCAACATATAACCGAACTCACACGGGGTAATAATATATTGGATTTAGTTTTGTCAAACAGAGAAAACCTCATTAGCAATGTCGAGGTAGGGAACGAACTTGCAAACAGCGATCACAAAGAAATTCGATTCCAGTTAGATTTTCAGGGCAGACGTAAGGAAAATTCCACTAAAGTACCAGATTTCAGAAGGGCAAACTTTGACAGTTTAAAGAGGCAGCTAAGAGAGGGGGTGTCGCGCTTGGCCGTGAACCTGACAGATGACACCGACCTGATAACGAGATCTGAGATTGCCGAGTTCCACGACAATTTAAATAGTGAGTTACTTAATGCACAAAGGCAGAACATACCATACAAAAAACTCAGATCAAACAACAATGACCCTAAATGGATAAATAATTATTTAAAGAACATCATTGGCCAAAGGAAGGCTATAGGTAGAAGGATAAATCGTGGCGAAATTCACCTCCGGGACTATTATAGGGTATTGGCGAGTAGGGTTAAAACCGAGATAAGGAAAGCAAAGAGGAATAATGAGGTAAGGATAGCAAGGGAGGCAAAGACAAACCCCAAAGGATTCTACCAAATGTACCAAACTAAAACACGAGAAAAGATTGGACCAATACGGTCAGACTCCGGCGAGCTCACTGATAACGACGGAGAAATGAGCAATAATTTGAATAAATATTTTTCAACAGTTTTCACCAGCGAAAATTTAAACATGATACCCGAGGCACCGACTCTATTCAGAGATAGTGAAGAAAACAAATTAAGTGAGATAGTAGTGACTAGTAACGATGTTAGTAAGCAAATAGACAAACTAAAGCCTAATAAGTCACCTGGTCCCGATGAGATATTTGCCAGAGTATTAAAGGAATGTAAGGAAGAGCTTAGTATGCCCTTAGCAAAGTTGTTTAACATGTCTTTAAAAACAGGTGTAGTACCAGAATCCTGGAGGATAGCGAATGTAATACCGATCTTCAAGAAGGGGGATAGATCACTATCCTCTAACTACCGCCCAATCAGTCTAACATCAATAGTAGGCAAATTACTGGAAGCAATCATTTCAAACTCTATTCGAAATCACCTGGAGAAGCACAGATTGATCAATGATTCCCAGCATGGCTTCACAAGCGGACGTTCTTGCCTAACTAATCTATTAACATTCTTTTCATCAGTTTTCGAATCAGTGGACGAGGGGCACAATTATGATGTGGTATATCTCGACTTTAGCAAAGCCTTCGACAGAGTACCCCACGAAAGACTAATTAGAAAGGTAGAAGCTCATGGCATCAAAGGTGACATCCTTAAATGGATTAGGGCGTGGTTACAGGACAGGAAACAGCGAGTGAGCATTAACGGCACTAAGTCCCATTGGAGCAACGTCACAAGTGGAGTTCCCCAAGGCTCAGTACTTGGACCATTATTGTTTATTATATACATAAACGACATAGATATCGGCATAGACAGCAACATAAGTAAATTTGCTGATGATACTAAAATAGGACGTGTTATCAAATCTGACGAGGACTCGGCAAAACTACAGGAGGATCTAAACAAATTTTTCGAATGGTCTGAAAAATGGCAGATGAAATTCAACATTGACAAATGTAAAGTACTCAGTATAGGGAATGTAAACAGGGAAACCAGATACCAGATGAACAACGATGCCATAGAGAAATCCGACTGCGAGAGAGATTTAGGAGTAATGATAAGTAGGAACCTTAAGCCAAGTAAACAATGTGTTTTTGCTCGTAACAAGGCTAATAAAGTACTTGGGTTCATACAAAGGAGTGTTAGTTACAAGACTAGCGAGGTCATCCTAAAACTGTATCTTGCTCTTGTGAGACCACACCTGGATTACGCAGTCCAGTTCTGGTCACCGTATTACAGAATGGATATAGAATCCTTGGAAAGAATCCAGAGGAGAATGACAAGACTAATCCCGGGTATCAGGAACCTTGAGTATAGAGACAGGTTAAAGCATCTTAATTTGCACTCCCTTGAGAGACGTAGAGCGAGGGGCGACCTGATAGAGGTGTATAAATGGAAGGCAGGGCTAAACAAAGGGGACATTACAAAGGTACTCAAATTATCCAACCAGGAGCGAACTCGTAACAATGGTTTTAAATTGGACAAATTTAGATTTAGGCGTGAAATAGGTAAACACTGGTTTGGAAACAGAGTAGTGGATGAATGGAACAAGTTACCAAATATCATCATTAACTCGAATACGCTGAATTGCTTCAAACATAGGTTGGATGCTCATATGAGCAATAGGGGTTGGGTGTAAACGGGACTGCCCAGTATGGGCCAATAGGCCCGCTGCAGTTTCCTCCATTCTTATGTTCTTATGTTCTTAGGTGTCCTCCGTCAGTGTTCACCCTCAGGCGATACCATCCTGACTGGGGGTGACTCTCTCTCTCTCTCTCTCTCTCTCTCTCTCTCTCTCTCTCTCTCTCTCTCTCTCCCGTCTTCTTGCTTATTAGATAGATAAATACAGTAGATAGATAGATAGATAGATAGATAGATAGATAGATGAAAGAGAGAAAGATAGATATGAGAGAGAGAGAGAGAGAGAGAGAGAGAGAGAGAGAGAGAGAGAGAGAGAGAGAGAGAGAGAGAGAGAGAGAGAGAGAGAGAGAGAGAGAGAGTAGTAGTAGCAGTGGTAAACAAGATCCAAAGGTCCATTACAACAGAACGGCCAAAGTGACAAGTTGCAGCAACTATTGCTGCAAATACCAGAGAATTTAAAGAAAAAAGTAGCTATAGCGCAGGAGGTGGGCGCCTTGAACTGGTTAACTACGTTACCGATAAGGGCAAATGGTTTCAGTCTCAATAAACAAGAATTTACAGATGCCATTGCTCTTAGGTACGGTTGGCCAGTAGAAGGTTTGACCTCCCAATGCGTGTGTGGCTCTTCCTATGACGTCGATCACGCCATGGTGTGCAAGAAAGGGGGTTTCATATGCATGAGGCATGACGAGGTAAGGGACCTTACAGCAAATATGTTGAAGGAAATCTGCCGGGATGTCATGGTAGAACCGACTCTCCTTCCATTGGATGGTGAGATCCTCCAACATAGGACTTCAAACACATCTAACGAAGCCCGTGTTGACGTCAGTGCTCGAGGATTCTGGACACGGGGACAGCGAGCTTTCTTCGACATCAGGATTTTTGATCCCATGGCCGCATGTCACCGTAACCTAGCTCTCGATGCTGCACACAGAAGGAACGAGAACGACAAGATAAGGGCATATGGGGAAAGAATTCAAAATGTTGATCAGGGCAGCTTCACTCCTCTCGTGTTCACAACCTCTGGTGGGATGGGACCAAGTGCAAGATGTTTCTATGCCAGACTTGTGGAGGTGATCTACGAACAGAAGCAGCAGCCCAGAAGTTATGTTGCAGCCTGGATGAGATGTCGACTGTCCTTCTCTCTTCTTCGGTCGGCTTTGCTCTGCCTCAGGGGAACGAGAGCTTCGTCCCCAATGCCGACAACAACTGCAGATATTGACTATGAGGCCACAGTCACTGAATGCCGCATAGATCTGCGGCTCAACTAATTCAACACAGATAGGATAGCTACTTATGTATTAGGATATTTAATATTAAGGTAATAAAATGGCAGCGAAGGTGTGGCTATTGGGGGAGGCTGGAGGCCACTTTAAAAAAAAAAGTAGTAGTAGTACAGAGGGAAGTAAACACTACATCACATACTTGTAATACTGTCCTCTTCTTCAGCACATCTACATGAAGCACCTCACCTGTAACGAGAAATAATATTAATAACAATAATAATAATAATAATAATAAACACACAGCGGCCTCAACACAGTACAGTACATACATAAGGTTAGGCCACATATATACTGTATTATACAGCAGAACGACCCGGCGTGGAATTATATGGGCGTGGAGTTACGAATGTGTACTCCTGGGCGTGGTCGAGGTCATGTGGGGGTCCATGATCAAATAGTTGATGGTATGTAGAATTGAGACCACTGATATCTCTCTCTCTCCCTCTCGCTTTCCCCTCTCTGTCACCCCCCCCCCTCCCTACTTTAGGTCACCCCAGCCTAGCCACTACCCCCAAGCCACACGTCCCAGCCGCCCCTCTCTGCCACCCCATCACAGCCACCATCCTCCCTCTCATCACCCTCCCAGCCACCATCCTCCCTCTCATCACCCTCCCAGCCACCATTCTCCCTTTCATCACCCTCCCGGCCACTACTCTCCCAGCCACCATCCTCCCTCTCATCACCCTCCCACCCACTACTCTCCCAGCAACCATCCTCCCTCTCATCACCCTCCCAGCCACCATTCTCCCTCTCATTACCCTCCCAGCCACTACTCTCCCAGCCACCATCCTCCCTCGCATCACCCTTCCAGCCACTACTCTCCAGGCAACCATCCTCCCTCTCATCACCCTCCCAGCCACCATCCTCCCTCTCATCACCCTCCCAGCCACCATCCTCCCTCTCATCACCCTCCCAGCCACTACCCTCACACCAACCATTCTCCCTCTCATTACCCTCCCAGCCACTACTCTCCCAGCCACCATCCTCCCTCTCATCACCCTTCCAGCCACCACCCTCCCTCTCATCACCCTCCCAGCCACTACCCTCACACCAACCATTCTCCCTCTCATCACCCTCCCAGCCACTACTCTCCCAGCCACCATCCTCCCTCTCATCACCCTCCCAGCCACCATCCTCCCTCTCATCACCCTCCCAGCCACTACCCTCACACCAACCATTCTCCCTCTCATTACCCTCCCAGCCACTACTCTCCCAGCCACCATCCTCCCTCTCATCACCCTTCCAGCCACCACCCTCCCTCTCATCACCCTCCCAGCCACCATCCTCCCTCTCATCACCCTCCCAGCCACTACCCTCACACCAACCATTCTCCCTCTCATCACCCTCCCAGCCACTACTTTCCCAGCCACCACCCTCGCTCTCATCACCCTCCCAGCCACCATCCTCCCTCTCATCACCCTCCCAGCACCATCATCACTCTCATCGCCCTCCCAGCCACCATCCTCCCTCTCATCACCCTCCCAGCCACTACTTTCCCAGCCACCATCATCCTTCTCATCACCATCCCAGCCACCATCATCCCTCTCATCACACTCCCAGCCACCATCATCCCTCTCATCACACTCCCAGCCACCATCATCCCTCTCATCACCCTCCCAGACACTACTCTCCCAGCCACCACGCTCCTTCACATCACCCTCCCAGCCACTACTCTCCCAGCCACCATCCTCCCTCTCATCACCCTCCCAGCCACCATCCTCCCTCTCATCACCCTCCCAGCCACCATCCTCCCTCTCATCACCCTCCCAGCCATCATCCTCCCTCTCATCACCCTCCCAGCCACCATCCTCCCTCTCATCACCCTCCCAGCCACCATCCTCCCTCTCATCACCCTCCCAGCCACCGTCCTCCCTCTCATCACCCTCCCAGCCACCATCCTCCCTCTCATCACCCTCCCAGCCACCATCCTCCCTCTCATCACCCTCCCAGCCACCATCCTCACTCTCATCACCCTCCCAGCCACCATCCTCCCTCTCATCACCCTCCCAGCCATCATCCTCCCTCTCATCACCTTCCCAGCCACCATCCTCCCTCTCATCACCCTCCCAGCCACCATCCTCCCTCTCATCACCCTCCCAGCCACTACTCTCCCAGCCACCATCCTCCCTCTCATCACCCTCCCAGCCACTACTTTCCCAGCCACCACCCTGCCTCTCATATCCCTCCCAGCCACTACTCTCCCAGCCACCATCCTCCCTCTCCTCACCCTCCCAGCCACCATCATCCCTCTCATCACCCTCCCAGCCACCATCCTCCCAGCCACCATCCTCCCTCTTAACACCCTCCCAGCCACCATCCTCCCTCTCATCACCCTCCCAGCCATCATCCTCCCTCTCATCACCCTCCCAGCCACCTCCTCCCTCTCATCACCCTCCCAGCCACCATCCTCACTCTCATCACCCTCCCAGCCACCTCCTCCCTCTCATCACCCTCCCAGCCACCGTCCTCCCTCTCATCACCCTCCCAGCCATCATCCTCCCTCTCATCACCCTCCCAGCCACCATCCTCCCTCTCATCACCCTCCCAGCCACCATCCTCACTCTCATCACCCTCCCAGCCACCATCCTCCCTCTCATCACCCTCCCAGCCATCATCCTCCCTCTCATCACCTTCCCAGCCACCATCCTCCCTCTCATCACCCTCCCAGCCACCATCCTCCCTCTCATCACCCTCCCAGCCACTACTCTCCCAGCCACCATCCTCCCTCTCATCACCCTCCCAGCCACTACTTTCCCAGCCACCACCCTGCCTCTCATATCCCTCCCAGCCACTACTCTCCCAGCCACCATCCTCACTCTCATCACCCTCCCAGCCACCATCCTCCCTCTCATCACCCTCCCAGCCATCATCCTCCCTCTCATCACCCTCCCAGCCACCACCCTCCCTCTCATCACCCTCCCAGCCACCATTCTCCCTCTCATCACTCTCCCAGCCACCACCCTCCCTCTCATCACCCTCCCAGCCACTACTGTCCCAGCAACCATCCTCCCTCTCATCACCCTCCCAGCCACCATCCTCCCTCTCATCACCCTCCCAGCCACCATCCTCCCTCTCATCACCCTCCCAGCCACTACTTTCCCAGCCACCATCATCCTTCTCATCACCATCCCAGCCACCATCATCCCTCTCATCACACTCCCAGCCACCATCATCCCTCTCATCACACTCCCAACCACCATCATCCCTCTCATCACCCTCCCAGACACTACTCTCCCAGCCACCACGCTCCTTCACATCACCCTCCCAGCCACTACTCTCCCAGCAACCATCCTCCCTCTCATCACCCTCCCACCCACTACTCTCCCAGCCACCATCCTCCCCCTCATCACCCTCCCAGCCACCATCCTCCCTCTCATCACCCTCCCAGCCACCATCCTCCCTCTCATCACCCTCCCAGCCACCGTCCTCCCTCTCATCACCCTCCCAGCCACCATCCTCCCTCTCATCACCCTCCCAGCCACCTCCTCCTCACCTCCAGCCACCATCCTCCCTCTCATCACCCTCCCAGCCACAATCCTCCTCTCATCACCTCCCAGCCACCATCCTCCCTCTCATCACCCTCCCAGCCACCATCCTCCCTCTCATCACCCTCCCAGCCACTACTCTCCCAGCCACCATCCTCCCTCTCATCACCCTCACAGCCACTACTTCCCAGCCACCACCCTGCCTCTCATATCCCTCCCAGCCACTACTCTCCCAGCCACCATCCTCCCTCTCCTCACCCTCCCAGCCACCATCATCCCTCTCATCACCCTCCCAGCCACCATCCTCCCAGCCACCATCCTCCCTCTTAACACCCTCCCAGCCACCATCCTCCCTCTCATCACCCTCCAGCCACATCCTCCCTCTCATCACCCTCCCAGCCACCATCCTCCCTCTCATCACCCTCCCAGCCACCATCCTCACTCTCATCACCCTCCCAGCCACCTCCTCCCTCTCATCACCCTCCCAGCCACCGTCCTCCCTCTCATCACCCTCCCAGCCATCATCCTCCCTCTCATCACCCTCCCAGCCACCATCCTCCCTCTCATCACCCTCCCAGCCACCATCCTCACTCTCATCACCCTCCCAGCCACCATCCTCCCTCTCATCACCCTCCCAGCCATCATCCTCCCTCTCATCACCTTCCCAGCCACCATCCTCCCTCTCATCACCCTCCCAGCCACCATCCTCCCTCTCATCACCCTCCCAGCCACTACTCTCCCAGCCACCATCCTCCCTCTCATCACCCTCCCAGCCACTACTTTCCCAGCCACCACCCTGCCTCTCATATCCCTCCCAGCCACTACTCTCCCAGCCACCATCCTCCCTCTCCTCACCCTCCCAGCCACCATCCTCCCTCTCATCACCCTCCCAGCCATCATCCTCCCTCTCATCACCCTCCCAGCCACCTCCTCCCTCTCATCACCCTCCCAGCCACCATCCTCACTCTCATCACCCTCCCAGCCACCTCCTCCCTCTCATCACCCTCCCAGCCACCGTCCTCCCTCTCATCACCCTCCCAGCCATCATCCTCCCTCTCATCACCCTCCCAGCCACCATCCTCCCTCTCATCACCCTCCCAGCCACCATCCTCACTCTCATCACCCTCCCAGCCACCATCCTCCCTCTCATCACCCTCCCAGCCATCATCCTCCCTCTCATCACCTTCCCAGCCACCATCCTCCCTCTCATCACCCTCCCAGCCACCATCCTCCCTCTCATCACCCTCCCAGCCACTACTCTCCCAGCCACCATCCTCCCTCTCATCACCCTCCCAGCCACCATCCTCACTCTCATCACCCTCCCAGCCACCATCCTCCCTCTCATCACCCTCCCAGCCATCATCCTCCCTCTCATCACCCTCCCAGCCACCACCCTCCCTCTCATCACCCTCCCAGCCACCATTCTCCCTCTCATCACTCTCCCAGCCACCACCCTCCCTCTCATCACCCTCCCAGCCACTACTGTCCCAGCAACCATCCTCCCTCTCATCACCCTCCCAGCCACCATCCTCCCTCTCATCACCCTCCCAGCCACCATCCTCCCTCTCATCACCCTCCCAGCCACCACCCTCCCTCTCATCACCCTCCCAGCCACTACTCCCCCAGCCACCATCCTTCCTCTCATCACCCTGCCAGCCACCATCCTCCCTAGTGAGCGAGTGTAAACCCAGCCCTGGTGAGCGAGTGTAGACGAGTGAGTTTGTTGACGTTTTGTGGATATATGCGTATATGCCTCAGGCAGTACACCTTTCACCCACAACACCCCAGGCATACACCCGCTCCCTAGCAACACTCCAGGCAGGGCCGGATTCAGGAGTGGGCGAAGTGGGCCCATGGGCCTCCACAATCTGGGGGGCCTCCACATATTACAATATTTTATTTATTTGTTTATTCATTTGGATTATTTTTATTTTCATTCTTTAAAATTCATGTTTATCTATTCCATCGCGTAAAACTATGTTCAGCAAGAAGCGTGATAGAAATTAGGCTAGCTACTCCTTGATATTCATGAATACCTGGTTTTTCTATGAACCGTATATTTTTAATGAATGCTATTGTTTGTGTTGCTAATAATATATTTAGAATTCCACAAACATATATTGATTAAAAATGAACTACATGGAATAACGAAATTGAGATTAAAAAAAATAAAATATTTTTTCATTATCACTTCCATTACGAATGCCATCAGGGCGCTGTGTTTGTTGACAGTCAGTCGGGGGGGGGGGGAGGGGTTGGGACGTGTAATATCTGCACATCAGTTGTTATGTGTCTGTCGATTAAAGAGGAGACTTGCATTGCCCATGATTCGTGAACTTCCCACGAGTAGACATAAACATGTCTTGCAGATGTCAGTCAGAAAAATTTCGGGTTCAGAATTTCCTTCCAGCAATTGATCAGTTCCTGAGTTCACTGGATCAACGGTTAAAGGCCTATGAGGAAACCTGTTCACTTTTCGGGTTCTTGTCTAAACTGGAGTCAATGAACTGTGAAGAAATTGAAGCAGCTGCAGCAAAATTGGTTGCCGAGTACAAAAATGATTTGGATCAAACACTTGGGAGTTCAACTTGTGCAGTTTACAGCATTCTTCACTCAATTTCTTGAAGACGAAGATGATGAGAAAGGGAGGGCACATTACCTTTACAAGCTGTTGATAGACAAGAAAGTTGTAGATACATTTCCAAATGTTGAAATAATGCTACGGTGTACTTGGTGCTCATGGTCACAAATTGTTCTGGAGAACGTTCTTTCAGTAAAATGAAGTTATTAAAAACAGACTTCGTACTACAATGTGTCATGATAGGCTCAGCCACCTGGCTTTGATGAGTATCGAATATGACATCCTCAGAGAGATTGACTTCGAAAAGTTGATCAAAAACTTTGCAGCGGCCAGGTCACGTAAAGTGCCTGGTCTGTAAATAAAGGTAATGTTTATTTTCTATTTTGCAATTGATCAATGTTTGTATTCAATATATCCATTATCCATGGTCGATGGCAGTTATTTTTATTAAAATTCTTGTTTTTTCCAACATGTTCATACTTTTGTTATAATTTTATCAAATTCATTAAATTGTTTATTTGTTTTACAATTGGATGCAAAACTTCAATTTTATTTATAGTTGAGTTAATACTTATTCTGAATCTATCTGACCTTGGACTTAAAGAAGCCTATACATGCATTGGACAGAACCATTATTTGAGAAGAGGTTTATCTGATTATTAATGCAAAGAATCATCTCTCTGTAATAACTAATAATATATTCTTTTCTGTGAACTCTTGAAAATTTTTGACATGTGCGGTAGTAGCTATATCAGGGCTGGTCGACTTGAAACCACATGAATGGCTCCAGTCATGTCTCACTTTTGTGTGTGTGTGTGTGTTGGGAAATTGTACAGTCTCGTTCAAGATTCTTCGAACATTGCTGGAGACAGCTGGCAACTCAAGACAGTTTGTTCACTATAGTACGTAGTAAAAATTATGAATAAATGTAAAAGTGATCGGTGATTGGTTACTTAGTTCCCCGTTGCTTAATTTAATGGTTGGGCTTTGTTGTTTCGTATTATATTATACTACGTACTATAGTAAACAAACGGCCTTGAGTTGTCAGCTGTCTCCAACAGTGTTCGAAGAATCTTGAACGAGACTGTACACTATCAATAAATATACAGTTAATTAAAAATTTCTCAATGTTCTAATTTCCTCAATATAACTGCATATGGCTTCAAAATTCTCCAAAGAAGTGTTCAAATTTCAAAATTTTCCCGGGGGGCTTACAGCGCCCCCGGAACTCCCGAATGTTGAGGCTCGCTTCACTCCCCACCCCACCCTCTTGGGTAGTTATAATGAGGGGGGCCTCCACAAAGAGGCTGCCCATGGGCCTCCACAGGTCTAAATCCGGCACTGCCTCCAGGCAGTACACCCCTCACCCACAACACCCCAGTATGTTACTGAGTGCCACCCAGTAACTCGCCCACTCAGTGAGTGGGCGAGTTACTGGATAAGTGACTGAAAAATAGCAGCAGGCAACTCCACAACTCCATTACCTAACTCTGGTCACACTCTCAGTCTTCATAAAAAAAAAGAGCGAATTTCCGGATCACGTTGGGAAGGGAATCAGAGCGTGGTTTCACAGTGACTGGCCAACAACAAGACCTAATAGACCTAAACAACACTAAGGTGACTCCATGAAACCTTCGTGAGATCCAAAACCCCGATTAAGTGTGATTTCCACTCGAAAAATCAATTTAAAATCTATATAACGGAGGTCGGAAATAACAGCACGCCAACACCGCTCAACAGCAGATTAATTCCTCTAACTCCGAACAATAAGCTTTTAGTTACACTTGATGAACATTAAAATACCGGGAAAAAATATTCGTTTATGCACCCATTCAGAGATCGCTTTATGTCATAGAGATAATTTCACCACCAAGACCCTAGAACACCTTTTTTCTAAACCATGGACTTTCTGCACTAATTCTTGGGATTTCTTTTTCTTTTCCAAAGGACACGTCAAGGAGGGGAAAGTACTGTCACTCACACTAACAAACAATTGGACTTTTGAGTCTTTTGTCGTCAGCACAGACATGTGTCACTTATTGCACAACGTCAATTTAAAGTCTTTCGCTTGATTTTGTTGTCGTCAAAGTTTGCGATTAAGTGTATATTTTCCTTGTTGGATTTTTATTATTTGTCTGTTGCTGTCATCAGTAGACATGTTGTAATTGCTGTTAATAATAATAATAATAATAATAATAATAATAATAATATTAATAATAATAATAATAATAATATTATTATTATTAATTGTTATTTTGTATTTTTAATATTATTGTGTATAATTAATTATTAGTGTTGTTACTACAAATCATCTACTAATACACACAACAGCGACCCCAAAATTGAATTATGACAAAACATAAAAGACCATTCCACTCGCTTACTCCCTAACGACCAGCCTCTCATAACCACCCACCAACGATTCCTATCATATGGGTGAGGTACAGTACGTGGGCAGGGGTACACGGAAAGAAGTGGGCGGAGATCCGTCATGGAACAGACGTGTCGTGGGCGTGGGCGGAGTGGTCATTCAACAAGTTTGAGAAGGTGAAGGGGTCAGGGGAAGATTGAGTGAGTGTGTTCAGCAGCGTGTACAGGAGAGTGTGTGCTCTATGACGTAATAGAATTTTAGAAGGGGAGAAAGAGAGAGAGTCTGGGAATTCTTTAAACGTAGGAGCTAAGATTAACACCTTCTTCTGGTTAACAATCGTGACCTGTTGACGTCAGGCCAAGACTAACATATCACACCAGATATTACCAAAGCAACACTGCCTCACTCAGCTTATCTCACCTGAAGGTTGACCACCCTAACGCTACCTGGTGGGGTTAGGGTAGAACAATAGGGAGATAGTTGTCGAGACACAGGTGACAAGAGACGAAGTCAAGTGAAACAAAAGCTCTCAGTGTGCTTTTGTTTCATGCTTGAGGGAACTGTGTGTGTGTGTGTGTGTGTTCCTCGGGTCCGCGTTCGATGTCATAATGAAAAAGGCAATAGTGGAAATCATTCTAAGGTTCACTATTGCTTCACCTTCACTACTAGAACACTGTAGCACTGAAATATGGAAAATGTTTGACTGTGCTTTGTGTACAGTATAGTTCATTGTCATTCAGAAAATAGCAACAGTGAAATTCCTTGTTGTGTTCACTGTCATATGCGATTTTACAACAAGGAATATTCTTATATCCTTCTCTGTTTAGTCGTCACCGTTGTTTAACGTCACTACATACTGTTAAAGTGTTATCTGTTTTCCGTTATACCCAGTGAACATCTCCTCGATGTTCACCGCTACTCATAACATAATAACAATCACTGCCATTTGTTCACTGTTCACCACTACTCATAACACAATAACAATCACTGCCACTTGTTCACCGCTACACACCATAACAATGAACTCTACACTCTAGTGCTCCTAATTCTTGGTGTTCCTATCTACGAGTATATTATGTAACAATGAACGCCCTGTGAAGGTGAGTGTGAACATGACTGTGAAGGTGAGTGTGAACATGACTGTGAAGGTGAGTGTGAACATGACTGTGAAGGTGAGTGTGAACATGACAGTGAAGGTGTGAACAGTAGCAGACAGGAACGTAAGGAACAGTAGCAGACAGGAACGTAAGGAACAGTAGCAGACAGGGACGTAAGGAACAGTAGCAGACAGGGACGTAGGGAACAGTAGCAGACAGGACGTAAGGAACAGTAGCAGACAGGAAGGTGAGGAACAGTAGCAGACAGGAACGTAAGGAACAGGGGATCAAATTTCGCTTTTCTGTCAAGAGAAACGACTGGCGTGGGAAAGGTGCAGCGTTATTTTGTACAGTGTTATAATTACAGAGCTACAGTGCATTGGTGTTACAGCGTTACGGTATACAGTGTATAAATTTACAGTACACTAGTGTTAGTGCCACAGAGTTACAGTGCGTTGGTGTTAGTGTTACAATATTACAGTTCACTGGTGGTGTTACAGTGCACTGGTGTTACAGTATTATCATGCACTGGTGTTACAGTGTACATAAATGTTATAGTGTTACAGTGCCCATGTGTTATGGTATTAGTGTCCATCGCAAATTAGTCAATGCATAGTGTTACAGTGTCACTAGTACTGCCCCTCCATGTTGTATCATATCTTCAGTATTATTACAATTGGAACTCTCTCTCTCTCTCAATTCTAGATTCTCAACGGAATTACTGTGAAATTTGGTTGATCAAGACGTGAGAGAAGGAGAGACCGTCACAATACACTAGCCTCTCAAGACCTTCATGCTAAACTACCATTGTAAATTTCACTTTCGTGTCAATATTGAATGATTTGTTCACTTTCTTGCTCGTCCTGATTTTTCATCATTATTTTAGTGGTGTTTTAATTGTGTTTTATTCGTGTTTTATGGTGTTTTATTGTTGTTTTAATTGTTTTAAATTGTGCTTTAATGGGGTTTTATTGTTGTTTTAATGGGGTTTTATTGTTGTTTTAACGGTGTTTTATTGGTGCTTTAATGGTCAATAAATCCCAGCTTCACTTTAATATTTCCTGACCTCACATCAAGCACATGAATACTTCATATAAAAATAAAATAATTGTACCCGTCTACCTGTAGACCTTTCGACCTGCCCACCTATCTACCCGTCTACCTGTCCAACAATCTACCCGTCTACCTGTCCACCAGTCTACCTATAGACCTGTCCACCAGTCTACCTGTCAGATAATAAATACAGTAAGCCAGGTGGTTAATACAATAAGCCAGATGGTTAATGCAGTCAGCCAGATGGTTAATAAGCTGAGAGAGAGGATATTACAGGTAAAATACTTGGTACCTGGACTAAAATCTCTTCAGTTGGGATAGAGGGACCAGGAGGAGGAGGACTATGTTAGCAGTTCACCTTGGGGTAGCAATGGCCCTCTCTACGCCCTGGGTCTTACTATGAGTGAGAGAGAGAGAGAGAGAGAGAGAGAGAGAGAGAGATTATGGGTGTGGCACAGTAATGTTAGTGGCCATAAGCTGTTCAGGGCACGGGTACGTTCATCTGAATTGGCACATGGGCACGTTCACTTATCTATAGAGGTAACGTTCCCCGGTCACACACATAAGATCGTGGGTTCGAGTCCTGGCGGGGTGAGGTTGATGATTATATGTAGAAGTCCGAGAGCTTTATGGGCTAATGAAATATAAGTTTGCTCAAGTTCACCTGAATTAGACAGAGAGATCACCTAAATTTGCTCACGATCACCCAAGTCTGAGCACATTCGGAGGAGCGAGCACCTAATCCAACAGGCGCACGACACACCTGATGCTGTAGTAAGATAGATGGAGCTCAGGTGTGTCAATCGTGTACGCCTTCAGGTATAAGTAATTAGCCACACTTTCCCCATGCTGCTTTATTGTTTACTGTCTGCTCAGCTGATTCTCAGGTGAGTGACTCTCAGCCACCAGCAAGAGTTGTATGTTACGGAGGCAGTACAGTAAGTGTGTGGAATTATATACTGTACTTGTGTTCTCTCTTCTATTTCAGAAATACGTGAGTGTGGAGACATTAATTTATCCATTAAACATTATTATATTTATTTACATAAGTTGAATGCTACATTATTTATTAATTAATATCTATGTATTACATGTATACCACGGACGAAGAAGTTTGACAACCTTACCGTGTGTACAGTGTATATATATGTGAACTGAACATTTATGTATATCTAAGTGAGAACTTGTGTGTTGATCCTTCTACCTAACCATCTGGCCATCCGAGACGGGGGAGGGGGTGGTGGTGAACGAAGAGGTGTGGGGGAAGGTGGTGGTGCAAGTGGTGATGGAGGTGACGGAGGTGGTGGTGCAACTAGTGATGGAGATGATGGTGATGGAGATGGTGGTGCAAGTGGTGATGGAGGTAATGGAGGTGGTGGTGCAAGTGGTGGTGGAGGTGATGGTGATGGTGGTGCAACTAGTGATGGAGATGATGGTGATGGAGATGGTGGTGCAACTAGTGATGGAGATGATGGAGATGGTGGTGCAAGTGGTGATGGAGGTAATGGAGGTGGTGGTGCAAGTGGTGGTGGAGGTGATGGTGGTGATGGAGGTAGTGGTAGTGGTGGTGGTGGCAGCGGCGGCGACGGCAGCGGTGGTGGAAGTGGTCGCGGGGGTTGTGGTGATGGAGGTGGTGGTGGAGGTAGTGGTGGTGGTGGTGGTGGCAGCGGCGGCGACGGCAGCGGTGGTGGAAGTGGTCGCGGGGGTTGTGGTGATGGTGGTGGAGGTGATGGTGGTGATGGAGGTAGTGGTGGTGGTGGTGGCAGCGGCGGCAGCGGTGGTGGTGGTGGTGGAAGTGGTCGCGGAGGTTGTGGTGGTGGTGGCGGAGGTGATGGTGGTGGTGGAAGCAGTGAGTAGTGTAGGAAAAGGTCAAGGAGAGAGACAGGTGGGTGCGGTTACCGGGCACAGCACAAAGGTAAGATGGTCACTGCTGTTCGGATTCTACTTGATTCGTACGTTCGTAATTTAATAAAAACAAAAATACAATTTCTGTAAAGCAAACGAAGAAGTACTAATGTTAACAAAAATTTCAGAGAAATAACGGTATTGTATTTGAAATTTACAAGACACCAAAAAAGGATACTTCTGTCATAAGGTTAGGGATGAGACGATAATAACAAATATTAATGGGCAAAGGTGAAGGTAGGATGGTCAGGGGAAGGCAGAGACCGAGATGGATGAATGAAATTAAAAACTGGGTCCCTAGAGAGACGCAATGTCTTGAAGCATTGGTAAAAAAAAACCCAGAACGTTTTAAGTGGAGGAATGTGGTTACCAACCCTCAGATGTGAGGAAGGTACTCTAATTGACGAAAACTCTTATTAATTTAATCCTGGGACCTTGATAAGTTATCTTTTCACCACTAGAAGTTGATTGTGGACTCTTGTTACCTTACACACACAAACACACACTACCTACCTTAACCACTCTGTTGATATGAATGGAAAAAAAAGGAAATTGTCTCTCCTTCTCTATCCTTCTTTCACACTCTTGCTTTCTCTCCCTGTGTGTGCGTATGTCTTTCACTCTCTATTTATCGCTTTCTTTCTTCCCCACTGAATGTCTTTTTCTCTGTGTTTCTCCTTCTGTGTGTTTATACTCGATATAGAAGATACAAGTTGAAAGATAGCTTAGGTTAGGTTAGGTTAGGTTACATAAGAACATAAGGAGTCTGCAATAGGCCGGTTGGCCTGTGCATGGCAGCTCCTGTCGAGAGTTACTACCACACTCTATCGTCCATGACTCTATCTAGCCTCCTTTTAAAACTTTCCAGCGTTCCATCACTTACTACAAAGTTGCTAAGCTTGTTCCACTCGTCCACCACGCTATTTGTGAACCAGTTCCTTCATATCTCCCTCCTAAACCTAAGCTTATCCAACTTAAATCCGTTGCTCCGAGTCCTATCCTGCTCGGAAATTATAAGAACTTTATCTATATCCCCTTTATTGATTCCTTTCACCCACTTAAATACTTCTATCATATCTCCCCGCACTCTTCGTCTTTCTAGGGAACGCATGTTTAGTTTCTTTAACCTATCTTGATATGGATGGTTTCTAAGTCCCGGAATCATTTTTGTCATTCTTCGCTGCACCGACTCTAGTGAATTGATATCCATTCTATAATAAGGGCACCGGAACTGAACCGCATAATCGAGGTGCGGCCTGACTAGCGCAACATATAGTTGCAATAAGACCTCTGCATTCTTATTACTTACACTTCTAGATATAAAACCTAATCCTCTGTTTGCCTTATTTCGAACATTAACGCACTGTTTTCTAGGCCATAGGTCCGGGCATACAAGTACCCCTAAGTCTCTTTCACAAGTCGACTTCTCTAGGTTGATGTTGTTAAGGCTGTATACATTGATAGTATTTGTTCTTCCAATATTAAGTACACTGCACTTGCTGGTGTTGAATTTCATTTGCCATTTTTCTGACCACCCCAGCAGTTTATTTAAATCCTCCTGTAGTGCATTTGCATCCTGCCCTGAATTAATCTGCCGCCCTATTTTGGTGTCATCCACAAACTTGCTTATGTCACTGCTGATCCCAGTATCTAGATCGTTTATGTAGATTATGAACAAGAGTGGGCCTAGTACTGACCCCTGGGGAACACCACTGGTTACACATCCCCACTCAGATTTAACACCATCTACGCTGACCCTCTGCGTTCTATCGGTGAACCATGATTTTATCCAATTTAAGACTTTCCCCTCGATACCATGAGCCTTAACGTTTCTCAGAAGCCTCTGATGCGGTACTCTGTCAAATGCTTTGCTAAAGTCTAAATAAATAATATCGTAATTTTCGTCATTATCTACTACCTCGAAGACTTTCTTAAAAAACGTCAGCAGATTTGTTAGACAAGATTTTCCCTTTGTAAACCCATGTTGAGAGTCGTAGATTAGTTTGCTTTTCTCTAAATGCGATCGAATCCTATTTGCTATAATTGATTCAAGAAATTTCCCAACTGATCGGCCGGTAATTTGACGCTGATGCTCTGTCTCCCTTTTTGAATATGGGTACTGTAGGTTATGTATCTAAGCTACTGTGCCGAGTAGCAACCTTGTATACAAGCTACTGTGCCGAGTAGCACCTAAGTATATAATTACGTGGCAACACTGCACGTGTTATGTGGTAACATTGCCCCGAGGCTGCCATATGGCAAGGCAGTCTCAGTCTGACTCTGTGGGCCGTGCATGGCACACGCAAGTCACCACTTGTATTTCTCCTATCCCTTAATAAATGGACTTCAATGTTACCCGGTGTTTCCCTACCCATCACTACATTCTTCAGGGAACACTTGGAACCTTCAGGTACTACATTTGCCTGTTTCCACAAGTCTGGCACAACTCCCGTGTCTAATGATTTTGTAAATAAATTTACGAGGGGTCCGCTAATCTGTTCCCTACACTCTTTCAAGACTCGAGGGAAAATTTCATCCGGCCCTGGGGATTTTGTCTCCTTTAATTTATTTATCCTCTTAAGAACATCCTCTTTTCTGATAGTGATATTCTTTAATTTCTCTTCTTCCTTTCCCCTAAATATCAGTTCCACCTCTAGAATTTCCTCGCGAATTTCTGTGAAAACTGATAAAAAGTAGCTGTTCAATGCTTTGCTTATTTCTTCACTGCCATTGATCACTTCCCCCCTCCCTGACTTTAAAGGCCCAACTTTGTCCTTGACCTTCGTTTTATGTACCTGGAAAAATCCATTGGGATTCGCCTTGGATTCTCTTGCTATTCTGATTTCATAGTCTCTCTTTGCTTTCCTTACATTTTTCTTAATATTCCTAGATATTTCATTATACCTATTTCTGAGCTGCTCCTCCCCTCCCTTTAATTAGGTAATGGTGTGTTTGTGTCGGTGTTGCCTTCGTCAGGTCTAGCAGCAGCACCACCACCAGGCCATATGGAAGGTCAGGGGAATGTGGCAGTACTGTATAGAAAGGGACCGTCAGGGGAAGGCGACAGGAGAGAAAGAGAGAAAGTTAGCCCACGGACCAAGCCATGGGGGAAAGTAGGGCTGGCCACACCCTAGACCACGGCACTGCAAATTCCTACATACTGACACACCAAACATATTTTAATGCTGATCAATTGAACATTAGACACCCCCGCATATTTTACCTGGGGGGGGGGGGGAGTGGTCAATGGTGAGTGGGTGGATGGGTAGTTAAAGCACTTTAAAGCGCTTCCTGAGAAAATAAAACTCCGCCTGGTAACATCATTTATCACACTGATAATAACTTACCCAGCAGTACCTCTTCATACTATGAGCACCACTCAAATATTAAAATTACAGGTGGTCCAAAATGAAGCCCTAACATTCGTCACAGTTGAAAGATACCCCTTCACCAGAACCACAGCCGAGATACATAGAGACCTGAGAATAAAACCCATCAACCAGCAGCTGCACACCCTGGCCAGCAGAATCTGGCAAAAGATAGAACGATCAGAGCAAGAACTCCTTCAAAGACTCCCACCAGATAACGACAACAACCATACATGGCTCCCAAAAAGTTACCAAATCTCAAAAGGTCCATTACCACCCCCGATCTATACAGCCAGGCAATAGACAACCTCCCTAGACCAGCATCCACCAGTATGGTCGGCGGAATATGAAATATGGCCCTTAAAACACCCATATATGAGACAGGGTAGGATGTCTAGTGCCTGTACCGACAGACAATAACTAACCCATGACTCAACCTTAACACACTATTAGCTTAGCTAGGCGGTCAGCCCGCCCTCTCTTACCTCCTCCTAAATTTCTTCAATTTCCGAACTACAACTTCCTTCCCCACCTCTAATCTTCTTAAACCCCTCCTTTCTCTACAAAAAAATGGGTGGGTGGGTGGGTAGGTGGGTGGGTGGGTAGGTAGGTAGGTAGGTAGGAGGGTGGGTGGGCCAACACACACAAGAGAGTGAGGACCGCAGGTGTATGTTCAGGTACAGGTAGGTCAGGCCGGCACGAGCACCTGGTGAAAGTCGCTACTGCCTGTACACACACACACACACACACACACACACACACACAGATACACACACACACACACACACAGATACTGTACATACACACAAACACACTCACACAGATACACACACACACACACACACAGATACACACACACATACATACACACACACAAACACACACACACATATATATACACACACACACACACACATATATATACACACACACACACACACACACACACACACACACACATATATATATATATATATATATATATATATATATATATATATATATATATATATATATATATATATATAAAGAGAGAAAGAGAGAGTTAAGGGTTAAGCTTAAAAAACTTAAGGGAAAGCGGGCCGAATCACCGGGTTATTTCAGAGTAGCCAACCTGCTGGTGTGTGTGTGCGGAACCTTCCACTGAATTACGAAACGTTTCTCAACCGAGGCTCGTATACTCAAACGTTCTTACTACGAAAGCTCCTCGTGAGTGAAATGTTAAGAATACTCCTCACTTGTTGACTCCAGCTAAAATCCACAAAATGACATCAAAATTACTCCGAGACTGTATATTAATTATACCTAGATAATAATAATAATAATAATAATAATAATAATAATAATAATAATAATAATAATTATACTCACATGCGGAAGACAAGTTAGATATAAGATGGGGTTCGCGGGAGGCGTGAAGTACTGCCTGGGGGAGACAGACACTGGTTAGTGGCGAATGTGTTTGGGCAGGAGCGCGCAGGGGACACAAACACGGCACCAGAAACAAGATAATGAATTAAAAACACATCAAATATCACACACAGGTTGAGATAGTCAGCTCAGGGTGTCAGTCACATGGGCCTGGCGTCACATATCTCACACAGGTTGAGATAGTCAGCCTAAGGTGTCAGTCACATGGGCCTGGCGTCACATCCTTGCCCTGCTTGAGGAAAAAACAACAGTGGAAGAAATGTGAAGAAGGGGGCGTGGCACAGCAATTGTTCTTCCGGCCAAGAAATCGTCACCTGGGAGGCCTAGAAAGGCCTACAAAAGCTCTGAGTTGCTACTGAAGTGAGAATTAATAAAAAATCCTTCCGTGTCCGTATCACCCGTTGAAGAAAGAACGCCCAATCCTTCTGGAATTGGAACGAACAATTCACCATGGACTGTAAAAGAAGCTTCACCTGGCATGCTTGCACGAAAATCACTATCAAGGAGTGAATGCGTCGTCAGCAGATTGCTTTTGCTGGAAAATACTGATATTAGGCCTCCCAAAAACGCGACAATGAACGGTACTGCAACACCGTTTACTTTTGACGTTAATCAGACCACTATTTACATGCTATATGGTGCAGACACAGAACTTGAACTGTGACAGCTTAGCATTGTGGGAAGAATATGCCAGTGCTGGAGCGGCCTGGAAATTCATCAGATCTCATCCCAAATGAAAAAAAAAACTTGGCACAAAATGAAACGGAAGCTAACAACACGAGACAACTCATCAGTACTTTGACGGTAGAAAGAAACAAGGCATACTGCAGAGTCCATGCCAAGAAGACTTGAACCTGTAATATAACCAACAGAAAATATGACGAAGTACCAAATGATGTGAAACAACAAGTTTTTAAGGGTAAAAGCGTAATAATTTCCCCTTAATTTGTTTATCAGAGAATTATGCTTCAAAAATTAGAGGTTCATAGTTACTTGCGATAACGATATAAAAAAGACAAAAGTAAAAATAAAAATATAGAAATATATAAAAGTTATTGTCATTAAGACATTATCCCAATTTAGTGACTCTCACACACACACACATTATAAATTGAAAGTGAAATGGCGTAAAATGGATACTCTTCCTATGCGGACCTTGTAGTGACCCGCAACACTGTTGAGTATTTCTTGCGCCTCGCAGAGCCTAGTAACGTTGTCTAGGTGTCTGCAGGGAGAGTTTACGGACTTAAGAGTGAAAGAGAGAGAGAGAGAAGTAGGGGGGAGTAGGTCAGTCGGCTGCCGAAAGAATGTGTGTTATCAGTAGTCATCTGCCGTCACACTTCCCCACTCAACGGCATCCTAACACTACAGCGCGGCGTCTCACCAGGTACAGGAGGGAGGCTCAGTCATACACGAGCCGTAAAACTGAGTTCCGTTATGTAAGAGAATAATGGTAAAGGTGCAGGTCTGGTTATCCGTCGTCACACACACGCGCACAGCTGAGGCCCCATTAGTGTTCGTATACCTGAACTGTGTATATATATATATATATATATATATATATATATATATATATATATATATATATATATATATATATATATATGCAAGTAAATCACTGTAGGTGCGCGTGATCTAGGTATATGCTGATAACCACCAGGAAAGAAGAAAACACGAAGTTCCCAAGCGCTTTCGTGTAATTCACATCTTCAGGGGTGAGTACAGACTCACCCCTGAAGATGTGAATTACACGAAAGCGCTTGGGAACTTCGTGTTTTCTTCTTTCCTGGTGGTTATCAGCATATATATATATATATATATATATATATATATATATATATATATATATATATATATATATATATATATATATATATATATATATATGTGTGTGTGTGTATCCTTTTAACTCGCCACGAAAATGTCACCACCACTACAAGGTTGAGTCCCAGGATGAAAAAAATGTTAGACATTTTCTTGCCAGTTACGAGGAGCAATAGTTGTGGTGGTTGAGGGGGAAAGACAGGTGTGTGGTGGTGGTTGAGGGGGAGAGACAGGTGTGTGGTGGTGGTTGAGCGGGAGACAGGTGTGTGGTGGTGGTTGAGGGGGAGAGACAGGTGTGTGGTGGTGGTTGAGGGGGAGAGACAGGTGTGTGGAGGTGGTTGAGGGGGAAAGACAGGTGTGTGGTGGTGGTTGAGGGGGAGAGACAGGTGTGTGGTGGTGGCTGAGGGGGAAAGACAGGTGTGTGGTGGGGCTGAGGGGGAAAGACAGGTGTGTGGAGGGAATTGAGGGGGAGAGACAGGTGTGGTGGATGATGAGGGGAAGAGCCAGGTGTGTGGATGTGATTGAGGAGGCAAACAGTTGTGTGGTGGGTGAGGTGTGGTATGTAAGAGAGGGGGTAAGAGGAGTGGAGGGAAGGTGGACACACCAGTTTCTTGGTCCTGTCGCAACCTTGGCCGCCCACCACCACCACCATCGCCACCACCACCACCACTACCACCACCACCACCACACCACTACCATCACCACCACCACTACCACCACTACCATCACCACTACCACCACCATCACCACTACTACTACCCCATATAACCCTCCACCACCCTTCATACTCACCATTACCCTTCATAACCCTCGTCGTCTACTCATTTCTCATGGAAGCAACACCGATAACACTTACAAGTAACACCCACAACACCACAAGCAATACCACAACACCACAAGCAACACCACAACACCACAAGCAACACCCACAACACCACAAGCAACACCCACAACACCACAAGCAACACTCAAAACACCACAAGCAACACCCACAACACCACAAGCAACACCACAACACCACAAGCAACACCATAAGCAACATAAAATAGTGGGAGGACAACTGCATACCTCCACCAAGGACCTGAGTGGCCGGGGATGGTGTTACGGTACACAGGTGGGCCGGGCATCTGCTCCTTAACACACGCTGAACACCACCACTAATATAATGTGTCTTCTACTGTATATAGACTTTTGTTAAGTATTATATTATTACTGTTCAATGTTCTCCTCTATCTCATATTACCTCCTTTGAGCACTTTTTCCTTACCTCACACTGCATTGTGATAACTCCTGTCAAACCGTTCACCCCCCCTCCCCCAGCTCGCATGGTGTTGGCGGCGTATGATTACATAATTAATACTTACTCCTTTGTTTATATGTCCATACCCACACAAACACACTAGTAACACCTGTTGCACACGACACACTAGTAACACCTGCTGTACACACACAAACACACACTATGTTGATTATGGAATATTTGTTCATTTATGGCACACACACACACAGTCACCTCCCAATACCCTAATGTCCCTCTACCTGTTAAGAAGATGGCAAGACAGATACATTCGTTTTCTGGTCTACGTGAACAATACCATTTACAACATTTCTCGGCCCAAATGGTCAGTTGGTGGTGAGTTCCATCATGCAGTGTATTGAGTGTCCGAGTGAAGATTTGAACTCAAAATTTATGTCTCCTACGTCAGCTGTTGGTATATTTGTGAGTTCATTATTACAACTGTTAATTCAGATTGGAAAATTCCATTTATTGGCCATCATACGTCACCACTAACTGTAAAACTGCGCATTAGGGCCGAGATATGTTGTAAATGTTGTTATTATGTCTTAAACGAAATGGGGTATTGAGAGAGAGAGAGAGAGAGAGAGAGAGAGAGAGAGAGAGAGAGAGAGAGAGAGAGAGAGAGAGAGAGAGAGAATGACAATAAAATCAAAATAAAGGGAGCACAAAACACTATATTACTCTTAACAATATATAAATCAATGTAGAAACAACACACTACAACACCAGAGAGCCGTGACCACAACACACGCGGATGTGGCCACGAGTTTGGAGGGGGGGGGGGGGAGGGGAGTCAGCTAATAACATTGAGGACGACACCCAGGATGATAATATAGGCAGTGGTCTAGTACAGGAGGGTCACGTTAATTACAGGTGTGTAGAGAAACCCAATCATCCGCGTACTGGTTACTGCCTGATGTGCATTGTACAGATGGATAGATTACCCAACACACACTCCCCCCCCCCCCCCTCCCCTTCAAGCGGTCCATCAGCCAAAATCAACACATGGTGTGAAGCCATAGGAACAGCCTACCAGGAGGCCACACCCATAACAGACTCCAGAACTCACAGCCCTCACAAACCAATTCCAACTGCTACAACAGAGAGCCGAGACCCATGGCTGGGACATAGCAAGCTACAATACATACAGAAGAATACGGGAGGAAATAAAAACAAGATCTCTGGAACAAAGCAACCTTAAATGGGCCGAAATAGTTGAACAACTCTCACATACATACAACGATCCAGGAGAGTTCTGACGTCGCGTTAAGTGACTGAAAGGTTGCAGCCGTAACGAATCATCATATATAACTGACCACGCAGGAAGTAAAATATATAACGACCAAGACAAAGAACCCATATTCAGGGACATATGAAAGGACATCTTCGGAATCACAAATGAAGAGAACAGGGGATTTGATTGTACCCACGAGGAGCTCGTCCTTGGTGAACTCCGGGGTCAGACACACCGCACTCAGCCTTCCCCTGAAATCATATGTTGGGGGACCGGTGGTAGAAGCGGTACCGTTCTTGCCTCGCAAGCGAGATGTCACGGGTTCGATTCTTGGGCGGGTGGAAGTTGTTTGTACTTACTTCCTAGCCTCCATTAGTCCCTGTTCACCTAGCAGTAAAGTAGGTACCTGTTGTAAGTCGAAAGTTGCGAATTCATATTCAGGGAGTTGTTGGAGCTTCCAATAACTTGATGACATAAACCACTGACTCTTCAGGCTTCTACGCCCTTAACTCGTGAGACATAAAGGCAAGCATGAACTTAGCATGCTTCCCTGTTGGGCGCTGTAAACGCTTCTGCGCTTCACCTTACACAAGGGTGTAGGGGAGTGCCCAATAAAAAAAAATGGGAGGATCTGAGAGTGGAGAGGCCACTGTCCAAACCAATCACCTCGGAAGAACTCAACACAGCCATCTCTAATACCAAAAATAAAGCCCCCTGGCTATTCAGGCATCACCAAGGAGATCCTCAGCCACATAAACAACCCGGCCATGGAGAGACTGAGAGCCACAATGAACGCTTGCCTAACCTCGGGCTGCTTCCCAACTAAATTCAAAGAGGCCATTATTACCCTAACAAGGAGAGAACCCCGCCGTCCCACTAACTACAGACCGATCTCCCTCCTCGAAGTACCTGGAAAATTTCTAGAAAAAATCATCAATAACCGTCTGAGAAATCACCTGTAAACAACCAACAGAGTCAACTGCAGACAATTCGGGTTCAGGAAGGGAAGTCCACCACAACAGCGATAGCCCTGGCATGTGAAAACATAGCCAGAGCCACGGCGAGTGGTAGACAATGTAATCTAACTCTCCGGGATGTAGCGAAGGCATTTGACAAAGTCTGGCACGACGGTCTAAAATATAAGATCCTCCAACTCGGACTTTCCGCCAACATTGAAAAGCTGCTTTGCAACTTTCTTGACGGCAGAAATGCCAGACTGAGGGTAGGAGAACACACAGGAGAGACCTTCCCACTCATGAGCGGAGTCCCTCAGGGCAGCGTCCTCTCCCCCACCCTATATATTATCTACACAAGTGACACCCCGCCTCCCACTAGAATAGGTAACGAAGATACTATGTATGCAGACGACATCACTCAAATAACAACACATCAAGGAAAATCGCGAGCGTTACAGGTCGACAACACCAGGCGGGAGTTAGAAAGGGCAAATAATTACGAAAAACAATGGAAAATCCAAACCAGTCTCCCGAAATTCACAGTGATACTCTAATGCAGAAGGAAAACCCATCCATTAATAACCAATAATGCCCAGATAGAATACAAAAGCAGAGGCACCCTCCTGGGCCTGCATATGTCCACGGCAGGTTGCTCCCATCATGTCCACACCAGGAAGGATAAGGCAAGAAGAGAGCTGAGAAAACTATATCGCTTTAAAGCGCTTCCTGAGAAAATAAAACTCCGTCTGGTGATATTATTTATCATACCAATATTAACTTACCCAACAGTACCTCTTCATACTATGAGCACCACTCAAATAATAAAATTACAGGTGATCCAAAATAAAGCCCTAAGATTCGTCACAGGTGAAAGATACCCCTTCACCAGAACCACAGCCGAGATACATAGAGACCTGAGAATAAAACCCATCAACCAGCGGCTGCACACCCTGGCCAGCAGAGTCTGTCAAAAGATAGAACGATCAGAGCAAGAACTCCTTCAAAGACTCCCACCAGATAACGACAACAACCATACATGGCTCCCAAAAAGTTACCAAATCTCAAAATGTCCATTACCACCCCCGATCTATACAGCCAGGCAACAGACAACCTCCCTAGACCAGCATCCGCCAGTATGGTCGGCGGAATATGAAATAAGGCCCTCATAACACCCATATATGGGACAGGGTAGGCTGTCTAGTGCCTGTACCGACAGACAATAAATAACCCATGACTCAACCTTAACACACTATTAGCTTAGCTAGGCGGTCAGCCCGCCCTCTCTTACCTCCTCCTAAATTTCTTCAATTTCCGAACTATAACTTCCTTCCCCCATTTCTAATCTTCTTAAACCCTTCCTTTCTCTACAAAAAACAACAACAACAACAACACCCCTCCCCCCTCCCAGCGGTCCATCAACCAACACCCCCTCCTTCCCCCAATCTGTCCATCACCCAACACCCCCCCTCCTTTGGTCCATCACCCACACCCCTTCCCTTCCCCTCCTGTGGTCCATCACCCACACCCCTTCCTTTCCCCTCCTATGGTCCATCACCTAACACCCCTTCCTCTCCCTTCCTGCGGTCCATCACCTAGATCCAGCTCATAGCCCGTAAGTCGTCCAGGAGAAATCTACTGTACTGTATGTCCGGGTTGTGGTAGCCAGGTGGGGGACGGCCTGTGGAGAAGGAGGTGATAAGAGAATGAGGAGAAAGAAGAAAGAAATTTGTGGTTGGGTAAATAAAAGTTGGTTGAGTTACTGTATATTTGCTTCATTTTTTTTGTATTTGATTGTAAGTTAGGTAACGTTAAGGGTCTCTCTCCCTCTCTGTCTCTCTCTCTCCACCCCCGCCAACCGACTCAGCACATCGACCTCCAAGTACCGACCCTCCAGTGAGAGTCCAACAAGTTTCCCCCTCAATTTGGCACATTCCAGAGCGCGTCCTGGCGGTTTATAGCCCAGCGGGGCTACTTATTCGGCTGTAACACGCCATCTTCACGCCACTCACCAACTTTCAACTTGGTGGCCATCACGAAGAAGGCAATTGTACCCGACGATTATGTGATGGCGTCGTGACATCACACAGCATCACTCATATGGCCATTTATAGAGGCTAGGTTATTGGTGATGGTGTTAGTATTACAGCAAGTGAGTCTTGGCTCCTTCGCGTACATATGTAGATGACTAACACTGATGACAGATGCAGTGCGGTGTCTCCGGGCTAATAAAAAAGGTTTCAGAAAAATGTATACAGTACAGTACACAGTACACACTGTCTGACATATTACCGTCCTCACTTGTGGCAGACCTCGCATATCATCAACAAGTGACAGTTCTCCTCAAGCACACAAGAGACACTGCCCTCAAGCACACAAGAGACAATACCTCATCACAAACTACCGTCGCCATTGTTACCCACATGACGTGAGCAGTAAACAGTTCACGTGGAGGTAATTTAACACACACCAGGAACAACTGATGTTAGATGTTCATTTTTCTCCAAGTAAACGAGGTAGTTCCTGTGAGAGCGTAACAAGCGTAGGTAACAGGTCGTTGGGGTCGTTAGTGCCACGTGTAATTGGGTAGTTTGTTTAGGTAGTCATTCCGTACAGTACTTCAATTGTCAGTCACAGGTAAGGTAATTAACTCCTTTTAACACACTGGTCGACCAACACCATCCGTGAAGTCTTAAGAACCCTGGTGGTGGGTGTGGTAGAGGGTGGGCGTGATAGTGGATGTAATAGTGGTGGGCGTGATAATGGACGTAATAGTGGTGGGCGTGTTAAAGGGCGGGCGTGATAGTGGACGTAATAGTGGTGGGCGTGGTAGAGGGTGGGCGTGATAGTGGATGTAATAGTGGTGGGCGTGATAGTGGACGTAATAGTGGTGGGCGTGGTAAAGGGCGGGCGTGATAGTGGACGTAATAGTGGTGGGCGTGGTAGAGGGTGGGCGTGATAGTGGATGTAATAGTGGTGGGCGTGATAGTGGACGTAATAGTGGTGGGCGTGGTAGAGGGTGGGCGTGGTAGTGGACGTAATATTGGTGGGCGTGGTAGAGGGTGGGCGTGATAGTGGATGTAATAGTGGTGGGCGTGATAGTGGACGTAATAGTGGTGGGCGTGGTAAAGGGCGGGCGTGATAGTGGACGTAATAGTGGTGGGCGTGGTAGAGGGTGGGCGTGATAGTGGATGTAATAGTGGTGGGCGTGATAGTGGACGTAATAGTGGTGGGCGTGGTAGAGGGTGGGCGTGGTAGTGGACGTAATATTGGTGGGCGTGATAGTGGGCGTGGTATTGGTGGGCGTGGTAGAGGGTGGGCGTGGTAAAGGTAACCATTCTTATTCTCGACAGGCTCTCTTCCTGATTGCTTAACTGGTCCATGACAGTTAGTGGAGAATCTTTAGAGTGGTAACTGGATGTGGAGAAACATGACTGTGTGGCCGGGTCGAGGAGCTTTACAGGGTGGTCGATAAGAAAGACCCAGATCATGTATGTCTTTAAGATGATGTTGTCCCTTCAAGTACTCTACCTATGCTCCTACTTGGAGTTATAACTCTTACCATCCCTCGTCAGTAAACGTCCAGTTAAGTGGTTGACTTTAAGATAAAACTAAAAGGACAAAAGAATATAAGAATAATTAAATTTTACTAAGACTTAACATGAGTTTAGTGTGTGTGTGTGTGTGTGTGTGTAGGCAGCGTGATAAGGAAGTTGTACAAGTCGTGATGTGGGTCTGGTCACGGCCAGGCTGGAGATGTGTTCTGACGATACACCTGCAGAAGGAGGGAGAAAAGAAGGGATGGATGCAGGGAAGGAGGGAGGGAGGGAGGAAAGGGGGGAGGGGGGAGAACCCGAGAATAAGAGGGAGGGAGGGGGTACTTTCTCCAACGCATTCCTTGACTGTTGTGTTTCTTGACTGGGCTTAATGTGTTGATCTATTCACTGTTTTCCTTCTTCCTCCTCCTCTCACTCCTCCTCCCCTACTTTTCTTCCTCTCTTCCCCCATTGTCTGGTTCCTTACCTCCCTCACTCTCTACCTCATTCCCTTCCTCCCAGTCCTCTTCCTCCTCCCATCTACCTGTCACAGCGGGGAATGTACACGTGAACATTGACCAAATCTCACTCACATAAATTTTTCTCTCAAGCAGTCACCATCACCATCAGCCTCCCTCTCACTCCTCTCTTCGTCTCCCTCCGACCCCCCTCGTCTCCCTCCGACCCCCCTCGTTTCACTCCCATGTCTACGGTTCTTCCTACAGTTCATTATTTTCTTCACAATTGTCACGTCTTCTTAGTACTCACACTCTCTTGACTTTTACTGTGTGCATGTTAAGGTGTGTGTGTGTGTGTTCTGCTACACATGTGTCTACCAAGCACGAAGAGAACGCGTCATATGACAAGATCTGTGAGAGTTTTCACTCACGGGTTCACACTGCGTTTGTTAAAATCTTTGACGATTCCCTCTAACATAAATTCACTTACGATTCACTTACTTAATAAATTATGCGATGATTTCCTGTATCTATTTTCTCGCGATTCAGGTACTTAAATTAATAAACTTTCTAATAATCTAATTTTAATTCAATTAATTTGCGATTCAGTTACTTAATAAAATGTACGATTATTCTCTCTTGTTTACATTTTTTTGCGATTCAGCTTCACTCACATAAAGACACTATTACGTAATGGCTTATTCGATTGTATCATTCCTTCACGTTCAATAACTTTATATAAACAAACTAGGCCTTTCTCTCCACACTGTAGTCATAAGCGTGAAGCTGTGATGTGTTTGTTTTGGTCTGTTTAATAACCAACCCAACCAAAATGAAAACAACAAGAGAAATGAAAGTGTTAAGAATTACACTAAGTCATTGGAGAGATATATTATATGATAAATTATATAATGTAATTTAGGAATAGCAGCACAGGTATAGGTTGAGATGCAATTATTATTATAGGTTCAGGTACAGTTATAGGTATAAGTACAGTTATAGGTACAGTTATAGGTACAGTTATAGGCACTGTTATAGGTACAGTTATAGGCACTGTTATAGGTACAGTTATAGGTACAGTTATAGGTACAGTTATAGGCACTGTTATAGGTACAGTTATAGGTACTGTTATGCATGGTGTAATGTACAGTGGTGCGTTGCGTGCAGTGAAATATTTTTTTAGGTATGTTACCCTTTAGTGTAAATAAGATATTTTTTGTAATTGTGTGTGAACTGGGCTGGTACTTGATATATTAAAATATTTTCTGTGTGTATGTCGGTAGTTTGTAGCTTAATGTGGGAGTTGATTAGTATTAGGGTTATAGTCCCCTGGAGTATGGAGTATTATATATATATATATATATATATATATATATATATATATATATATATATATATATATATATATATATATATATATATATATATAATAATAATAATTAACGGTTTATTGAAAGAGCTTGGCAGCCAGAAGGCTGAAAATATACAGTTACATATTTGGGGAATGGGTTTCGAATTACAAATAATATACAAGTAACATAAGTGACACAAATAAGACATATAATAACTAGATGGGGAAAAGCTCAAACTACAGTTCATTTCAACATAGTGACAGTGCAAGGAGTAGTGTTTACTGGGAGTGAATACACTGTGTGTGTGTGTGTGTGTGCAAACATTTCTATAAATTTGGGGGCCCACCGATGAGTTTGGCCTGGGGCCCACAAGTAGGTAAATCCGGCCCTGAGGGCACATATGGCCCATATGTGCCCTCATTAGTATATTAATCTTTAACGTAATTCAAGTTGATAAGTCATGACATAACAGTACAGACACATATATAGGTACAGATACAGGTATAGGTACAAATAGAGGTAAAAGTACAGATAAAAATATGAGTACAGGTCTAATTACAAGTACAGTTACAGGTGTAGTGTACAGGTAAACCCCTCTCTTTGTCACGTCCACCAAGGTGTGTTAGTGATACCTGGTGAGGCAACTACACTCCCCCCCCCCCTCCTCTCTCCTGTTACACTACACCCACACCTTCACCTGCTCTCTCTCTCTCTCTCTCTCGTTCGTGTGTGTGTGTGTGTGTGTTATGTGTCGCACACACAGGAGTGGTTGCTTGTCATGGGTGGCCTTGTTCTGCCCGTGATAACTGCGGTAAACATGGGCGTCTCCGTTCTCTCCGGCCAAACACCGCGCCCAAATGCGTGCGCCCACGCCTATAGCACGCCCACTTTACCTGGAAACACGCAAGCCCATGCCAGTATCACCTCTAACAGTTCTCTCCACGCCCACACAATCCTCAACAATTCTCCTCACGCCCACACAATCCTCAACAATTCTCCTCACGCCCACACAATCCTCAACAATTCTCCTCGCGCCCACACAATCCTCAACAATTCTCCTCGCGCCCACACAATCCACGAACCTGTAGTTCTTTGTTTGTCACATTTGTTTACCTGCTAATGGTCATTTATTGGTTATGTATTGTTTGTTTGTTTATCGATATCTTCATATTTCAGTTCAACCGTTTATTTTCTTTGGTTGTTTTCTTCTGCTACACTTTATTGTAAATTTATTCATCTCATTGTCCATTAATGCTTAATCATTTACTCATTAGTCTTGTTGGTTACGGTACCTCAATTAGGCCAGCAGGTAAGGAGGAGGGAGTGGGGGGAGGAAGTGGACGGGGGAAGAGGGGAGAAGAGAAGAAGGGCAGGAGGAGGAAGTGGACAGGGGAAGAGGGGAGAAGAGAAGAAGGGCAGGAGGAGGAGGAGAAGTGGTAACCTTACTTACGACCACCTAAATTCCTGACCATCAATGAAAGGTCAATAGAAGTTACCACACTACCATCCACCATCATGACCGGATCTTCAAGAAAATTTCACAGCTTATCTGCCGTGGAAACAAGTCGGCATTGAACTTTACCCGAGCAACATGTTATTAAGGAGCCAACACCTCATACAGAGACACTGCGAATTCTCTGGCTATCTTCATTCTTTTCTTGTGTGGCTAATTTAACCCACAGGCTGGTTCTTCACCTTGCAGTCCATATACAAGCAACTTGGTCTTCACACCCTTAAGTTTGGTTCCTCTGGAGGATGACTGACACCCAAGATAATTCAGGTCACAAAAAAATCGTGGACACTGCTCGCTGTCCAACCTAACCTAACTTAAACCCAGATCCACATATTTGAGGTATTTAGCAATTATCAAGTTGGGATGACAATGATCCCCAAAGAGGATGACAGATGCTTGATGTGGGATCATACAAGGGTTTCTACCCCAGATAATACATCTTCTCTGTAGTGCAGCCAGAGAAGGAGTCTAGTTTAAAAAATTTATTGACAAAGCTTGTAGTACAGTTTGCCTATTCTGCGTAATTCAGTCAGGTCTTGACACTGAGGGTGGTATCACTTCTCACTGCCACGCAGGACAGAGGTTCATACACAAAGAAATACAACATATTCATTAACAGCTATATATATATAGAGGTCAGATTCATGTGGGTAATGCCACTGTTCACTGCCATGCAGGACAGAGGTTCGTACACAAAGAAATGCATCATATTCATTGACACTATATATAGGTCAGATTCATGTGGGTAATATCACTGTTCACTGCCATGCAGGACAGAGGTTCATACACAAAGAAATACAACATATTCATTAACAACTATATATATATATAGAGGTCAGATTCATGTGGGTAATGCCACTGTTCACTGCCATGCAGGACAGAGGTTCGAAGGTACAGTCACCCTCAAAAATTCCCGTCACCTCTCCACCTGAACCATGAACCCTGAGATTCAGACTAGTGAATCTGAAGCAGTAAACATTGATGCATTAGTCTGTCCACATATGCTTCGGATTCTCGAGTCTGAATTCTGCGGGGTCGTGGATCAGGATGAGAGGCAGCTGGAATTTTGTGGGTGACTACAATGAGGTTCAAGGAGTCTTAGAGAAATGAGAAATACGATCAGACTCCTGCAGGATCCTGGGGGTGACAGAGCTCCTAAATAATCTAAGCTCATTGATACCACGGAAACTCCCAAACACCCAGCTATGTGTCACACCCCTTGTCCAAAGAGTTCAAGTAAAAGATAGGAAATGATAGAAAAGATTGAATAAAATTAAATAAAAAATACACGAATGAAAAATAAAGCTATCAGATATGACAGGGGTGGCAATTTTCACTCGTTGACGTTATCATGAAAAATTATACCAATTTTCCGAGAGAGAGAGAGAGAGAGAGAGAGAGAGAGAGAGAGAGAGACTTTCTCCATGAATACTTGAGTCAGCGTGGAGACCTTCAGAAGTGTGGGACGCCCGTGGCATTCTACTCCCTCCTATCCTCCTCCCCCTGTACCCTCCTACCCTCTTCTCCCTGTACCCTCCTACCCTCTTCCCCTTGTATCTTCCTACCCTCTTCCCCCTGTACCCTTCTACCCCCTCCCTCTGTACCCCCTGTACCCTCCTTCTCCTCCAGTCACTCTCTCCGATAAAAACAATAACAACAACAGCATATCAAGTGATCCTCCCCAACACCACCACCAACATAAGTGGTCTTCCCCAACACCAACATAAGTGGTCTTCCCCACCACCAACATAAGTGGTCTTCCCCACCACCAACATAAGTGGTCTTCCCCACCACCAACATAAGTGGTCTTCCCCACCACCCCAGGGAGAGACACCGCCTGCTGGGGTCTACATGCTGACTAGCCCACTGGCCTACATTTACTCCACCAGTACCTTACCTGCCGCAGGTCCTACCAGGTATGCCGAGCACCAGGGAGAGTGATGGTGGTGGTTGTTGTTGTAGTAGTGGTGATGGTGGTTGTTGATTGTGGTGGTTTTAGTGGTGATGGTGGTGGTTGTGATGTTGATGGTGGTTGTTGTGATGTTGATGGTGGTTGTTGTGATGATGGTGGTTGTTGTTGTGATGTTGTTGTGATGTTGATTGTGGTGATGGTGATGGTGGTGGTGGTTGTGGTGGTGGTGATTGTGGTGATGGTTGTGGAAACAGGAAAACAGGTGTGTGTGTGTGTGTGTGTGTAGAGGGATAACGTGTTCCATTTAAAATAAATATTGGAAATGATATCCATTCCCAGTATTTACTGTAAGCACAACAAAATAAATATCTACACTGTTAATTATATCAGGTGCAAAGGGAGTTTTGGATCACCTGAACTACACAAACACAGGCACACACGCGCGAGAGGGAGGCAGACAGACAAACAGGGATTGGGGGAAGGAAAGTAAGACAGACAGACAGACAGACAGGAGGGAGACAGACTGGTAGCGGAGAGAGATCAGTACTGTACAGCATTCATCTTGAGACAAGACCATCTTCATCAACACTTAGAGAATGTCAACAAAATATTTAGGTGATGACTTGTAAGAACCCTGTCAAGATGTAGGTCAACGGGGCTCGCTCTCTCTCTCTCTCTTTTTCGTTCTCCCTATCGTCTCTTTTTCCCTCCCTCTATTCTTATATCTCTCTTCTTCTTCTCTCTCTCTCTCTCTCCTTCAGTTCCCACAAGTTCACCCTCTTTCCCCTTTCCTCTCCACCTCCTCCTCGCTCCCCCTCACCCTGTCTCTTACCTGATAGTGGGAACAGTGCGCTTGATCAACGTTTATTTCCACACACACACACACACACACAACTGTTGCTGAGTAATGTCATTGTATTGAACTGTTGTACACCGTGTTATATCTAGTTCGTTAAGTCTCATACTAAAGATAAAACCATGTCTCTAGTTAAGAACAAGTTGTACTATAATACTCTTACACTCAATGCCTTCAAGGAAATTAGTCCCTAAATTAACAATGCCAATTATTAACACGTCCTTAAATGATTTTAAATGGCTTCTTAAGTGAAAGTTAAATACTGTATGTACCGGAAGCCATGAGAGACGCTCTAGTAGGCCAAAATGTATGCCAATATCACATCGCCCTACTTCTTTGTCGTCAAGAGAGAGACGCACACACACACTAATATAATTTGTGGCGTCATGGACAATAAGCCTATTTATTGGCCATGAAATGTTTTTCGACAACTTGTGACGTCACGACTGCTGACAGAGCTGATAGGCCCGCAGAGGATGATGCATCAGTGGGATCATGAGTATCGGGTTCTCTCATTGGCTGCCTGTATCTCCCAACTTAGTCAACAGCCTTTCATTGGTCAAGGGATGCGGGGCTCGCGTATGTTTTGTTTTTATTTTGAGCGCCTCAAAATTGTCTAAATAAGGTAATTTGTAAACAAGCTGGACCGGAACCAGTATGAGGGAAGAGGAGAGAGAGAGGACGGGAGAGGAGGAAGAGAAGGGTAGAGGAGAGGGAAAGAGCTGCATATAGTTAAAGAAAAACACAGTCTTTCGTTCTTCTTCGAGAGAGAGAGAGCACACCCACAGCGGCATATAATTACCTACGCGTAGTACTTACTGTTCGTGGAGGCCACATGAGCCCATCTGGCGTCCCCAGCCCCCCACCCGGACGTCCCCATCTGTCCAGCCGCCCCCATCTGTCCGCCCCCCCCACTCTGTTCGTTCGCCCATCTGTTGACCCACTTAGACGTAAAAGACACTTATGAGAAAAACTTACTCCGTCAGGTTACCAAAAGCTGATCTAACTCCTGGTCGACGAGGCCATGATAATGGGCATGACGTCACGCTACTACTATCGTATATACAGTAAACAATGACGTCACGCTACTACTACAGGTGGGTGTAGGCTACTACAAGCTGGCTACTGCAATTGCATGATAAACATTTTATGACAGCTACAGTTAGGCCTTGACTAACTGGTGCCTCGCTGTTATGTCACGCAGACAACAGGTATGTCTTGGTATTTTCTTACTTCCCCTCCATCTTTGTTTATACGTGGCCTTGTTTTCACTGTTTGTTTACTGAAGCGTTCACATCTGTTTACAACTCTTCTACACAAGCCACATAAGCGTTCCCGTGTTTACAACTCTTCTACACAAGCGTTCTACTCTGCACTCGTTGACACACGTGGTCGACCATCAGACACACGTAGAGTCTAGTATGACCTTTGATGATCATTGTAGGTCTGCACTCAAAAAAAAAAAGAAAATGTCGTTCAGGTATGTTGGGAGACAAAAGACCAGTGTGTCGAATAATATGTCTCGAAGCTATTCAAGGCCCAGATTTTCAGAGATTCTTAAGATAAATTCTCTCCCTAGCTAGTTCTTTGAAAACGTAACTAACACACTTAAGCTACGACACAAATGTAGGTTCTCAAAATGTTCCTACGATAAATTTTCCTCCATAACTAGTGATAAGAAAACGTATCTTTCTCATACGGTAACAAACAGAGATGACGTCATAATTGTTGTTGAAAATCAGCTGGGAGTTTTATCGTAACTATATAAATGCAATCTCTTATACGTCTTGTTACGAACCTTTGAGAATGGACTCTGGCCGTTAATGTAATTGATAACACAATTACAGTACCTAACACCATAACTATCTCTCTCTTACAACGGTACTGACGCGGTTCATCACTAGTTCTCTCTCAGTATAACAGCGTCAAAGTCACTACTGAAGGTGTCAGGTAGGACAGGTGAAGAACAGGTCGACCTTGACGCAGGAAACTCTTGATCAACAGAGACACCTGAACCCTGTTTATTTACACCATCCACGCCCCTGCCCCCTGCCCACACTCTCCCACAGCCCACGTACAGACATGCATTACTAAGCCCACACATACCAATAGACACGCCCGTAAATGTAATTATGACCACGGGTATAACCACGGCTATGTACGGACAACGGTAATATCAACATATACACACACACATACACACCATCACTCTCTCCCTCAACCACCTGCTTGAGCTGTCTGGACACTACACCCCCACCATACTGCGCCTACCACCAAACATGGCGACAGACATACTGGCTGGCACACAAATAGATAAAATGGCATACAGACAGATATAAGGACAGACTTACAGATATAATGACAGACTTACAGATATAATGACAGACTTACAGATATAATGACAGACTTACAGATATAATGACATAGACTTACAGACAGATATAATGACATACAGAATTATACACAGAGACTGACATACAGACTGACAAAGACTTATACACAACCAGACAGACGAAGACAGACACCACCTCGAGTTAACTACTGCCAGGGAGTGGTAAGTGTACAGTATCGGCTGGTAAACAGTAACGACCATTAGCAGGTTCTCACGGCACACTTCACCTGGCAGGTGACCGGATAAAACCCCAACGGACAAAACCCCAGTCTCATATAGAAAATAAAACACTTTTATGTTTAGGTTAGTGTTGGCAAATGCCAAACCCATTGGGGTTTTGTCATGGAACCACCTGACCATAGCTGTTGTCAGGCGTGTCGGGTGGATGGCCAACAACTATTATCACCGGAACGCGAAAATCCTCCAACATTTAAGTCAGGATAGGCTTGATTAATGCTGCCACAAGCAGAGAGACGGGTAAGCTCCCCTTTCCCCGTAGAGTTGCACCAGGCTTTGTTGACGTTCGACCAGGATATGCCAATATTACGCTGAATCCGGATTTTTTCAAAGGTTCGTACGTTACTGAATACGTTGATCTACGAATCTTTTCTGTACCGCAACAAGCAAACGATTAACTACCGAATAACCTTGTTTAGAGAGTCATTTGAATTTTAGACACATTTGATTAACTGTACAACAGAAAAACATTCACATGAAAAATACGTTATATCTAACGCTAAATTAATGAAAAAAATAATATCTTATTAGGACGACATATGACAACAATTAAAAGTTATAGTTGTGATATTATAATGAAAATCTCACAATAAAACATTAAGTGGCACCTCACATACTAGTATACGTCACCCATTCATGAGGTGAAATCAGCTGACGACCAACACCACCAACGCGGCAACACTCGCCCTAAACTACCGTGCCTGCAAGGCTCACTATTGCCTGCTGTCACAAGAATATTAATAAAGCCAGACATTGGAATTAGCCTATATTTGTCATCTTTAGGTTAACAATATACTGTGTTCGAGCTGTGTTGTGCTGTACTATGCTGTGTTGTGTTGTGCTGTGATCTATGTACAGTAATGGGGCAACAGCTTTTTACTAATAAATGTCGACATTGAAATAATTACATCTCTTACGATTTATTATTTTTCATCTTTTAGTTGGAAAATTTTCAGAACCATTCGACTTTATTTTAAGTATTTATTTATTTTGATCTTGCTAGATGAAATTAATAGTAGGCGGCCTGTATGTGTGTGACTGCGTGTTGCCAAGTGTACACAAAATTAGGATCAGTTCAGAAGGATTAAAAGTTGTCACCATAGTTTTTCGACACACACACTTATCAAGCACTATTACAATATGCATCATCAATATGTAATACCACCACTACCACTACAACCAGCACCAGCACTACAACCAGCACCACTACCACTACTACCAGCACTACAACCAGCGCCACTACCACGACTACCAGCGCCACTACCACGACTACCAGCACTACAACCAGCACCATTACCACTACTACCAGATAATCCCATGAGGGTCTTTCATTACAGATGTGTTCCAGACCTCATGGAACGGTTGATCTGAGTACATATCTCAGGGGACAAGTAACTACTACAGCTGTTGTGCAAATTGCTACACACCTATTGAACAAGTGCCAATAAAGGGCCTGATGACGCAGAGTTGTGTCAATATTTCCGAATACTTACATTTCTTAATTAGACAACACACATGCTAATGTTTACTACTGTAGTCTGGGATGTCATCCATTTTCTATAATGTAAATCTCCGATTTAATATTCTTGAGTCCTTAATGAATTCACAGCATAAAACGAACGATAAATTCAACGGGATACTGAAATACACGTATACACACAAGAGAAGAACGTCTTCAAGAAACCAATAAGACGGTATGAATAGTTCACCGTAGATAAGTGAGATTCTTGAGGCGATGAACGGCACTTGCCCACCTCACTCACCTGTATTTCACGTTGGACGACTCGTTTCTACCACTTCTTTGATGAAATGTCCCACCGGTCATTCGCGGTTCTTTGAATTCCAATTTGTTGTATATTTGGCCTTGTCGTATGCGTAAAAAACACTCACGCAGTGGCTAACTACATGTAATTAGCCAGTGTTGTGGTTGGTATCAACGGCACAACTCCCATCCACCTTGATATATTTGAGTGCACTGACTCGCTCTTTCTCTCCCAAGCTTGACACCGACTCTCCATGACCGGTCCGCCCAAACTGTCGTACGCTTACCCTCCCCCACCCCCACATCCTGCACACAGGGTGTCCATAAATGATTACCCTGATTAAAGCATGGTCTACCACTGTAATTACCATTACAATGACAGAAGAAAAAGTTTTTACTGGGTCTCGTAATTACTTTGAATCTGAATTACATAAAAGATTAAGTAAATCACCTTGTTTCCAAATAAACAAGATAGTGAAACATATGAACCTAATTCACGTGGAATGTTTGGATAAAAAAAAAATGGGGCCATGAAGAATATGTGGGAACAATAGCCCAGGTAATGCAGACCATCGGTAGAAACTTACAAAAAATAGTAATGACATCATAAATTTGAGAACGAAGAATACAAGAGACAAATTGGTAGATTGTTTAGAGATATAGAAGACAGTGGTATGCGCCTGGCAGCTAGAGGAGCGGAGGCATCGTGTGGGAGACTTGGATGGGCTAAACGAGTGATCAACAAATGATGCTTCACCACCACCTCTATGCCCGATACTTTACCTCCCCGCAAATTCCTAGAACATTAAATGGCCCAGTTTTCCTTTTTTTTTTGGGCAGAGTATTCAAGATTCTTTACCAGAGTTAATTTTCAGTGAAATTTAGTTGAGACCGTATTCCATGTTCTGTTCGGTCGTTTGGAATTTAAAAGAAACTTAATTAAACTAGTCGGTCAACTCTTGCAATGTCGTCGGTTTGTGGACAAGTCCGGTAACCATTCTAATTTTAATTTTTGTTTTGTTTTACAAGTTCCGGCAAATGATAGGCTCTTTAAAGTGATAATGTATGTGTATATTTGTATACATGTGTGTGTGCCTCCTTGTGTATGCATACGGTATGTTTGGATATACTCATGTGTACACCTGCTGGGCCATACAGGTGTACAGGGTATATGATGGAACCCCTTCAAACAATAACACAGGACACCTTCCTCTAACACACACGCACCAACCCTCCAACACCCACACCAATCCTCCAACATGCACACCAACCCTCTAACACACAACGAACCCTCTAACACACACACACATATACAAATTTTAACGCTGGTCAACAAGGAATGGCTCTCTAAATTCAGTAAAACGAATGAATTGCTATCGTCATAAAACCTAGAAATTGGCGTTTCATGTCGTCTAATACTCCCAAGGTGTGAGGACGTTCCTGAGGCACGTGTGTGAGGATGGTCCCAAACATATATGACAGGAGAGGAGTCCCAACTCACCGAAAACCTTGTTCTCTGATGCCGAGCTGTCAAATGAAAATTTCCGGATCAATTGGTTCTCTGCCTAAAAAGACCTTAATCTTAATCACCCTTGAGACAATATGGTATTGAGCATTACAATCGGAGCCCATTCAAATTGGGATCCATTGGAATTAGTACAGTACTGGATTGGGACCTGTTATATCGTTCTCGCATTGTTCGCCAGTAATGGACGATTAGCCAATCGGAGCGCACTGACGGTAAAATAGCATTAGTAGGAACTTAGCCGGTCATGGTAGAATATCCACTGCCCTTTTTTTTAAGTATATTACCCCCAAATGTTTCTTCTACTTCAAAACCCTGCCCATGGGCGCTGGGGTGACCGTAGATGTAGGGGACCACGTTGCCTGCCACCCACAATAGTACGATTGGAGTGATTGCAATAATTTTTTGCCTGAAATATCAGTTTTTGACTGCAAATTATTAGTCTTTTTTGCCAAAATATGCCCGTGAGGAAGGGGGGGGGGGGTTCCTATGTTAACCAGGGCATAAGGGTTAACAAGGGATTCAGTATGAACATAAGAGACATTAAAACTGTATTGACTTACTTATACGATACAAAGGGTTTGCTCTTTCACATTCCAGGACTCCAAGAATGGAATATATAAGGTATAAATTAAACCAAAAATATAGATACACTTGTATTCAATAACAGTACTCATCTAGGAACTGTATTTCTTTAATAATTACATTTAAAAGATAAGACATTAACTAACACTCACAAAAAAAATAATTTATCAAGTACATGCAAAAACATTTTTTGAGTTAAGAAAAAATAAAATGTACAGCTCCTACCTTTCCAATGTCAAGTGGAAAGTACATACTGAATTTTACATGCACTAAAATGTGCAAAGTAAAGTGACTTTATTAAGTGTCCATAAAACATAAAAATCACTTGTGATAAAAATCATTATAACTGAAAGATAAGAAAAATAATATTCAAAATAATGACTTTAAGAACAGCATCAATTACAATACAAAAATGTTACTTGTACAGTATGTATAACTATCAACAAATACAAAATGTCAAATTTTGGGTATTCTCTTGAAGTCATTTACTGTGTTTGACCTGTGTCACTCTTGTTTGTTGTTGCTGACTCTGGGCTGTTATTTCTCAAACTCCACAAAATTAAAAAAAAATGGTTACAAATGACACAGTAACCATCCAATCTTTGGCAGGACCTTGGGACTGTCAACTGTTCACTGAGGCAAAGAATGATCAACCCCCTTATCCCAGCACAGTTATATATAATGTAGCACAGATTAAACAATTATTTCATTTGATCATAAATCTGTATGTTAGATACAATTAAAGATACAGAAAGTATAATAAAATGATTATAAAATAATAGAAAAATTATTCTGAACATTATTATAATGTACACTGTAGTATGCACAGTAAAAATAGGCACTGTAATGTACAATAACCATTGTACAGTACAAGAAAGGAAAAATCCAAGTGGTTTAGACAATACATTTTGTACTTAACACAGGCTGTAAGTTAAGCCAATTAACTTTGCTTTTGAATTCAGTCAATTCATTGTAAGTTTTTATGGTGGGTATAATTATGTTTGTAATGTTTCCATTCACTCACATACAACAAAAGATTGGGAGGAGACTTTGCCATGTGTGAGGTGCTACCTCATGGTACTTCCCCCATTTTGTTTTCTACTGTAGGTACTGTATATATATTTAATTTCATTTAATTTCATTTTTAAAATACAGTAAACAGTTTCTATGTCAAGACAAACTAATTACTTTATTTTCTTTGGGATGGACAAATATCAAAACAACTTCTTTATAATGAGACTTTTGTTTGTATTCAATGTTGTGGCATTTTTTTTATATTACTTCAGAATGCAAAAAAATGGATGGTTACTGTTCTTATTATACATGATGATACATAACATCCAAAGAAAATAAATGTCACACAATGAACTGTTATATCATAAACCAGTCAGGCGAAATAATGTAAATGTTAACCAAAGAGGTCAAAATGAACCTGCTGACAAGCTCCATTTATGGTAAGGCCCAACTGCCTGAGGATGTGTAGATGATATGCTCACATACCAAGCAAGCTATTACCAACTACAGTATGGGCAGATTAAACAATACCTTTACACTGATTTTTCCTTCTAAAGACAACGTGAAGTAACACCTTACTAAGACACCTACTGCAACCCAGATACTGTACTGACTTATGGGAACCAAAAAGTAAAATTTATATATAAAAATAAATAAAATAGAAAGCAGCTTCCTGATTGAACTAGCAACTAGCTGCAGCTGAGTTAATTGTGCTGACTGGTGAGTGAGGTGCTATAAATATCTAAATGAGATAAAACTATACTTAAGGTTACCAAGGAAGACTAGTCAAGCACTGAAAGACCCAAAAGTTTCACAAATTACTTGAGTTTTTTTTCCTTTTCTTTCTTTTAAGATTATGAAGCAAAAAAAAATGACAATCAAGTTTTCACCTAAATAAACTCTTATATAAATCTACTGTGTCACTGATTACACAAATTTTTTAATTGGTTGTTCAAGAATGAAATCATCCAAAAGTTGTTTTGAGCAAACAGTTATGACCAGATAATTAAAGTAGAAATTTTCACCTAATATCAACATTGTTATACTGGTTAAGTAACATCACCTTTGGCTTGTTACAATCATGAACATAGTTTTTTTTTCTAAAAAGTTGTTTGATTTGACACTGCCTCATACACATCTAGAGATAATTTCTTGTTATACTGTACTAGCAGTGGGAAACTGCTTTAACTGTAAAGGTATGAAGTTTCCAGCCCTTGATTGTTGGAATCTGATATTAAATATGATGTACATATAATAGTACTGTACTGTATATGTTGTGTGACCAAAGTGCTCAAAGGAGGATGTTACATACAACAATATTCAAAAAAGGTTAAGGGGCCATATCAAAGTTAGAATGATAATGTTTTAAGAGCCCTTGTGTACATGTGTGTTTATTGGGAGACATGTCTGTCCAACCTATACTTGAAGTTTCCTAGGGAGTTCAAGTTAATGGTAACCTGTTCCACTCATCCACAACTCTATTTCCAAGCCAATGTTTACCTATCTCACACCAAATCTAAATTTGTCTCATTGGGAACTGCCCGTGCTGCTAATGTGGCTGTAAGTAGCATTTTACCGAATCCAGCTGGATTCAGTAAAATGCTATCAGCTCGATGAACAGGCTTTGTGTGAAATATCACATAGTCTAGAACTGCTTTTAGTGCTCTTGTGGAAATGGTCGGTAGTGTTCCCTGGTCCCATGCATTAGGTCCAGGGTTCGAGTCCTGGCTGGTGAGGTCGTTGATTATATGTTCAAAGTCTGCGTGTTATATGGACTAAAAATGAAGTACAGTATATATATATATATATATATATATATATATATATATATATATATATATATATATATATATAATCAACGACCTCACCAGCAAGGAATCGAACCCTCGACCTACTGGGTGTGACTAGGGAGCGCTTACCGGCTAGGCCACAAGGACACTAAAAGCAGTTCTAGACTCTGTTATATTTCACACAAAGCCTGTTCATCGAGCTGATGGCGCCGTGAACCTCATTGGGAAACTGCCCGTGCCACTTATGTGGTGTCAGTATATGTTCAAAGTCCGCGTGTTAATTGGACTAAAAATGAAGTATATATATGTACCTCGCGTTTCATACCAGCTGGATTCGGTAAAATGCTACTGACACCACATAAGTGGCACGGGCAGTTTCCCAATGAGGTTCACGGCGCCATCAGCTCGATGAACAGGCTTTGTGTGAAATATAACAGAGTCTAGAACTGCTTTTAGTGTCCTTGTGGCCTAGCCGGTAAGCGCTCCCTAGTCACACCCAGTAGGTCGAGGGTTCGATTCCTTGCTGGTGAGGTCGTTGATTATATGTTCAAAGTCCGCGTGTTAATTGGACTAAAAATGAAGTATATATATATATATATATAAATATATATATATATATATATATATATATATATATATAATATATATATATATATATATATATATATATCAATTTTTAGGCACCCTTTATAGCTATTCAACCCATTTAACTATTATACAGGTTTAAGTTCAGGAGTTCAAAGTTGGCACTTCCTCACACACAAACAGGTTCCAAAACAGCCTCATGCCAACTATGAATGCCTGATATGACCCCTTAGGCCTTACAAAGAAAGGTCTGAGCAACCATCACATGAATTTGGATGTTTCTCCCAATATAATTTGAATAAAACACAAAAACCAATATTTATATTTAAATTCATCAAAAATTACCAAATGTTGAAATTCTCTAAACATTACCATAAGATAAATTGTTTAAAGTTCACCACATCCCTGGTTGAGAAAAGTCTAGTTATTTGAGTTTGGCTAAATTACCTTGTAAATACATATATGTTATAAAAAAAAAAAGTCATGTCGTCTCTTCTGCAGATCCACGAACCCTGAGATTCAGAGTTGTGAACCTGAAGCATTTATGGACAGAATAACGCATCAGTGCCTACTGCTTCAGGTTCACAAGTCTGATTCTCGGGGTTTGTAGACCAAGAGAAGAAGCAACAGGACTTTTGTTCGTGACTGTATGTACTGTATACAACACTCATATTTCTCAAGATAAATTGCTATAATTCCCTTTTTTAATTGGTATAATTTTCCACCAAGGACAATATTTTTAATCAACAAATACTATACTGTATAGTAAATATTTACCAATGGTTCCTATAACCACTCTTATATACAGTATTAAGTATTTTAGAGCACAAGGAAGGAACCTGTCATTCTAATCTTATATATACTGTTCTTCCCCTCCTTCACACACAAAAAAAAGTTATATAAAATACAATATAAAGTTTCCTCATATAAGTATACTTGTACTTACACATTCCAAGTCACAAGCTTGATTTTCACAACAGTTAAATCCTACGTAGGAAATCATTAACCTCCAGGATGACAAAGTCTGTGTGTTTCTGGCTCAAGTAAAAGTTTACAAAAATTAATTCATTCTAGATCATATGTGGTCTCGATTTTTACTTTTTTACCAAATACAATCTTTGCTCTTGCAAAAACTGCAATTTATGGATAAATATTTAACAACTGTCTATTTTCATAACCAAAACTGGACCACCTGAAATTTATAATGCAGGGCAGATACACTATGTGACCTTTAATGATCAGAAGTTGCCTTAGAATCACACATTATTCTTTATAATAGCTCCCAGGAAACATTAAAAAATTTCAACAAACTATTGAAGTTCCTGAGTAATAGTAGATTCAACCAATCTAAACTGTTCCTTTCATACTGCGGTATATTCGTATCTTTGTGAGCATTTATTTGTAATTAATTCTGATGATCATCTTTACAAGAGCAAACAGGTGAAAAAATAAGCAGAGAAATTTACCACGACTTTACCCTACAGTTTCTCTCACGTGCATCAGAATAAATATGTATTGCATATGCAATCATGCAAACAGCAATTTCATTATTCAAACTCTTCACAAGCAAGACTTCCTGTGAGACACTAAACACACAAGATAAGTATACATAACAGGCATCAAGGCTCTTAATACCTTCCACAACAACTTCTATTAATAATATGAAATATTTAAGTTGGATCACATAAAGATGAGGCACCCACCTTATTTCACCTGATGATTAAACACCCTAATGCTATCTAGGGGGAAAGGGAGAAGATTACTGTATTAAGGTAAGTTAAAGTAAATTAAATTAGTGTTAGGTTACATTAAATTAGATAAGGTAAAGCAGGCATGGGCAACACGTGGCTGGTGGACCGCATGCAGCCTGAATCATGTCTTTGTGCAGCCCTCAGAGTGATTGAAAAATTCTATTTAATGTGGCCCGTGGTTCAGGTAGATGCAGCCAGCTTATGGTGTGTAAAGCAATATTTATTAAAAGAATAATCTTCACACACAATTCATTACTGTTTCATCACCTAAGAGTAAGTAACTATGAAAATGTAAGTGAAATAAGTATATATAGTCAACAATATAAACATTTGAACTTGTGTGAATTTACGGGCCAAGTTCAGTGTGGTCTGTTTGATATCTCCGTTAGCCAGAACAATTGGTGCAGACCACTTCCAGGAATGAGATATTTTCAGATAATGAGACGACACTTTCAAAACCAGAAAAAATCCTGGGGTAAAGTAAGGTTAGGTTAAATTAAATTCGATGGGTAAGCTTAGGCTAGATTAAATTAGATAGGGTAAAGTGGTTGATCATCAGGTGAAACAAGCCGGGGTACTCGCCTTCAAGTGACCCATTGGTTTGCATGATTCAAAGCCTCCCTCATGTGAAAAGACAACATTGCTAACCCCTTCACTTTGTCAGGCAAAAATGTGATGTTTGGTATTGGAGACAAAAAGTGTATTTTTCGTTCTTGTTTTGTAAGATCCCTGTAAGTTTATCCTTTTTTGGCTCTACTCTACTATATTCTGAGCATAGATCAAGCTATGTAAAGTACTAACTCAGACATGAACTGAAACCATTAAACAACTCTATACTCAAGATGTTGTGGATTCCTTAGTGTTCTTCTTTATTACTCTGTACATATACAATATACTATACAATTTTATTTCCTACTAACAGTAAGATCAAGTAGTTTATAAACACCTCATAAGGCATTTAATAAAGATCTTTCTCTCTCTTTTTGCAACAGGAAGGGTGATGACAATAATAAAAAAATAAATATAATATAATAATTAAAGCAGCCATGAAGCAGCAGGAAATGTAGATTCTAAACTTTACTTCAAACAATGCTAAGTTTTGATAGGAGAGTCTGCCTCTGATGTGAGTGTACTAGTGCACAGTATGCTGAGGTACTCTAATTGCCTCACTGGATCCGGTAAGTAGTCATCATTGCAGCTGCCAATATTACAAGTATATCACTTATCACTGATGGCATTAACTAGGTCTACCATTATACACACACAAAAAAATATAGAAAATAGTGCAGTAACAGATGACAATGATACAGGACAATGATAGCTGGAGCCTAAATGCTGGTGTAAGACATTCTTATTTACTGCAGAATGCCTGGGCAATGTATCCTCAGAGCACTTTGAAGAATCTTGTACAGCAAGTCGCTGATTAGCGTCATAGATGCATTCCAAAAAAGTGTGCCATTATTTCCAGGGCACATTTTTGGTATCCCTAACCTTAACCTTTTCAGTGAACTTCATACAATGGAGTCTCTAATTAGCAGGAACCAAAACAAACTACCAAGTTAAAGAGTTACATGGCATGTTAAAGTGATATATAACATATTAAAGTACTGTGCAGGTTTAAAATAAATGTAGTTTTCAGTCATCCTAACCTATCTTTTTCACTTGACTTCATACAGCAGAGCCTCACATTACAGTATGTACGAACCAGAGCAGACTACTGTACTAACTTTGTGTTATAACAGCATACTGAAGTCTGTACACGTTAAAAGTAAATTATATCTGTAAATACACATTTATGAAACAAATAATAAAAAATATCACTAAATGCTGATCATCCTGAATAATGGGCAAGGGACCTCCCAGCTGACTGAAGCTGTGACATCACTCGTGAGCAGCCACCCAATCGCCACATCACGAACCGCACCACATAAGTATTCTTTCTCTACTTTTCTTTAAAAAACATCATGTAAATAATTAAAACAATAAGACTAACAAATTTACACTAACCAATTATGTCTAAAGGCACATTGCTTTCCTCTGTGACGTCACTGTCAAGATCACTCTCCTCCATAGCCAGTCTCTCCTTTGCCTCTGTCTTCCCAGGCGCTGTCCCATCCCCAGCCTCACTCACTCTCTCTCTCCCGGACTCCACATTTCCTGAATTTTCATGTGTAAACTGATGGAAAGATTGGATTCTTGGGTACAGTACCAGCAGAACTGTTTGCAGGATGTTTTCCAACCATGGTGGTGATATTTTTATATATTAATTTATTTTTTTATAATGTTGGGAATGTTGGGAATTTGTGGGTGAAGTAGGCACCACACTGGTGCGCGCAAGATTCAAAATGACGCTATATCGGACTGCAGCAACTTACATCCAATTTTGTTCCCTAATTATTAATTGAATTTATATTGAAACGGCGCTGTTTGGCACAATATAAATCAGCGAATGCCCGTATTACATTAAAACTTTACATGTATACAAGATGCCAGGATTATGAAGAGATTAAATAAAAAAGTGTGACATTACAAACAAATAATTAAAGGCTATGTCATGTGTGAAGGTTGTTGAGCACAACTATAAAGACTTAACTGACACACTATACTCAGTAATATCTCTGTTAGCCGGAACAATTGGTGCAGAGCAATTCCGGGAATAAGAGATTTTCGGCTAACGAGATGATTTTCTCAAAGCTGGAAAAAATCTCTCCGTCCTGGATTTTTCCAAGTAATGGAAAAATTTTCTCAGAAGTTCCAGAAATTGAGCATTACATCATCTCTCAAAGCTGGAAGAAAATCCCTCATCCCTGGAATTTTGCGGGTAACAGAAAAAATGTTCTTGGAATTTCCGGAAAATGCGCCTGATTTTCATCTCTCAAACCTGGGAAAACTTCCCCATCCCCTGAATTTCCCGGGCACTGGGAAATATTTTTTGGAATTTTCCAGAAAATTGTTCCCAAAGTCGGAATTTTTCGGGAAATTCCGGCTTCGGGAACGATTTTCTGGCACAAATTAAATTCCAACTATCAAAGAGTTCCTGTTAAGAGGGATTCCAGCTAAAGGAGATATTACTGTATCTGGGTAACCAGGACTCAAAATCCTCCTGGACATTATGTTTTGATATCAATACTTATAAAGGTCTTATCTAGGCAAAAATTGGTTGATAAAAGCTAAAAATTTTGATCTGCAAGTTTCAGACATTTCGAGATGAACACGCGAGAAAATTAAGGTTTATGTATAATAATAATAAAAAGCACCTGTAAACAACCTATCAAATGTCTCTAAACACCATTATTACACTTTATGAACAGAGAGACTTTATGAACTCTTTAAAAATGCAAGACTCAAAACCCATGAGCTCTGAAACAAAATGTCACTGTGTGTCAGCAAACTCCACGAATAACATTACTGTATACAGTAATTACAATGTGGCAAATGTTTCTCTCAGCTATGGCCTTAACTACTAAGTTATGAGAGAAGTACTGAAAGGAGGGTGTTAAGGTAAGACTTCAAGGAAACTAGCTGATCAATGAAAATAAAATAATTTGAAAGTGTAGGTATGAACAAGGTTTCAATTATTGCACTGCTACAGGTCAGCTTTTTAAATGCTCGGCGAAAAAACTATGAATTATTTGTGCTACTTGTGAGTGGGTTAGTGAGGCTCCTACCACACATGAAAGAATAAAATACACACAGTACAGCATCAGTGATAATATCTTTTCCTGCCTTACAACATCAATGATGCTACTGTACAAATCTTTCTGCATTATAAGAGCAGATAACTGCTACACTGTACTATATAAATTACCCACTATAAGAGAAACATCATCACTCCTTAACTGGGAATAATCTTTCAGCTGTATGGCATAAGTCGAGGTACATGGGAGAGGTAGCACCATGTGGGCTCCATGAAAATCCTAGTTGGCAACTTTTTTTTTTTACTTGACTTCACCCCGTTAGTCATATGGCATCCAGAATACTTAAGGATTGTTAAGATATCGTTTTTCAAATTCAAATTTACGGAAAGAAACGTAATAAATTGGACTTTTTTCATAAATATATAATGTACAATATATATTATAAAATAAAATAAAAATACTTTAACAAAATATACAATATATATATTGTGATAACTTTCTAGGTTCCAGAATACCTAAAGAATGTTAAGGGATCATTTATTTTATTCAAACTTAAAGAAAAAATTGAATAAATTAGACTTTTTTCTTATGTAATATACAATAGCATGTACATTATGAAATATACAAAAAATACTTTACAAAATCTATTATATATACAGTACATATGAAAACAATCAAATTTGTGGGTATTTTTTCCAACAATGGAAAGTCAAGATTCCATTGTAAGCAAAGTAAAAAGTACTGTACTTAAATAGCGTAAAATTCAGGAATTAGCTCAGTAGAAAAAAGTCAACACAAAAATCTAAAGGCATTAATAATAATAATAATAAATAATATTAAATAAAAGTATCATTTACAATTAGCTTGGCATATAGACTATGCAGTTATACAGTTCAGTATGAATACTGATGGTGCAGGTATAAGGTGTACATAGGCCATGGGTGTATACATAGTTTCCCATGTACCTAGTACTACACAGTGCAGGTGAACAACAAAGGTAAACGTTAAGGCAACTTGGCCAAGGATAGCCGACATATCTGTCGGGTTCTAATTTTCAGTAGGGTCCTTTGCTTAGGTTTATGCTTGGTCTCTCATCAGCAACAGTATGTCTAAAGGAGTATTAGTGAAAGTTTTTTGATAAATATAACAAGCAGTACATTGCACTTGGACTATGCGAGGCTAACGGATTACTGCAACAATACATTTGGTAGTCAATAATACACAAACTCTCACTCTTCTTGTTGTAGCCTCATCTGTTATGTTCCTGTTTTTTTTTTTTAATTAGAACACTTTCAAAGCCGCCCATTGCTTCTTTTGAATATTTCTGTAATTTACTTGTGTATTCACATATTCTTTTTTTAAGTATTTCAATCTAAGAAATGTTCGTGTTCTACAATAAAATTTAAATAAATAAAGCTCCAATGATCATTTCTTTTACATGCTTTTATTTGTTTTTTTATAAGCTGAGCACTTCATAGAAATCTATGAAAAGACAAACTTTTTCTTATTCTTACAGTGAATCCTGCATGAAGCTACAAAAACTACCATTGCTAAAAATTATATTGATCACTTTTAGATTCACACTTTCATTGTTGAAGATGATGACTAATGGGGCGGAGTCAAATGACGTGTCCATGGGTTAGTCAATCAGCACGCTGAACAAGTGGCTGAATAGTGATTAATTTCCATTATTTATTCAGTGCCAGTGGCTCTAATCGCATTAAAACAAGAAATATAAATTTTTTCTTATGCCAATGCTGTTATTTTATACCACAAGAAAACTTCAACAAAACTGTTTTTTTTTTACTACAGAGCCTTTGGGAGTGGTGTTACTTCTCTTATGTACCTGGGCATAAGTAGCATGACCAACATGCTTTACAACCTGGATAGGGATGGCTCCTGGTGTTTGTAACATTACTGTACCTGTGTGTTAAAGTCCACAATGGCAAACAACATTATACTGCTACTCAAACTGTGGCACTAAAGTCCACTGGGTATAATGGCACTCATAGTTTATTAGAACAATAAAACTTTTTATATCATATGAGAAAGCATGACATTTAAGACAAAATTCATTACTGTAAATTAAAATTTTCTCTTGGTTTCAATGAAGTTTGTTAAATTCTTCAAATTCATGTGGAATGTAAAGACTGAGAAAAGTAAATCATGTAATTGAAGTGGCTGCTGTAATATACAATGTGATACACGTTTCATTACACCCCAGTACTCAATATGCTGCACCTAACAGTACAACAAGTGCTCCTTATCACTTTTTATCATGCTTTGAGGCAGCTATCCATTTTACAATCATAGTTTGTTATTATTTATCTTAAAACTAAAATTCTTTTATACAACTTTTTTCTCATTAGATTCACATCAAAAGCATAAAACCACTTTTGACTCCATGAAGAAAATGCAACTTTTATGTAAGACTATTAAGTGTAGCCTCAGTTAAAAAAATATAATGGAAACTCGTAAGTTCCCCCCACCCCCCCAAAAAATAAAGTAATTTGAGTAACTTTACTGCACTGTGATGAGTGGGATTAACACCGTGTGAAACAGCGATGAATAAGGAAAAATACAAATGAACCTCCTATCCGTACTGGCAAGAAAGTCCTCACTAGTCAACTGATTGAGGTTAGTACTCAGTTGACTAGCCTAAAAGATTCAGATCACTTACATACTTCTAACATCCATATCCTATGATTGGAAAGCCCAAGGCAGGTGTAAGTCCAGTGCCTAATAAGCTCACGTTGAAGACTACTCAAATGTTAAACTTCTATTTGTTTATGACTTTCAAAAACTCTTAACTGGGACGGGATCCTGAATGGATTATATAAAAGCAGACTTTGAAAAGTGAAATTGCACAGAAAAGAACATAAAACTGTGTCAAATGTATATACTGTAGTAATAAATTTTTTAAATCAATGATATCCAAGACACAATTTGTAAATATAATATATTTACTGAGCATTTTGACTAGCTAGACATGATTATCATACAACAGATGCCTAAATTTAAAGAACTGCAAACACTTCAACAAATGGCACAGCATACTATACTTGAAAATGAACAAGTAATAATAATTTTTTAAATAAACTGTAGCTGTAACTTGCAAAAGGCTGAAAAGTTAAGAAATTAACACTGGAATTGTACCTGCCTGAACTGTAACAGTTCCTAGCCTATAGCCCTAAGACTATTGAAGACTTCCTATGCCCTCACAGGAGAGCACCACCTGCAACAAAGTTGGATGATAGGGGTTGAGTGTAGGTGTGGGATCGTGGGTGTCCGGTTCGTCCACCACGGAATGAAGGGCGCCGCCTAGCCCTCCACCCTCCGCCTTGTGGTTTACGTCCACTCAATTTATCCTGGTGCTTCCTTGATGATAAATGCTGCCAAAAATCAGGACTGGTCAATATTCATCATAAATGATAATAAAGTCTTTTAATGAACAACCTAAATGATTATATGAACATAAAAATTGCCTATTATTTGAGGCGTACATTTAAGAAACTTATTGCAGCTACTGAGAAAGGAAATGATAAGGCCAGTGTTCTTTAGTTTTGGAAAAGTTTCAACATCAAGCATGCAATTGACATCATTGTGGAGGCCTGGGGTGATGTAAGTAAGGACTGCTTGAGTTGAGTTTGGCGGAAGCTTCTCCCAGATCTAATTCATGATTTTACAGTCTTTGGTGCATCAGAGGAGCTCCCCAAATTAAAAGAAAATTGTGTTTCTCTTGCAAAGCAAGTTGGCTTTGCTAAAGTGGAAAGTGCTGATGTTGAGGAACTGCTCAAGTCCCACTGTGAAGACCTCTCTACAGCTGATCTACAACAACTTGTTGCTGCTGGGGAAATAGAAGATGCCGAAGATGATGAAGTCAAGGATGCAAAGCCACGAGAGCTTCCCACTTCTGCTTTGTCTTCTATCCTGAGGGAAGTTGATAAGCAGTTGCAGATCTTGGAGGACAATGACTACAATGCAGAAAGGAGCAGGATTGCAGTTTGTGGTGTCAAATCTTTTTTGGCACCTTATGAACAGCTTTTTTGTGAAAGAAGAAAGACGGCAAAGCAGCAAACAATAGACGTCTTTTTTAAGTTAACCCCCAAGAAGCAGTCTGAACCACAGTCTGAAGACACTGAACCACAGCCATCCACTTCTGGAATTAGACTTTTTTTTCATCCCTCCCATGCAACCAAAACTGCACCTGATACTGATGATGACAACTGTCAAATCATGTCTGCATGACTCCTCAACCTCAACATTAACCTTCTCCCCCATCAAGTTATATTCATATTTTTTCAAGGTAAAGTGTAACATTTACTGTATGATTTCATTATTAGATATGAATGTAACATTTATTTAGACTGTGCTATCCTTTGTGTTAGGCTAACTACGAAATTTTTTTCGGTTTCGAGTAATCTGCACCTAACCCTATTTTCTCCATAAGCCCTGTTATTTCTATTGCGCGAATTTCTAGAACGCGAGGTTTTACAAGAACACAACTATCGTGTTGTAGCAGAACTGACTGTATACTATTTCCATGCTAACCTGACCCATAAGTCATGCCCCTTGTTTATATATACAAATAGCTGATTGGTTCATAGAAAATGTTTGTGTAGCTGTTCATTTACTCAAACTAAATGTGTTTACAATTGGTAGGCAGACTTGATATTCTCTTACAACATACTCGACTTACAACCACCCGGACATACGATCGCCTCAGTCGTACCAAAAATGTGGCAAATTACGTATTTTCGATTCCAAACGTCAGTGATTGCGCTGTGTAGTGACAAAATTTTCGTTTGTAATTCACTTTAAAATGGCTGGCAAGCTTAAAATTGAGAGTTTTGTGGTGCTGAGAAGTAAAAGAGACACCCATTTTAGATTTTCTATGTATTATTTAAGCATTTTCGACTTATGACCTGGATTTGGGTCCCAAACCCCGTCGTAAGTCGGGGAGGAGCTGTATATAGACAAGGGGTGTGGCTTACGGGTCAGGTTAGCATGGAAATAGTATAGTGCATGCTTGCAAGGTTAGTTACAAGGTTGACCGTAATGGTACGAGGCTATGAGATGTAGCTTAAACTCATAGTTCTATGTTATTTACTTATACCAGGGTACAGTATTTTATTGAACTAGTGCAAACACTATTCTCGATTACTATCGGTATCTGCATTTAAAAGTGCATTGTTGGGTAGACAAAAAAATATAAAATAAATAAACAAATGAAAAAAAAAAAATGCCAACAGTTTCATCCTGCTCAGGAATCAAACCTGGAGCCACTTGCTTGTGAGTGAAACCAGTATGTAGACCACAATACCACAGGTAAAGTGAGTGAAAACTTAAATATCTGGAGATCATTTCTTGTACACTTATGTATAAAGTTGAGTTTGCTTACCTGAGCTAGCTGCTGCTCTGAATTACAGTGAGCCTGGCAGGGATTGCAAAGGTATTTTCCACCACCTTTTGTGTCCTCTAACTTGGTGACGCACTCAGGGATCTCTAGGTTGGAGCTCGTTCCAGAACTTCGTACTCCCTGAGAGTCATTTGACCCAGATGGTGGTGGATCCTGCGTCCCACCGTTGCTGCTACTGATAGTGGAACAGCCCGTAGCATCCTGGCCTGTGACCCCTACAGTGAAGATGATTGATAATCAGAACAGCGGCAATGATGAATCGGTCTTGTTTCAGCTCACCCAAGGGTCCTGACCGATTATCATGCTTGATTATTCAATCATATCAGCAGATGGGAAAAGAGGAAGAAAGGAGAAATATAGATAATCAATAAAACTCCCCCAAAACACAACCTCCTTATCCAAGAAGAACATTTAACACCATCATGGGCCGTGTCAACCACTGAGGTAAACTGTATTGGTTACTCAAACTAACTTGTGTGACCCAACAAAACAAATTCCCTCAATTCTTGCTGAAAAATATACACACTACTATTATGGGTAATGGTGATATACTGTACTACTCATAAATGATTATTTAGCATATTGCTGTAATTGCATGCACGGTTTTTCTATTTTAAATTAAGTGATTATGCAACTAGAAATATCAACAAAGCATGTCATAGTAACCTAGTCTGAAACTGAGTGGGAATTTTTAAGTGTACAGTAAACTTCCTTTAATCCAGATTAATTAGGGGAAAGGCCTGTCTGATTTGGCCGAAATTTCAGGTTAGGTGGGGGTCCGTATTGTCTATAGTGCATTGCAAGGTGGATAATTCCAGAGGATGGGGGATTTCCGGCTCAAGCTACTTAAGGACACCGAACCTACTGTAATTTTGGCGGACACTTAACACCCTCGGGGATTTTATATGCCACATTAACATTTTTCAGCCGCTTAAGGTTTCAACATGTGGAAAAAAGTTAATTCTTCATGGGTCCCTCATACACTCTCAGCAGCTTAGTGCTGGCTTTCAGTACAGCTGTACTCAGCAAGTCACCCATCAGCTGGTGTTGCCGGGCACTCTCATATGTCTGGCAGCTGTGTGTGCTGTCTTGGATGTGAATTACATGAAAGTGCTTAGGAACTTCATGATTTCTTTTTTCCTATGTGGTTATCAGCATATACTGTACATAGATCATGTGCACCTCCAGTGATGTATATGCATGTAGTACATGTTAATAATAAAGTACTGGATGGTACTTATTAATTACTAAATTATCATGAGTCAGTTGAGGTAGGTGATTGTACAACACTCACAGTGTATGCCACCGAAGGTGGAAAAGAGGTTATGTTTTCTCTGCTAATTTCACTGACTATTTGTACTGTACACTATTCATATTTCTTAAGACACTTCTACTGTTTCCTCAGAGGTAGCTGTTGCGTTACACTCCTGTGCCACCACAGTGCCAGCTCCCAGTTACATGAACTTTCCCTCATACTAACTGTATTTAGTTTTTTCTCCCGGGTTGAGGATACAAGTGTCTGGTGCTGGACCCCAATCTGGTTTGCAAGGGGATCCGGATTAAGCGAGACTGGGGTTAGAGGGCTGTATCTTCAATACCTTGACTTTTCAAGTAAACTAAATTTTTATAAATAATAATAAAAAAAAATTTAACACAGAAATCCCACTTTATGGCCAATGGGAAGGATCAAGTGACTGAGATTCTCTCCTGCACAGCTGTCTTGTCCAGGGGGCCATGGCTCAGAGGCTGTAACAACATCTCTGTGTAACAGTTACTTGCCCAATAAACACCAAGGCAGAACTTGATGATGTTCTAAAAAACATACAAGCCAATAGTGTTACCTGGATGAACCCTTTGCCGTATCCTATGACTTGAAATCTCAAGCCATAAACTTTTGCCTCTGTAGGTTAATCTTCACATCTCCTGTTAATAGGATAACACAAGAAAGGAGAAGGGAGGGATTCAAAGTCACTTGACTTTTTCTTTTGACTATAAAATGGAATTTTTCACTTCATTCCTTAGTTTTATAGTCAACTGGTCATTCATCAAATGACTTGAGAGATTCCAAACTAGCAAAGAGAGGGAGATCACACTTAATGAGGACCAACTAAGTAGCCAAAACCGTACACATGAGGATGAACTCAAGGATGTACTAGTCTGAATTATTCACAAGGAAGAATAATAAATGATCTCTTCCCACAGGCATAAAGGCTGATATAAGTTGGAAGAAATACACTTTGTTGGCAACAAAAGTGAAAACCTCACAAATCTGAACACATAACAAAGATTGGTGTTAATACCACTGGCCAAACATGAGGTCAATACATAAAGGGTAGTGAACAAGGCAGGGCAGTGGTGGGTGGTGAACAGGGCAGGGCAGTGATGGGTGGTGAACAGGGCAGGGCAGTGGTGAGTGGTGAACAGGGCAGGGCAGTGGTGGGTGGTGAACAGGGCAGGACAGTGGTGGGTGGTGAACAGGGCAGGGCAGTGGTGGGTGGTGAACAGGGCAGGGCAGTGGTGGGTGGTGAACAGGGCAGGGCAGTGGTGGGTGGTGAACAGGGCAGGGCAGTGGTGGGTGGTGATAATCCCTGGTACTGAGAGTTTTGTATGATGAATTTGTTATGACAGTGGGTAGTATCGAAGAGGCAGTGGAGAAATTTGGGAGATGGAGGGATGGAAAGGAGTCAAAGGGGCTTCAGAGTGCATGTAGCAAAGGCAGGGGTGTTCACTGGTGATGTGAGAGAGGGACTCGTGGTATAGGGCAGAAAGTGTCTATGCGCTGTCTGTGGGAAGTGTGTTGGCAGTGGCTCAATGATATGCAGTGAGTGTAGAAGGTAAGTGCATAGGAGGTGCAGGGATCTAAATAGCAGACTGCAGGGTGTTGGTAACTTTAGGTGTTCAGTGGTCATGTGGCCTTGGCAGGGCTGGAGAAGCTTAATATTGGGGATATGTCCCTGGACTGTGTTTATGAGTTCCTACCTGCAAGGAGGTGCTGGAGGTTTTATTGATCGATTAACTGAAACAGTTTATTTAGCCAGTAATTACAGATACACAGTCGACAATAAGAACAATATTGAAATGGCTGAGCCAAGTGAAAGCCTGAGCCCTCTTGTGTTGAAGCTAACTCAGCTGCAAGAGTCAAAGGTGGCTAGATAAAGTTTTAGGGAGTTGCTATATTTATTGACAGCCAGGGGACCTTCCCTTAATGTAAAGGGAGGGCATATGCAACTGGTGTGGTGCTGCGTGTCATCCAAGCATGAGCTGATTGGGGGAGGGGGTGCTGCGTGTCATCCAAGCATGAGCTGATTGGGGGGAGGGGGGCGATGACATACATGGGCTTGAGCAAACTGAAATGAGAATGGTGAGGTGGATGTGTGGTGACACTGAAAGATGGGAAACCCTGTTCATAGCTAAAGGGGCAGCTGGGTACTGAGAGTATTAGTGAGCTTTTGCACAGAGGTAGGCTGAGGTGGTTTGAGCATGTGAGGAGAATGGAGGAGACTAGCTGGTTAAGAGGTGCATCAGTCTGCATGTGGAGGGGAGGAGAGCAAGGAGAATGCCAAGATTAACACGTTGAGAGGTTGTAAGAAATGACCTCAGGAGTTAAGAATATGATGAAAGGGGCTGCAAGAGACTGCACAGCATGGAGAGCTGCCACCAGTCATACAAGCATGGAAAATGACATTAAAACTATGATGATCATTGAGTCTAACTACCATTCTAAGCGAGTCTGGGGGATTCAAACCAGGTGATCCAGCAAAAGTCATTCCAATGTTGCTATCAGTTAGCATGTTCTTCAAAAAACCCACTGGGTCATGGCTGAGGTCACTGACCTTACTACTGCTGATATGACTGGTTAAACAGCTGTTAGGCATCAATATCACTGATCCTCATATGACAATGTCACTGCCACAGTCCCCAGGAAAATGCAGCTCTAAGAAGTGGTGCTCAGAAAAAAAACCTCATGCCACTTGATGAATAACCCAGAGGCCATAAAACACAAAGCATCATGTCCAAGAACATTATCAAAATATAAATATTTTGGGGTAAAAACTTGTACTTAAATATCATTTGGTCTTAAATCCAAGAATTACACAGGAATCACCATCTAAGGATTATTCGGTCAAGTTTAATAATATCATTCACAGAATTAAAGTTGTGTGAGGAAAAAGTGGCATTTTTTTACCACTTGTGTAATAAGTTGTCATGTTCAGACACCATACTAGGTCAAAAATACAAATCACAAGGAATAGTGTAAATAAATATTACTTAAAAATAAACCCAGTGATATGGCAGAAGAGATCATTAAAAGGTTGCTTCAGTTTTTAGTAAGAGTAGACATTAATGTTAACATGCTGCCTCAGACAACAATTCTGAAAAGTTCACCATTCAAAATCATTTCTGCATAGATTCAACATCATCAACCAGGTTGTGCTGAGAAGAGGGTTTTGGCAGTAACTTCCAGGCAAAATAATAAGTGGAGGCATAAATCTCAAGTGACATATATGCAAAGCTAATAAATATAAAACATTCAAGTTAATGTGTTAGTCAGTGTCACACTTAACAATACTTGTGTTTCTTGTTAGGTTTTGTCAACCCCAATAAACCCAAACATAAAATAGCATAAAAAGTAAAGATTGATATAAAGTTAGATACAGTACAGTCTTCAGCAATCCCACCTATCACATGCATATGTAACTCAATGATTGCTCAGTCTACCAATAAGAGAACTTTATTATTATCAACAGCATATTGGTCAGTAGCAGCCAGACCTACACAGCCACACAATGAGCAATCATTAAGTCTTCAAATATGCTAATTGAATAAATATCATGTTTGTGGTTTGTCCATCATTTAAAGGTAACTGAAAACAGTTTTTTCTTGAGAACTGTAGCTATAGTATCAATTTACCTGAAGAAAGAAGCAATATACATATGGTTACAGTATTAATTTAGAAATGATAAATGACGTGTGAGAAAGTATGCTGGGCCACTTACCTGACCCTGTCGTGCACAGTCTCTTAGGTGGAGGGTCGCTAGAGCCTTGACCGGCGCGCTTCGCTGCACGTTGTTTGTGTTTGTTTCCTGCTATATGCGTCGCTAATAACTGGGGTGAATTAACTGTTACATCACACACAATGCATCGGATCACTCCACTGACCTCGTCACGTTCAAATCCCGTCTCGGTTTCCTCTAAAGTCTTCAGTAATTCTGCAGATTTAACCTGGGAAAAATAAAATGTACTAAATAAATATAACTAAATTCATTTATATGCATTTTAATAATAATAATAATAATAATTAACAGTTTATTGAAAGAGCATGGTAGCCGGAAGGCTGAAAATATACAGTTACATAATTGGGGAATGGGTCAATTGATTGATAAATAACATAAGTGATACAAATATGATATATATTTAATTAGTGGGGAGAAGGTTATACTACTAATAAACTATCAGTACTAGTAAATTGTCATTACTCACCAAGTGTACAGTGTATCTTAAATATTTTTACTTTTGTAGGAACTGTATTGTTGTAATTTGTTTGCACCACACTTGTGTGCCCTAGTAATGCTTGTGTGTAAGAAAACCGTAGTTAACTTTGAAAGGTATTTTAGCGTTTTGAAATGCTACAATTAGGTAAAACTTGTTTGAGTGCTGTTAAAATGTAAATAATGGCAAGTTTAGCCAACACCGAGGACATAGCTTTCAAATTGCAGTTTAGGGGGAAGACTTAACTGCCAGGTATAGGCCGAGATCAACAATTTCTGTTGAAATAATTAAGTTTCTCTTATATGCCAGGTCGACTTACAGGCCACAATATATGGTACACTGAAAGCTTGTATGTAAGATTTACTCAAAACGGTGGGAGATTTAAATAAAATGGCTGGTGATAGAGAGATGGAGGAGACTGTGGGGGCAACATGGTGTCCCTGTATACTATGAGACAGGTGGTAATGTGGAAGCCATGAACAAGAAAATCATGGAGGTTGTTACACTATGTCAAGCTGGTCAGAATGAAATACAAGGTGAGTGACATGGACGTATAAAGACACTCTGTAATGGCTATCTGGCTTAATTTGACAGAAACAAGATATTAATAAATGGAAGGTTCACTGTATGTAAGGAATTTTGGTTAATACAGCTAGACCCCGACTTACGACCATCGGGACTTACGACCGCCGCAGTTGTGACCATTATTTTTTTCCCCTAATGACACACGCATTTTCTATACCGAAACGTTTCCAGTTAATGTAGTCTCCATGTATAATTAGAAAATTATGGGGGCCCCATGTGCATTCAACTGACTACATTAAAGGTAAGTGCTCAGTCACACTGTATCCATTCCTCATTATTTATTACTTTCACTGTACTGTATCCATTCCTCATTATTTATTACTTTTACTGTACTGTATTTCATTGTAGATTCTTTTTATTTTTATTTATTTATTTTTTTTTTATGTCGGACTTATGACCATTCGGACTTACGACCTGGATTTGGGTCCCTAACCCTGTCGTAAGTCGGGGTCTAGCTGTATTGTTAAAAATTGAATATATTGCATTTTAGTTAAAAATTTATTTCCTCCAACAGACATGCATTGCCTATGTCCCATGTTTGAAATTGCAGTTTGGTGTTTCGGTGGTTCAGAGTGAGGTACAGTACTCAAACCCTGGGGTCGAATCATTTGACTCTAACACATACACCATCAGGGAAGATCAGCAGTTTGCTATGGAGCACCAACCTGGACACCTTACTCCAGCTGAGGGCCAAGACCAAGAAGCAGAGGAAAGGATGGTGTAGACTGTAGAAGACACATTAAAAGTGATAAGGTTGGACACCCAATAAGCAGAGAGACATGTAGAGGACTGGAGGGCCTACCATCCTGAAGTATTTAGATATGTAGGTGAAGTCAGAGAGATAAACCACTGAGAAAATGTATATGAGGCTTTGAGGTGAAAGGAGAATACTGTACTAAAGTAGAATACATCTACTTCAGCTGTAAGAATTAATAAAGAGAATCTGGGTTTGCTCTTGATGTTGGCTGTCCTGCATAAATAAAAAATCTATGAAGTGTAATTCTCTAGTGTTTAAAGATAATTCTTATACATCTCAACTTAACTACATAAAAGGACTTCATGGATACAGACAAAATATTCTCGACAAACTACATGGTGTGTACAGTACCAGTATGATATCACCACGGCAGAAATGGAAAAAGATGTATACATGAAACACCCAGCTTACCTTACGTTGATGCTTGGAACCAGCCATATGAGAGTCTAAGACCGTCTGGGATGAAAACTCCAAATTGCAAACATCACACCGAACAGTCACCTGACAGAGTACAGTACAGTATAAGAGATGTAATGATAAAGGTTGGAAAAAAGAACTATAAAATGCCTCATGTACTGGTTCCAATTTCATCATGACCTTCGTACTGTGAATATATCATTATATTAATATTAAGGACGTGTTAGACCACTCATCTGGCATAAGTAAAATGCCAGTTAAGACAAATAATGTAAATATTACTACCTTGACAAAATGACTATAAGTTTCATAAAATATTCCTCCAAACAATAATTAATCAGTTTATATTTCATGTTAGTTTAAATAATACAGTCACCACGCACTTTACACGAGTTTGATTTATGCATTTTTTAAATAATATGCACGCTTCATTTATACCTTTTTATGATTTACTGGTACAGCATATATTATTTTATGTACAAGAATAGTGACGTGACACAATTCAGTCACGCAGTCACCCAGCTGACTCATATTGGGGAGGGGGGGAGGGGGGAGGAAGTACGGCTGGAATGGTGAGTCAGTTAGGCAGTTACAGCTCACTGCCTCCACACATAATGTTCACTATCCACACATACACATTACATACCCATTCTCATTTGTTTTTCATTTTATAGATTTATATTACATTTTCTTTATTTATAAGCCACATTAGAGTATTGGATTGATTTTTGTTTTCTCAAACGAGCACAGACAAATGATTAATATGCTGAGCTAGCAAAAGATGCTGGATGGGTTGACTCGTGCAACAGAGGAGTGACCCAAGCTTAAGGGAGTCAGACGCATATAAGTGGGGTCACACACACACTATGGATACATATACTCTGAGACCTTACTGTAAATTACAATACAGTACAGTCAACCCTCACTTTACGCGGTCCCACATTCCGCGTTTCCACGTTTACGCAGTGCCCTGCCAGAACCCAAGATGCTCACATTCCGCGGTGCGTGTACCCCTTTACGCGGGTGAAGTATAATTTTTTCATTTAGCTCATAAAATTCATACAAATAATCCGGCCAGAATATAATTTACATTGCTGGAATTCTTACAATTTGATGATCATTTTGAATATAAACATCATAGATTTTGCATTAGACATACAAATTTTAGATATAATGATTACTCTATGAGTAAATATGTTATCTTTTGTGCAAAATATATGACATTTATATTCAAAATATTCCTGGTCTTACAAGGAATCCAGCAATGTCAATTATATTATCCTAACTTTAGTCTGATGTATTATTTATTACAAAAAAGATAAATAGTCTGGTTTTCCCACACATTTATCTGGTAGGGAGGGTTGGTGGAGGGTGGGGAGGGAGGGAGGGACCGTCTGACCATCTGGCACGGTGTGAAGAATATTTTTTTTTTATTAACTTTAGATATTTGTTTTAGCCCATAAAATTCATACAAATTACCCGGCCAGAATATAATTTACATTGCTGGAATTCTTACAATTTGATGATCATTTTGAATATAAACATCATAGATTTTGCATTAGACATACAAATTTTAGATATAATGTTTACTCTGAATAAATATGTTATCTTTTGTGCAAAATATATGACATTTATATTCAAAATATGCCTGGTCTTGCAAGGAATCCAGCAATGTCAATTATATTATCCTAACTTTAGTTTGAGGTATTATTTATTACTATACCTTAAAATCTAGTGGTTTTCCTCCCAAAATTTCTCAGAGAGGGAAGAGCCAGTGAGTGTAGTGTGAGAAGAGGGGGAGGGAGTTGAGTCCATTATTTGAATGGACACTAACTTGGCGACTGTATTTCTCTATTTCTCTTAAGTATTAATTGTATGTACCATCATAAAATTCAGATGTTATTTTTACTAGAACATAGGTATTGTGTTGGAAAAAGTGGAGTTTGGGGGTCAGCCGGTCTCTATTTCATTTAATCCCATATGTTATGTTATTCACTTTACGCGTTTCTCACTTTCCGCAGTACCCTGTGGGTTGAATTAACCGCGTAAAGTGAGGGTTCACTGTACAAGTTTAACAAGGAACAACTACTGTACTAAGTATATAACTATAGTAGGTGCACAGGGTCTTTCCAATCTTCCTGTATAAAGATGATATTAATGTGTCTCACTTCAAGAAAGCATAAAATATCTTACATAAGGTACAATTGCAATGATGAAATATTTGTCTTCAGTGCTAACTTATCACAGTTGATATCACATCATATTTCCTTTTATGGCCAAGTGAAATTTTTACAAAGTACAGAAATGGCAATATAAAGTGTGTATAGGTAATGCTGATCAATGGAGGTGTGTGTGATGCTGATCAATGGAGGTGTGTGTGATGCTGATCAACGGAGGTGTGTGTGATGATGATCAACGGAGGTGTGTGTGATGATGATCAACGGAGGTGTGTGTGTGATGCTGATCAATGGAGGTGTGTGTGATGATGATAAATATAACCGAGATTATAATGATGATGTCATCTTACAAACTCAAGATAACAGTTAGGTTGTACAGTTTTACAGCTGTGAGTTAACCTTAACAGTTAAATGAAGACATTAAAACATATAACAGATAGTCTGTACAGGTTTCTTTTATTTCCTACACTACATTAATAAGGGATGATTATTCTTTAATGAAAATTTCAGGCCAGTTAAAACTGATTTTTGGACAATACCAGATTAGCCTGGTCAAATGTATGAAAAATTTAACAGAAGGACTTGAAATTCTACAACTATGTTTACATAAATCACTACTGTACCAGCAAATTACTGTCGTTTGATGTCAAGGCTGGTGGACAAAATAAATTGATCGGTAAATATTCAAAACTTGCCAACACCCACTTATATAATGAGCCTTAGTTATGCACGGAAAAAACTAAAAAAACTAAAACTAATTTCTTCTTTAGTGTTTCTGCCAGAAATTTATATTTTTTGAATATTTTTAACTGATAAAATTACCAACAATATTACTTGTTTAAAGTGGGCAAGGCATTGAAGTATAAGAAAAATGTGGGGTAAAATACTAAAAAAAAAAAAAAAACACTAAACAAACTTTTAAAAACCTGACCTAACATTTCCTAACCTCTAAAATTAATGTTTTTGGTGTTTAGTAAGTGATGGTGTTGCCTTCAGTGTTCAGATGAGGAGGGTTCCATAAACTCTTAAGCGATTCTTAAAATTTTTACAGGTTAGGAAATGTTAGGTCAAGTTTTAAAAAAAATATTTTCTTTTTTGTATTTTACCCCACATTTTTCCTCTACTTCAAAGCCCTGCCCACTTTAAACAACTAATATTGTGGGTAATTTTATTAGTTAAAAAAAAAAATAAATAAATAAAAAAAAAAAAACCGACAAAAAACATTATTGAATACAGAAAATAGTTTTTTATCTTTGTCCCTTTATAAGACTCAATATATAAGAAGGTGTTGGCAACTTCTAACTATTAACCCACTGATCTTAATGACAAAGAAGTCCTACACAGTATTTCATCATTAAACAAAGAAAAAACATTTGTCATTATTTTCTTATCTCAATAACATATGGAGACTCTACCATAATATCCTTGAGATTCTTCCTAATTACAACTAACTGAACTCTGTCATGAAATTTTATAGTACAAATTATGTTAACATTTTACAGCACAGAAAATTCTCGATTTAACATAATCCGATGAAGTAGAACGGCGATTTAAAGCAACACCCACAGTTAAGGACACCGTATCAATTTAAAAAGAATCTTTCCTATTTTACTCGAGTCAAATCTGGCACGTCGTATGGAAATACACACTATACAATATTAAGTTTCGAGCCAAATGTTTCTCGCTAGACGCCTCACTGGGCACGCTACAAGGCTGCCCGCCACCCTCCCACATCCTCAGTTCTCACACTGACGCTCTAATGAACGAACGTTTTGTGTGACGCTATCTCCTTCTACCAAGCGCATCAACCATCACCACTATGTCCAAGAGGCCAGCTACTACATCATTAACTACCCCAAAGGCCAAGAAATCAAGACAAGCAATTACACTGGAGCACAAACACAAGGTGCTGGAAGCACTGCAGCGCGTAAATGGTGCTTGCATGTCAAGATGCGTCCACAGCCACACCACTAGACAGTGATGTGGATGGTGAGCTGGTCGAGTTGGGCTCTGCATCTTCAGAGGATGACTTGCCTTACTAAAGTTGAGTGAAAATCTATTTTTGATAGCATAAATAATATAAAAATAAGTTGAGAGGAAAGTGAGTGTCGATCAGTGGTGAAGAGGAGAAAAGTAGGAGTGAGGCAGACGAGAGGCTGGGAGTGTAGGCGCCAGCGCGACCAGCCTCTCACATCAGCCGATCGCTAGTACACAGACCATTTCGTGTCCCGTAATTTTAGCCGTGTTGATTTATGAGTGTTTGTTTTAGCATAATACTACAAAGAAAAATGTTTTGTTTATTCTAGGAGATGGGCTGAGGTGCAGCTGGGTAGACTCTCAGTCGGAGCAGAGGGTGGGCCAGTGACGCGAGGCAGCAGACAGTACCGTCCAGGTAGCAGTGAACAACACACGCGGTGGCGGCAGGACACAGACAGAGCAGATGTAAACAAACCCCACTCACCAAGCAGCGCATTTGGCGTGAAATTTAATGGAATCAAGCGCGATTTAGCAAAAATAGTTAGCATAATTGAGCAAAAATAACAGGAATTCGATTTAGTGGAAATTTCAATTTAACAGAAAGGGGTGGCTCGAATTAGTTCATTAAATTGAGAAAATGCTGTACTAGGATGGCTAAATATGCCTGGAGTGCAAGTGTCTGGAAACACACAGGTGCTCTTTTTAAGTGTAGTAATGCAGGCATGGGCAACCCGTGGCCCATGTGTGGCCCAAACCATGTCTTTGTGTGGCCTGTGGTGTGATGAGAAATTCTATTTAATGTGGCCCGTGGTTCAGGTAGATGCAGCCAGCTTATGGTGTGTAAAGCAATATTTATTAAGAGAATAATCTTCACAAACAATTCATTACTGTTTCATCACCTAAGAATAAGTAACTAGGAAAATGTAACAGTGAAATAAGTATATATAGTCAACAATATAAACATTTGAACTTGTGTGAATTTACGGGCCAAGTTCAGTGTGGTCTGCTTGATGGATTAATATGTGGCAATGGGTCACTTGGGAGTTAACTACGGTTGGGCAAGTCTCTCTCTCTCTCACACACACAGATACACTATTACAGTTAAAGAAATAATTGTCCTATGGGCAAACACATAAAGGGAATACGTATATATTTATTAGTACACAAGTAAAATGTACCCCCCTCCCCTGGGTGCGCAAATGTTATTCGCGGGTTTGGTGATTCACGGCCATTTTGAGAACCTAACCCCTTTTTCATAAAAAATTCCAATACTGTACTTTAATGCAGTATTGCACTCAGGCATTTGTATAGTATAAAGTAATTACTATTGACCTCAGAATATCTTCTTATATCAAGTGCACATGGTCTCAAAATGGCCTCAAAATGCCAATGATATTAGTCAAATTTCAAAAAATTTCCAGGGGGAGCTTACAGCCCCTCCCCCCCCCGGCTGGGTGGATCATTGTACTCATGTTCTCTCACCCACAACTTCTTGGACCCCCCCTTTTTGATACTCCAGGATCTGCCCCTGATGTGATGATAAACTGTTTCACTCTCCACGCTAATACAATATTAACATTACTTTTGGGTTAGGTAGGATATAAATTTTGATGAGTTGGCCCACAGAAAATACCTAAATTATAATATAACCCTTGACTGAGGAAAGGTTGCCCATGCCTGTAGTAATGATAAAACATGGAAGGTCGCAACACTCATCCTTAACACAAGTGTACTGTACAGTTAACTCACCCGAGGCTTCTTAGTCGGGAGTCGACCCAACACGTTCTCCATGACAGCTTTCGTCACTGGATCATCAGTCATGTCTACAGAGGCTAGTATTGCTGAGTTAGGAGAAGGTATACCTCCAGCACTGATGCTCATTCTGGTGAAGATATAATTAAGACCTTAACCTTTTACTTAGTTTACAACATGAGGACTTCATCTTTTATACAACAATCAGAATCAAACAAGGAAGTGGTGTTGACTCAACAGGCCAACCAAGGCTAAGAGAAAACCATAAGAGTTGTGGATATATCATTTCCATGCTCTAACATTACTTAAAAATAAATAAAATATTTAATGAAACTACAGTATAGCCTGCATTTACGCGGATTTTGTTTACGCGTTTGGTCATTTATGCGGCACCTTGCCAGAATGAAAATTTAAAGTTAACCGGTTCATTCCATCATTTACACGGGAAGCCGCGCAGGCAGGGTGCGCATTAGGTCGCTCTTACGTTATCGCTGACGTCATATGACGTATCGGACTGTGATTGGGTCACGCATCCTTACCACCCACGCATTCCCTCCGCCGCTAGCTGTGATTGGTCTAATCTAATGTAACATGACATGCCCTGCCACCAGAGGGAAGAATTCGCTGATCTAGCCGGGCCAGTCTCATTGTTCTCAGTCTCCGCATATACAGTTCTCTCTTGTGCCCGCTGGTCTCCTCACAATGGCTTCCGCTGGACCCCCACCACCCCAGAAAAACCTTGAATTACCTGGACTAAGCCATGGTTATGTGAAGGAAATCATCGAGTTGGGGGAGAAAATTAAGCTCATCCTTGACAAAGACACAGTCAAGCATCGGTATGAAGTGTCTAATAACCTTCTGTCGAAAATTATGGAGCTGTATGTCCAGATGTATCACGACAACATCAATGCTAGTCTCGCCCGCAACCAACCACAACCACAGCCAGCCCAAGTCAGTGATAGTGACAGTGAGGATATGGATTTTGAGGGGTTTGTCAGGGAGGCCCTGCAAACCTCTGTGAGTAGTGATTCACCGGAAGGCCACTAATCTGCCCTCTGCCTCGGAACCAGCCGCCATCCACATGTGCCGACCCATCTCTTCTATTAACGTAAGTGTTAAATACCTTTAGATTTGTAGTTTTTTATTTAGATATTATGTGTGTGTCAATACCATCATAAAATTATGATGTTATTTTTACTAGAAGGTACGTGTTGTGTCGAGGAAAGTGGAGTTTGGGAGTCGGCCCAGTCTCTATTTCAATTACAGTAATCCCATATGTTGTTATTTCGTTTACGCATTTCTCATTTTACGCAGACCTCCACGGGTTCACCTGACTGCATAAATCCAGATTATACTGTATAAATTAAGAAAAAATTAAGAGTGGGAATGGGAATGATTTCTGTATGACGGAGGTAGGAGGAAGGGCGGCTGATTGGCTGGACTCAATGGAAATTCCCCATGCCGCAATCTCTTTATAACAACGGTACAGTATGCAATTTCACCATAATTCCCTTATTATTTAGGTACGTTCATTTGGTGCCAGATTAATTAAAATTATCGTAAAATTAGAAATTAAAAAAAAAAAAAAAAATCCGCTTACCCCCAGATGAGTTATTGTCGTATTAAATTGTTGGTGGTTTGCTTACATCAAAGATGAACAGCTGACCAACCTGACTCCATGTTGATGTCACCCAAAGGATGATTATGAGAAAGGAAGGAGCTATTTATGTAATACAGAAGTACAGTATTCCCTTAAAGGTCGCTGGGGTTAGGTAAAGTGAATCCCGCGAGAAAGCAGAATCCGCAATTTTTCATGCCAGCCCAGGAGTGTGTAAATTTCATATAAATAGCTATAAGCACATGTATAACAGCATTATGCATTGCTAGAACCACTGGCAGGGCATTTGGGAGGCCAAATTGCCCAATCATATATTAAATACCATATTTTACAGCATATAAGATGCACCCCCCCCCCTCCATTTCAGCAGGAAGTAATTAGGAAAAAACTGCAAAGAAGACAGCCAATGAACAACACTGGGAGGACAGCAGACTGTAAACAACGATATGCGCGGGGAAGCACGTGCACCACCTCGCAGCCCCAAGCTCACTCCAACAGCTGGTGCTCGACTTATGCACCGCCCCACAGCCTCGGATTTATTTTATTTATTTTCCATGACGCAAGCTTTAAAACCACAAACTTTAAGGGAGTACAATACTGTATAGACTTATATTTGGTACAATATCTGTATTATTATATTTTTTTTGAACAGATTATGTATGATATAGAGTTTATTAAATCATTTTGTGTATTTTTTGGGTCTCTGGAACTTAAATAATTATTTCTATTTTAATCAATTAAACTTTAATTCACGTTTTGCTAATTCACAATGTCTTATGAAACAGTACTTAACCTGCAAATTACATAGACTCCACTGCAGTGTTCTGTACTGGGTGTATATATAATCTTAGTCTTCAAAGATATACTGTATATGACTGGATATCAATTTGTTTGAACATATCGATGAGACAAGACTCACTGACTGGCACAATACCTACGTGGATGGTTGTTGTGTTGGTGATGGTGCAGGGAAGGGCACGTATGGAACAGAGGTGGGCATATAGCTCATGGTGAAATCCAGCACCTGCAGCCCCAATCCCAGCACGTCACCCAACACCAGCTGAAACACCAATTCTCATTAGTCAAAATGCATGTAGCTAACATCCTTTGCATTTAATAAATGCTGTCATCAAAATACTACACCCCTTCCTAACTTACAAATATGTATTTCAATAGAGTTTAGTCAAACGCTTAAATTATGTCCAGGGCAACTGCTAGTAAGACTATTCCTTTAACAGAGACAGACACATGTTTTACAGTAATATGAACATGAGCATCCTGAATGCACAGTCCTTCCACATGTGTCAGTCAATTTCATTTTACCTTTAACTGTATTCCTAATGGTTCCTAATTTTCTCCCACTTGTGACAACTCAGTACAGTCAACCCTCACTTTACGCGGTTAATGTAACCCACAGGGTGCCGCGGAAAGTGAGGAACGCGTAAAGTGAATAACATAACATATGGGGTTAATTGAAATAGAGTCCGGGCCGATCCCCAAACTCCACTTTTGGATGACACACAACTATGTTGTAGTAAAAATATTATCTTAACTTTATGATGGCATGCACACACAATTAATAATTAAGAGAAATATCAATAATATTAGGTTTTTTAACACTTACATTAGTAGAAAAGATGGCTGGGCACACGGGGATGGGCGGTTGGTTCCGAGGCAGAGGGCAGATAATTGGCCCTCACCTGTATCACGTGTATCAATTGTATCACTATCCACCACAGAGGCTTGCAGGGCCTCTTTGTCAAACCCCCCAAAGTTCATATAAGTCCATATCCTCACTATAATTATCACTATCACTGACTTGGGCCGGCTGTGGTGGGTGGCAGGTGAAGAACTGGTAATGTTTTGATGACTGGGTGACCTTGTGCGCACCATGTTCGCGCCGCTTACACAACATGGCGGATGGCGGGAGGTTTGGATCCAAAAATGGCGCGGCTCGCCAGCCGCTCTCCGCGTAATGGGGTTCACGACCGCGGAATGTGAGTATGTTAAGTTCCGGCAGGGCACCGCTTAAACGTGGAAACGCGGAATGTGGGACCGCGTAAAGTGAGGGTTGACTGTAATATATACATCAAATTCTTCCTTCTAGTGTCTGTAAACAAAATATTAAAAAAAAAAAAGTCTACATTTTCATCTATTCAGCCATAATAATTGTCTGTCCTACCCCCAAACAAATTGTAACCCCCTTTACCTTTATTTCAAACATACAGTAATGTATTGTAAGGTCTTCTGTAACACCCATGACCAAGTGTACTGTAACAGTGATAGCAATCTCCACCAAAAGCTGCTGTTAATAGTAAAAACAACATGTACTGTATACAGTGACCCCTCGGTTAACGAACTCAATCCGTTCCAGAAGGGCGTTCGTTAACCGAAACCATTGTTTCAATGGGTTTTGGGTAATTGGTTCCAGCTCACCGAAAATTTCCTAAATTCAACAAAAATGGTAGGAAAGTTCACTTACTTTGAGGTGTGTATGTAGAAGGCTCCTGGATGATGATGATGATGGGAATTAGAATGGGGGTGGAGGAGAAGGAAGAAGAGAAAGCATTGGGGTGGAAGAGAAGTCACCCCATGGCACCATTTCACCCATAAAATTTTAGTTCTCTTGGTGTATTTCAAGATTATTTTCTTTAAATCAACACTGCACTGCATTATATATTGTCAATACATAGAATATATTTCAAAATGACCAATAATTTGCTTGGAAACACAGAAAAAAAGCGTTTAGTTGAAGAGAGTCTCAAGCAAGATGTTACCTCCAGTGAAAACAGAGAGAGACTAACGCCTGTTTGCTGTGTTAAGAGGCTGGATGCTGCGCATTAAACTAGTCACTTTACCTTCAATTATGTTCAATAATTGTTAAAATGACTAAAAAATTGAGTATTAAACTTTTAAAATTATTGAATAGTATAAACTTCTTGATATTTACTAAAATAGTAAGGAATTTAAGCCCTAGAACCGATTAATGTATTGGCGGACTGATACTAAAGCTGGATGCCCGGTCAGTGCAAGCGAAAACATGTTGAGGTCGGTTCGTAAGAACTTCGTTAACCGAATTTTTTTTCGTTAACCAAATTGAAGATCCTTATGGAAGGCAGTTCGTTAATTGAAATTACATTAACTGAGGTGTTCGTTAAACGAGGGGTCACTGTGTGTGTGTGTGTATATATATATATATATATATATATATATATATATATATATATATATATATATATATATATATATATATATACTTCATTTTTAGTCCATTTAACACGCGGACTTTGAACATATTATCAACGACCTCACCAGCAAGGAATCGAACCCTCGACCTACTGGGTGGCCCTAGGGAACGCTGGATTCGGTAAAATGCTACTGACACCACATACGAGGCACGGGCAGTTTCCCAATGAGGTTCACGGCGCCATCAGCTCGATGAACAGGCTTTGTGTTAAATATAACAGAGTCTAGAACTGCTTTTAGTGTCCTTGTGGGCTAGCCGGTAAGCGTTCCCTAGGGCCACCCAGTAGGTCGAGGGTTCGATTCCTTGCTGGTGAGGTCGTTGATAATATGATAATATATATATATATATATATATATATATATATATATATATATATATATATATATATATATATATATATATATATATATATATATATATATATATACAGTACACAGTATATATAATTTATACAAAAAATTACCAAGAACTTCAGTGCCAGAATTATCAGTGCTTCCTGAATACTTTATTGACATATGTAATATTGATGTTTTACTGAACACTCAAGGTTGGCAGGATACTGTACTGTATTGTACTGTACTGCACTGTACTGTACAGGTAGTTCTGCTATAATGCGATATTTGTGTTCTTGTAAAATATCGTGTTATAGAAAATCGCGTAATAGAAATAACAGGGCTTATGGAGAAAATAGGGTTAGGTGCAGATTACTCGAAATCAAAAAAATTTAGTAGTTAGCCTAACACAAAGGATAGCACAGTCTAAATAAATGTTACATTCATATCTAATAATGAAATCATACAGTAAATGTAACACTTTACCTTGAAAAAATATGAATGTAACTTGATGGGGGAGAAGGGTGATTTTGAGGTTGATAACATTGAGCTTCTCTTCAAGTGTTATATCCTTTCTTTTACGATCATCACCGGGAATTCTATCATCAGAACGCTTTTTGGAGATATTCTGTTTTACCATATTCACAGTTAATACCACAAAATTGGAGAAATAGTAAGCAAAAATCGCGTTATAGCAAACAAGCGTTAGCGCTATACATATATTGTTCCTAATTCATAAATCGCGTTAGAGCAAATTCGCGTTATCAAAACACGTGTTATAGCAGAACTCACTGTACTGTACTGTACTCAAGTGGTTAGTTTCTACGTAAATTTGACACAAGTCAAACATAAACATTAAAACAATTTTTTTATGAAAATCATCAAGCAAATTATGGTGACCTAAAAAAACTATACAGTACCATTACCTTGCAGAATCACAATTCAATATACAGTTTTTTTCTTTCTTTCATTTTGCAACAATCAGTTTCCATCAGGGATCTTGATGACAAGTTGACTGTTGCCTCCAGATGCTTATGAATGCTCTGCCAAATTAAAATAAACCAACATTGAAAAGTCTGGTTTTAGCAGGAACAATCCACTGAGCAACTGTACCCAGTCTTCACTCTTGTTAAAATGAGAAATAATGCTAATTCAAGTTTTGGTTAATATTGACGACAAACCTGCGGAAGAGTTATTTGTTTTCTGCTTCTTTTCTTACTTTATTTTCATCAGTAAGTTCTGATATGATAATCATTTCTTGTGCAAATACTTCGTTTTGTAGATAATTAGGCGGCTAAGGTGCACGACTTTGTCTTCCCAGTAATAATGCAGCCGCATTCTTAGCCGCGCTCGCCTCTCATTCCCGTGCCAGTTTCATTTTCAGTGTGACGTGGTGAGTGAAGGTTATTGCCGGTCTTGTGCCAATAAAGGAACTTGGCTTGAAAATGCCTAGATTAAACCCAGTATTGTACTTTTATTTATAAACATCTTTCTAAGAAAGTACTTTTCACAGCAATACTGTACTGTGAAGCTGAACTGGGTTTGTGTGCAATGTCTGTTGTATATAACGTATTTCAAAACACTCCGCCGCCCGGGCTGGATCAAAGCCGATGCTCTTACATAAACAAAAAATTTAAAATTACACCATATCATAATAAGTTCTTTCTGTTTAATATACCGGGGGGATCCGGGTAAGGAAGTCAGGTAAGGTTAGGTAGGTTTGTTTGGTAAGGTTGATGAGATCGTTTTTCATAGCCACTAAAGTTAGGTTATGTTTAATTTAGAAATAACCAGTTTTTAACACATTTGCACAAACTACAACAGTGTCCACTGTAAAAAACCGGAAAATTGCGGAATTTTAAAAATGGTTTTCTATGAAAAGTCAGCCGAGGGTAAGTTGCCAATAATTACCCAAGTTTTATTTATTCAAATTGCTGAAATCAGGGAGGCCTACTTTTCTACCATGATATTTGCATTCTATGTATTAAACTAATTTTTTTAGTGAGAAACCCAAAGTAAATAGATTTAAAAACTACTAAGATATAATTTTCAACAATGTAAAAAAGGTAGCCAATGATGTCAGTGCTCTTTTAAAAACCAAAGTACAGATGCCATAAAAAAACAGGAATTATACTTAAATTCAATTTCAAACCAAACTACCGGGTAAGTCAGGATGAGGCAGCTGTAAACAGTCAACAAAACTAAAGGTTCCCCCAAAGGTCAACAGTAAATTGTTAAAGTGATCCAAATAAATTCAATAGCTAAGCAGATAATCTTTCACCTTCACACCACGGTGCTTCAGACAAGAACGTATCCTAAAAAGCTCACATACTCTGACAGTGGGAGTATAACATAGGGGTTAGGGTCATCGCGTACCCAAAAAATTCAACTCATACCCAAAACAACTCGTACCCAAGATAACTCGTACCCAAGATAACTTGTACCCAAGATTACTTACTCCCAATTCAAGAGATTATCCATACCTATTATTATATATACCATGCATTTTAGCTTTATCTATGATTACAAAAAAAGATTATGTAAATCTTGTAGGAAAGTGCAGTGAAATAGGGAAATGTAATGCAGGCTTTAAAGTGGTTGCATCTCATTACATAAGTATGTTATTCCATCACACAAACATTGCACTACAAGTACAGGTAAATATTTCACATTATGTGGTTTGAATAACTTTGTTGCAATTTACAGATTTCAGGCTAATAGATTTGGCATTTTCAATTTATAAACTGGGTGATGTAAATGTTTAAAATGGTCATAAGTCAACAAAATATAGACATGCTTAAAAACAAATTGATTTTCCAACTCCAGCTTTTTATAAACAAATCAGTTAGTATCCAGTATATAATTCAGGGAGCCTCTCTGGTGCTTCTTCAGGTATAACAAACTTGTTCTATGGAGTTGCTGACATGGTGACATCGTCAGGAATTTCTTCTAACATATCAACGTCATGAATGAAATACGGTAGTAATAAGGGTATAAAAGAACGAAGAGTGAGAATATTGGCCAACACATATACAATTAGTTATGTTATTGTATGTTAATGATACTCTGGATGGATTTGTTTCAAAAGTCACGACCACACGGAAACAAAACCAATATGAGTAACGTAACGACTTGATTATGTGTCACCCAATATTCACGCTCTTCCTATTTAGAGAGAGAGAGAGCAATGGTGAGGAGTGTGTGTGTATATATATATATATGTATATATACATATATATATATATATATATATATATATATATATATATATATATATATATATATATATATATATATATATAGGTACGAACTGTCTCGTAAATTGGGTACGAGTTATCTCGTAATTGGGTACGAGTTGACATGTTCTGATGGGTATGATTTGCTTGGGTACGAGTTGTCTGTTAACATAAGTTACAAGGTGCTCTATACACTCCAGAATTAGCTTACCCCATCACCTCAAGGGGAGGAGGGAAGGTAAATGAGTGACTTGGTCCTGGTCTGGTTATAAAGCAAGAGTTCAGCATGAATCCTCCACTGATGACCTACAGTACATCAGGATCAACCAACTATATTCCACTGGTGGCTAGAGAGAGAAAGGGAAATAACCAAAGGCTCAGGTGATATCCAGTGTAGTGGAGGTATGCCCAGTGTAGTGGAGGTATGCCCAGTGTAGTGGAGGTATGCCCAGTGTAGTGGAGGTATGCTCGGTGTAGTGGAGGTATGCCCAGTGTAGTGGAGGTATGCCCAGTGTAGTGGAGGTATGCTCGGTGTAGTGGAGGTATGCCCAGTGTAGTAGAGATATGCCCAGAGTGTGTAGTGGAGATATGCCCAGAGTGTAGTGGAGGTATGTCCAGAGAGTGTAGTGGAGGTATGTCCAGAGTTTAGTGGAGGTATGCCCAGAGTGTAGTGGAGGTATGTCCAGAGAGTGTAGTGGAGGTATGCCCAGAGTGTGTAGTGGAGGTATGCCTAGAGTGTAGTGGAGGTATGTCCAGAGAGTGTAGTGGAGGTATGCCCAGAGTGTGTAGTGGAGGTATGCCTAGAGTGTAGTGTAGATATGCTCAGAGTTTAGTGGAGGCATGCCCAGAGAGGGTGTAGTGGAGGTATGCCCAAAGGGTGTAGTGGAGGTATGCCGTGTGAAGTGGAGGTATGCACAGTGTGTAGTGGAGGTATGCCCAGAGAGAGTGTAGTGGAGGTATGCCCAGAGAGAGTGTAATGGAGGTATGCCCAGAGAGTGTAGTGGAGATATGCCCAGAGAGCGAGTGTAGTGCAGTGGAGGTATGCCCAGCCAGCTACCATGTCAACAAGCGCCGCCGCTACCTACACTCTTCCTCCGTTTGCCTCTCCTCCATCACATTCAATTACGATACTGAGCCAGTCTGTCAAATCACTGTAGGTCTATCTATCTGACATACTAAGGGACTAACGGGATACTTACTTACAGATAAAAAAAAGATGTAAACGCCACACCATACACCTTCGCTTCTCCTCACTGCCTGCCGCTCGCTTTGATACCGAGCGGCCGGGCTAGGCGACGCCAGAGCCTTCACCACCATGAAAAACGAGAACACATGCACGGGGAACTATACTGTATCTTGTTTGGCTTCTGTGTATCCTGGTTTGGGTGGACCTTCAACTAATTCTAACTATTATATATTGAAGTATATAAGAATGAAGAAATTATCTGAATACTCAGCTCCAAGCGGTATGACAACCGCTGCCTAAAAGGGTTTAGTAACCTTGATATTTAAGGAACCGAACTTCGTTTTTATATTGATAGGACCGCGTCTTGTATGTTCATAATTCAAGTGACCTTAATCTTATTTGTTTCTGGCTTCTATTATAGCCTAATACGTTATTATTCCCTCATTTCGTAGTGTTCACGCCACATATCGTCCACTTTTCGGCCCTTTGTACAATTTATCCTTTACCTGACAGTTATTAACATCCTGTCCAAATCATATTACTTTCCAGGTTCAGTAGTCATTCGGTTGAATGAATGAGACATTTTTAATGAGTTTTCTGGACTTGCGGCTTTTTCAATCTTGAGCTGTGACCCCTTGTGGGGCGAGCGTCCTAATAATAAGTACTTGAAATGTTTAATGAATTAATAAGTAACTGTGGATCTATTTTATCAATGGAAGTTAAGTAACATCTTATTCACTCACTGTTAATAAATGTTGAATTAGTAGTCTACGAGTATCACCTCTCTACTCCTTCTAAACATTGGTTCCCAGAAATTAATACTTACTCACGTGCCTATATACACTATACCACACTACCCAAAAGCTTTCCATGAGATATGTTATACTGTATTCTAACCAAAAGTCTGGTGGTGGCAGCCTACTTGTAAGTATAATAAGTGTACTAAGAATAACATGGTTCCCAGACTAACCCGTGCATAAGAGGATAAGTAAAAACAGAGTATACTTCAGAAAGGTAAGAACATTGAAATTTAGAAAATATAATATACAGTATATGAAAAGAAATAAAAGACTTGGAAAGCATAAGAAAAGAAATATAAGACATTTATGTATATTGTGGAACTAAAGACACAGCTTAGAAATTATTAAATAAATGCACCATGAAAGTTTAATATAAAATATACATAACTAAGACAAGAATTACTTATATAAGAATATAAGCAAGAATATAAAGTATATTTATAAATAAAGAATTGAAGAATATTAACAGAAAAGAATATCTGGATGGTAAAATATGAAGTAAAGAAACTCGGCCCAGTACACTATCGAAAGCCTTGGCAAAATCTAGATAAATATTGTCGATATTACCGCCCTGTTCCAGAATATGGGTCCAAATATCCAATACCTTGAGCAATTGTGTTAAGCAGGAGCGCCCCGGCATAAAACCGTGTTGGCAATCCTTTACAAGGTTGTTTCGTAGTAGATGTTCCATCGCGGCATCTCTGATAATACTCTCAAGTACTTTACATATTATGCTGGTCAGGCTCACCGGTCTATAGTTGGTCGTGGAGTGACGATCGCCCTTCTTGAAGATAGGATCATGGGCATTTTGAGGCTATTTTGAAGCCATGAGCACTTGATATTAGGAGATATTCTGAAGTCAATTGTAAATACTTTTTACTATACAAAAATGATTAAGTACAATAGTGCATTGAAGAAAAAGTAGTGAAATTTTCTGGTGAAAAGGGGGGTCCGGACCCCCAAGACTACCCCCTGGATCAGTCTTTGCATTGTGACCTGCTACATGTAGTTGATTTTCTATGACTACTCCAGTTTCCTCCTGTATTAACACTGGATCGGCTAGTAAGCTGACAAATGGTGAAAATTATAAACTAAAAACAAGGTAAATTAAATTAGGAAGCACCGTGTCTGAAGAACTCTTGCATTACACGCAGGCATATGCACCTACAGTGTGGTGTATGATTTAAGAAAATTATGACGGATCCTGGAGGTTTCCCTAAACTGAATAAATCGTCTGGTCATAGCCAGAATAAATTTCTGAAGTGGAACAATCGACGCGAGAGGGTGGTCCTGCACTCTCTCCAAAGTGGTTATAATTTGTTCCGTCTTGATGTCTCTCTGCCACAACACGGCCCCAAGAGCTCTATCTCCTACATACATACATAAATTCCAAGTGACAGGGATGAAAAAGGTTCAGTGGAAGGACAACAGGTGCATGGAAGTGAGTACTAGGAGTAGAAATATGTGTCGTGGCTTAACACAGCGTGCCTGATTGTTATAGAATTATAATACAGACTCCCAACATCATGACCGACATGCAAGACTCACACTGCCGCAGCTCGAACCCAGAAGCCCAGTAGGTCCCGCCCAGTGGAAAAGGAAGTAGGTTAGTAGTAGAGTTGTTTGGTGACAGGTGAAGAGAAAGCACAGTCTTTGAGCTTATGCCAGAGACGGAAAGGAGCTAGTTGGAGAGGAAGAATTTTGAATCTCTGATCCTTAAATGTCAAAGTATTCGTTGCATGGAGGAATGAGGGTATCGTCGTATTTTATTTTATTTTTATTTTATTTTTTTAAGAAAGTGGGGAATAGTTCTCCGATTTGCACATCACCAGGACCTACCTAATATCAGGCAGGAACATCGTTACTTCCTGGATATCCATCCAGTATTCTCCTCACCCTATCCTTCTACTTCCTTGTTGGTCTTCTTCTTTCACTGTCGAATTCAACTAAGCTTATTTGTTTTTAGAACCGCTATTATTAGCAGACCCTTGTTGGCTCTCTGCCCGACCTTTCTTTCATTTCTGCATTGTTTTCTGATTCCAATGCTTCGTACCGTCTGCAATCTCTCCACCCCACATATTGCTCCCAAACTCACCATTTCTGTTGATTTAAACTCTCCTGGTGTGTTGCCATCAGTTGTGTTGCCATCATACAACTACAGTTGTGTTGTCACCGAAACATTTTTGTGTTGCTATCATAAGATTACAGTACAGTTGTGTTGCTACCGTAACACTAATTGTGTTGCCATCATAAGATTATAGTACATTTGTATTGCCACCGTAAAATTAAAATTGTTGACTTAAAATTACAGCATAAGTCATTAAGACAAGAAAATTGAACAAAATAAAGTAGTTTTAGAGAAAGCTGGGCCCCGGGGATGGCTTCATGCGAGCGAGCATACAGTACAGTATATGATGGACACCTTGTATCAGATACATAAAGCAGCTCAGTGGGTGCAGAAGCTGGGTGGATCAGTAGGTGCATGTGGCTGTTCCCTCAGGTGAGTGACTAACCTCTGCTGGCTTGCAGGTGGTGGGTGCTGACCCGCCAAACAGTGCGGCTGTCCCGTCCCTCTCAGAGCCGTTGAAGGTTGTGAACAAATTGAAAGGCGGAAAAGTGGCGGGAAACTGTGGCATTAAGGAGGAACTGCTTATAGCTGGGGGAGAGGCCATGATCCATGAGTTGGTTGCCGTAGTTTCAGCCATTTTCCGCACGGGTACCATTCCATCTGTCTGGGTAAGGGGCCTGATCACCCCTATCTGGAAAGGGAAAAGGGATGGACAGGACTGCATCAATTACCAGAGGAACATTATGACTCAGTGTGCCAGGATAAAATATGCATTCCTGATATTTATGGTGACACAGACCATGACATCTTCTATCTGCGACTTGTTTGTGCTGAGTAACCTTTATTTATACTCGTAATATCAACATTTAACCACAGTATATTCCATTCTATGAGCCCTGTCGTAAGTTTCCGTATAGAGGTCGTTCAAGCCACACAATATAATGTAGTCTCCGTGTCCATCAACCTGAGGCCTTGTAAGACTCACATCCGTCCACCTCACTACACCATCCCCATACTGTACCCTAGCCTGACGCCCACGATACACACACAAACAGACTGTTAACGTCTCCTATACACACAAACACACAATTAAAGTCTCCTTTACACACATAACACACTATTAACGTCTCCTATACACACATAACACACTATTAACGTCTCCTTTACACACATAACACACTATTAACGTCTCCTATACACACATAGCACACTATTAACGTCTCCTATACACACATAACACACTATTAACGTCTCCTATACACACATAACACACTATTAACGTCTCCTATACACACATAACACACAATTAACGTCTCCTATACACACATAGCACACAATTAACGTCTCCTATACACACATAACACATTTGTTAACGTCTCCTATACACACATTTAACACTATTAACGTCTCCTATACACACATAACACACTATTAACGTCTCCTATACACACATAACACACTATTAACGTCTCCTATACACACATAACACACTATTAACGTCTCCTATACACACATTTAACACTATTAACGTCTCCTATACACACATAACACACAATTAACGTCTCCTATACACACATAACACACTATTAACGTCTCCTATACACACATAACACACTATTAACGTCTCCTATACACACATAACACACTATTAACGTCTCCTATACACACATAACACACTATTAACGTCTCCTATACACACATAACACACTATTAACGTCTCCTATACACACATAACACACTATTAACGTCTCCTATACACACATAACACACTATTAACGTCTCCTATACACACATAACACACTATTAACGTCTCCTTTACACACATAACACACTATTAACGTCTCCTATACACATATAACACATTATTCAGTAGTGGGCACAGCTAAACGAAAAGTTAGCTTCGCTAACCGCTAATCCGCTAACTAAAAAGTTAACTTCGCTAACGCTAAACCACTAAACAGTTAAAAAAAATTAGCGGAAGCTACCGCTAACTGCTAACCTTTATTAAATGAATTTAGCTTCGTTTTTTTGTGTGTGTGTGGGGGGGGGGGGGGGCTCTGAAACCCTTAAAAACAGACCTAGAGAGCTGAAATTTTCACATGTTGTCTTGTAGTTTAGACATAGAGCTTTCCAAAAATGTATAGCATGACAAGATTAGATGATGATCAAGGTGTACACAAATAATTAAATGAACAAATGAAATTAAACATTAGTTTACATTCAAGTTTCAACATACACTTTATAATCTTTTTTACTGTACGAAAAGACAGAAAGTATTAAACGAATCCAAAAACTATAGTACTGTATAGCATAGGTAGCAAATAGCATCATACCAACATCAGATGATGACCAACTTATCAAGGTGTACACTGTACACAATTTCACAAATAGTTAATTTGCATTCTCATACAACCTATCGGTCTTATTCATTATTCATGAAAATATGCAATACCAACCACATACACATTATACCAGTGCATTTTTATATAATTTATTGTTGGTCTTAGTCATGTAAATAAACAGAAAATTCTAAACTTTAATGAAAAGTAAGTTTTTAGAAAATTTTGTTTGGCACACACCTTGGATGACATCCTGGTTATGAACTTACGCAATCCTTAGCATAACCAAATATATTGACACAAAAAAATCCTAATTAAATTAACAAATAAATGAGAAATGAAATTATACATTAGTTTACAATTACATTCTATGATTCTTTCAACATACACTGACTGTCTTTATTTACTGTAAAAAAATAGTATTAAACTTTAATAATCGAAAAATTCCATTCACTCCGGCTGCAGTGGCTGGGCCTTCTCCGTCGCCTCGACGTGATGCTGGTTGTCCTTTATAAACATCAGCCTCTCAAAGTTGCTATCTGACAGGGTGGCTCTCTTGGCCCTCAAGATATCTTTGCACGTAATAACACGCAGTCAGCCGAGCGTGCCTGACTGGCTGTTGGAGACAAGCATCGCGGCGTCACATGCTTACAACAGACAGGAACAAACATGTATAAATTTTGTTAGCGGACTTAAGGTTAGCGGAACTAAATTTAGAGGAAGCTAATTGGTCCGCTAATGGTTTCCAAAGTTAGCGAAAACGCTAATCCGCTAACGAGAAAGTTGGCTTCGCTAATTAGCGGTTAGCGGAACCGTGCCCACCACTGACATTATTAACATCTCCTATACAATACACACATAACACACTATTATCGTCTCCAATACACACATAACGCACTAGTAACGTTTCCTATACACACATAACATACTTGTTAACGTCTCCCGCACACACACAAAAGTTCCAAAGGCAGTGATATACGAAAGCATAATCGCCAAACCAGATTCTCTTTAGCTCCTATATACAGTTCTAAGGAAGGAGTACCCGGCCATGAAGCACCGAAATACTTACACAAAGACAATATAAATCAAATACATACAGTACCGTACTGTACAGACAAATAATTTCACAGCAATGTACAGTGCATCAGGTGGCCCTTTCCTCTCACATACTCTTTTTCTTTTCTTTTATCCTCTTCACCACTGATCGGCTCGTTAGCCACTTGGGCGATCGGTCACGTCTCTGTTATGCACTGTTGGCAAGTACTGGGCATCCACCGGCTCCTGAATGTACCTGAACCTGCTCCAGTGTTGGTCAAGTCTGGTCTTGAAAGAGCTCACACTCGGTGCCGTCACAACACTCTCTGGTAGATTGTTCCAAGAGTTCACAACTCTCACTCCGAAATGTTTGCCCTCACAGTTTTCTGGACCTGTGGCTTCTTCAATCTTGAGCTGTGACCCCTTGTGGGGCGAGAGTCCGCCAGCTCCAAGTAAGAACACTCGACTGAGTAGTGCCCCTTGAGATGCTTATACACCTCAACTAGGTCACCCCTTGCCCGTCTGTAGTATAAGCTAGGCAAGTTAAGGGGCTCCAATCTCTCAGGGTAGTTGAGGTGCCGAAGTGCAGGCACCAGTCTGGTGGTCCTCCTTTGAACATTTTCAACCAACTGACAGTCCCTAGCATATCTCGGGGACCAGACAGGGTGACAGTACTCCAGATGGGGAAGCACTTCACTCTTAAAGATCGTTACGAGAGACGGACCGTCTAGATATCTGAACGACCTTCTTATAAAACCCAATAATTTATTTGCCTGATTTACCTTCTTCTCGCAATGGCCCGAGAACTTCAGTTCATTGTTAACACACACACCTAGGCCCTTCTCACATTCAGTCTCAAATAGTGCAGTTTCTTCATCCCGTTGGGACATATGATACGCCTCCTTACCGTTGGTACGCCCCAGGTGCATCCTCTTACACCTCGTGACATTTAATTTCAGCAGCCATTTCTTTGACCATTCTTGGAGTTCACAGAGATCCTTCTGCAGCTCTTCACAGTCCGCATGGTTTTTGATTTCTCGAAATAACTTGGCGTCATCCGCAAACATTTGTATGGAGGAGTGTACAACGTCAGGCATGTCATTTATGAAACAAACAAACAACAGCGGGCCCAATACACTGCCCTGTGATACCCCACTTGTGACAGGTACGGATGATGATTTCATGCTATTAATCACCACACACTGCTTGCGGTCATGTAGAAAGCCTTCTATCCATTCCAGGACATTTCCCCGAATTCCGTACCTTTCCAGTTTGATTTTCAACCTTTTGTGGGGTACGCTGCCAAAAGCCTTGGAAAAATCTAAGGAACAATAATGATCCCGTAGATTGGGAAAACAGTTTCTTTTCTCCCTTTATCCTCTTCGCCACTTTTACTTTTATCCTCTTCGCCACTGATCGGCTTGTTAGCCGCTTGGGCGATCGGTCACGTCTCTGATTACTTTTCCTTTTCATTTATCTTCTTCACCAAAAGATCATCTCACTAGCCGCCCGGGCGATCGGTCACGTCTCTGTCACGCACTGTTGGCAAATACTGTACTGGGCATGCACCGGCTCCTGAATGTGCCTGAACCCGCTCCGGTGTTGGTCAAGTCTTTTCTTGAAAGAGCTCACACTCGGTGCCGTCACAACACTCTATGGTAGATTGTTCCAAGAGCATACTATACTGTACTGTACTATACTATACTGTACTGTATTTTCACTGTGTCAGGATATGGTTTTGAATTTCCTTATTTGGTAAGCGTTCAACTATAACCCCCCCTGGGTATAAGCAGCTAACAGTTATCCGTGGTCAAATTGCCTTACTGTTTCCCTGCACTGTCTCGGCACACACTACAGTATACTCCCACGACCTACCTCTACCTTATACTGTACCTGCACTGTCTCGGCACACACTACAGTATACTCCCACGACCTACCTCTACCTTATACTGTACCTGCACTGTCTCGGCACACACTACAGTATACTCCCACGACCTACCTCTACCTTATACTGTACCTGCATTGTCTATATTCATGCTGAGCTGTATACCTGCATAGTTTATAAACATACGTATCCAATTGTAAACCTGTATGGCAACTTTACTGAATAATTATTATTATTAGTATTGTTACTCAACATCTAAGGAGTAAGTGACTCATAGAAAACCGCCATAATGTCAGGGGTAACGGAGATATATTTTTACTCTCGCTTGCTGAACCACTCAAATTTAACAAAAAGGCAATATAACGAATGATGGATGATTTGTACCGAGAACGAGCATCTTACCATCAAAACATTGTTATAGATAGATGATGACTTCGTAGGGTGGAAAGAAAAGGAGATAAAATGAGGTGTTTCACTCTAAGTCAAGGACGTTTGTCGTGAAGAACACTCGCTAGCACTTAGGGCAATTTATAGTAGAGGACATAATTAGATACAATATAGGCTTTTTGTGTTTAATGTTCATTTTAGACAAAAAATAATACGATTTTCTTCTTTGACTCTTTTGGGGCATTTTACCATTAACAAAAAAGTCCTATAACTATTTATGCCCTCTACTATAATTTGACCAATACTTTATCCTTTTCGCCACTGATCGGTTCGTTAGTCGCTTGAGCGATCGATCACGTCTCTGTTGCGCACTGTTGGCAAGTACTGAGCAAGCACTAGCTCCTGAATTTATCTGAACCTGCTCCAGTGCTTGTCAAGTCTGGTCTTGAAACAGCTCACATTCGGTGACATCACAACACTCGCTGACTGGTTGTTCCAAGAGTTCACAATTCTCACTCCGAAAAAGTTACCCCTTACAGTTTTCTGAAATTATGGCTTCTTCAACCTTGAGCTGTGACCCCTTGTGAGGCGGATGTCCGCTAGCTTCCGATGTGGATACTCGACCGAGTAATGTTCTCTGAGGCGTTTTTAAACGTCTATTAGGTCATCCCTTGCCTGTCTGTAATATAAGATAGGCAGTTGCGGGCGTTATAATCTCTCTGGGTAACTGAGGAGCCGAAGCGCAGGCACCAGTCTGTTGGCCCACCTTTGGGTGTTTTCAATCAACTGACAGTCTCTAGCATATCTCGGGGACCAGACGGGGTGATAGTTCTCCAGACGAGGAAGTACCTGACTTTTCAAGAACATTACGAGAGACCTGAGCTACCTACGTATAAGACCCACTGGCTTAGTTGCTTGATTCACCTTCTTCTCACAATGGTCCGAGAACTTCAGTTCATTGTCAACATACACACCCAGGACCTTTTCACCTTTGCTCTCCGTTAATGTTGTTTCTTCGTCCCGCTAGGACATGTGATACACCTCCTTACTGTTGGTACAACCTAGGCTAGGTTAGGTTAGGTTAGGTTATTGTAGTCAATATTCAGGTGAAATAAGCTGGGGTCTCTAATCTTCAGGTATTTCGTTTATTCTTATTACTTGTTACAAGTCTTCAAGTGGTACAGTGCTATTACCATCCTCCAGACCATCTTGTAACACAGAGGTCACACCCCAGTCGATGCCATCTTTATGTTCACTCCCCCACCAGACTGGAAAACAGCTGACTCATCCCTAATGAAACTAACACCAGATTCTTAATAACTTAAATTCTTCATCATAAAACCGGAAAGTATTTTTACTAACGTTTTTAAAAAACAAATATATAAATAAACACACAGAATAAATAACTAGATAATTACGTAAACATATAGATAAACAAATCATCATAATAGGTTTGTTACATTCTCCAACCCAGGGGTTCTCAACCGGGGGGGAATTTCCCCCCCTCAGGTTTTCAGGGGGGGGGGGGGAAACTGATACTAATATGGAAAAAATAAAGGATTTTCGGTATTATATGCATATTATTTGGAATGCACTTTTTGAGGCATACAATCTTAGAAAGGAGGGGGAATGACATTCTGACATATGGTGAAAGGGGTTTATGGGGCAAACAAGGTTGAGAACCACTGCTCCAACCCAAGCTGAAAATGTGTAAAGGCATCTAGCTGTCTTACTCTCGCGATCAAAAATGTCTCCAGAAATGTACTGAGATTCTCCTGTAGTCTGAAGTGTTATCCTGTGTCTACTGAGAGGAAGAAATATAACGTGAGACTCTCTAAGACTCCGAGCCCATTTGTGTTACTTGATGAACGGGAAAAGAAATCTACAGAAAAAGTCACAATTTTAGCTCGAAAAAAAGTCGCAGGAAAGTATGTCACATATTATTTGAATATCATTATAGGTTAGGTTAGGTTTCATTGTTTCCTTTGGTCATTGAAAACTAACTCTCCGAAAGTAGCGATTTTTCAAAATGTTTAAATATGAAACCCTAATTAAATTGTAACTTTTTTTTTCCCTACATTCGAGTTACTTACCGCCATAGGCAGTCTCGTGCAGGCGGCGGGGAGACTCCTTCCTTCTTTCTTTCCTCCTTCCGTCCTCCTCCTTCAAGTTTTCTATTCTTCCTTCCCCTTTTAGTGATGCCACGTTTCTCAGCTTTTCTACAGTTGTGACACGTTCTTCCTCTTCCTCAACAGGAGTGACACGTTCCTCCTCTTCCTCAACAGGAGTGACACGTTCCTCCTCTTCCTCAACAGGAGTGACACGTTCCTCCTCTTCAACACGTTTCTCCTCCTGCTACTGCAGTGATGATTAGTTCCTCCTTCATTTTACTTCATCTTTCGTAATTACACGTTTTTTTCTTTCTTCTGCAGTAGCGACGCGTTCTTTGAGCAAGATATTCTGGTTCTGTGGTTCTCTCCGGGATCAGGAAGTTCTGTGGTTCTCTCCGGGATCAGGAAGTTCTGTGGTTCTCTCCGGGATCAGGAAGTTCTGTGGTTCTCTCCGGGATCAGGAAGTTCTGTGGTTCTCTCCGGGATCAGGAAGTTCTGTGGTTCTCTCCGGGATCAGGAAGTTCTGTGGTTCTCTCAGGGATCAGGAAGTTCTGTGGTTCTCTCCGGGATCAGGAAGTTCTGTGGTTCTCTCAGGGATCAGGAAGTTCTGTGTTTTTTTAAGAATATTCCAAACCTTTATATTTGTTTTATCAAATGATCTTTGAATTCTCTTTCACTTAGGTAAACTACAGTTAGATGAAGTTTATATAAGTTTGTTGAAGTTTCAATATTATCTAAAGATATTGGTATTTACACAATGTAATTGACAAACGAGTCATACAATTAAGAAATATCACCCCCTTCAGGACGATGACTTATCCTCGTGAGTACGATGACTTAATATAGTTTGCTGAGTTATTCTATTGGTCTTTTGTGAACTTGCTGTTTCACTGTTAAGTTTCTTCTCTTTCTATAACCAGTATTTAATTCGAGAAATGTACATGTGAAAAATTCTTAATACAAATTATTCGCACACAAATTTCCTTCAAAATTATTCAGCTTTTCTCGCTGTGACTCACAGCACTACAATATTGTTTCAAAATTCCCAACGATTCACAAGATCGTATGACATCATTCTCAAATTTTGTATCCTCAGCACGATACTCAGTATACGAAGTCAAAAACATCAACAAAAACCTGATGTGTTTTTGTTTTGCAGGACAATGTTGCCAAATCTAAATGGCGTAATGGATGGATATTACCGCTGTGAGGGAGTGGAAGCCATCACTGGTAACGATATCCACATCACTTCCAGCGCCTCGTTCGTCAGCCTGTGGAGAAAAATAGTTTGTTAGGGAGTGAACAATTGCGTTTTTTTACTTGTGTGTGTGTGTGTGTGTTTTACTCATTAACTTTAATTAAAGTTAAGTAAGAGGACCTGGGCGTCGTAGTTGACCAATCACTGAAAACAACACCAAAGTGGGAATAACGATGTAAAATGACAGCCATACTCAAGGACTTCTGTATTCCCCTCTCCTCCCCTATATAAGCAACACACATTACTGAAAAGAGAGCTTATTAAATCGACTGAAACCATCCTAAGAATACAACATCTCACATACCTAGACAGACCAAATAGTTTATATAGTGACTGACAATTATTTAAGACAGACACGAAAGGACAGGTCCGACAGACATATTAAGACACCTGAATAAAGTGGAGTCAATATCTCAGCAGAGATTTCCTTCAAGATCACACACACACACACACGAAGAGGCTATTTCTAAGGCGTTGGGCGCGAGATAATCAAGGTAGGTATAGGTTGGTATATAAACAGTTCTTGTGTGGAGTGAAGTGAATGAGGCAAAAGCTTTCGCGCTCTCTCATGCATTCTTTACGTGTTTTTCTCTTCCGCTATCTCTTTCTGTATATGTTTCTCTCTCTCCCTCGTTTTCACTCTACTTGGTTTGGAAATAGATTAGTGGATGAGTGGAACAAGTTACCAAACATCATCATTAACTCGAATACGCTGAATAGCTTTAAACATAGGTTGGATAGATATATGAGCGATAGGGGTTGGGTGTTGACAGAACTGCCCAGTATGGGCCAATAGGCCCGCTGTAGTTTCTTCCATTCTTATGTTCTTATCTCTCTTCCTTCTCCCCCCCCCCCCCTTCCTCTCTCTGCGTGAAAATGACGAGAAAAGAAAGGCTTGTTAAGATGACAGGTAAAAGGATGAGGTGGTCGGCTCGTTAGGGTTCCCCCAATGACCAATAAGGCTGTACTTTACTAAACCAACCATTAAGCAACCTTGTTATCATACCCAAATTGGAGGGAAATTTACAAAGTGGGGTTGACTCTGACTTCAGCCAATCAGCACAGTCGGTTTATCCCGTTGGTCTTGAAATTGTTTTGTATTATATCCAAGTTGGCGGGAAATTTATGAATAGAGTTGGTGGGAATTTACAAACAGGATTTTAGCGAGATATTTACTGAAGAGGGTAGTTTAGGGAGGAATAAAAGAAAGGTGGTTAGCAGGAATTTACAAAAAGATAAAGCGGAATATTTACAAACACGGGTTTGGTTACGGGGAATTCTCAAAGGTAATTGGCTGCAAATTTAAATAGTGAGGACAAGTGAGGGTTTATTAGATTAGATTAAGTTAGGTTCGTGTTAGATTGATCAGGTTAGGTTAGTGGTAGGCTGGTTAATCTTAGGGTGAAATAATGTGGAGGGGGGAGTACTAATCTCCAGGTGATGCGGAATCTCGAAGAATACGAGCACTTGACTGAGGTAGATGCTTAGCGTGTTGACTCACTCGACTGCCAGACACCTTTAATACTTCCCTGCCACCAACAACTGCCAGGCCGTTCATTATGGTGACGGGTAGTAAAGCAGAGTTATCTCACAGTTCTATCTCGTGATCGAAAGCTATCTGAGAGGTAACTGGTCTTGGCAAGTCACAAACATACAGTATATTATGGCCATGCGGGAACTGTGACAGCGGGCGAACACTGACTGGTTAGGTTGGGGGTTGTCGAAGTTCAACTGGGCACATTTATTGTCTGCATTTATGGTTTGTTCTTGAAATGCTTGTGCTTCTTGTGGAGTTAATTTTAAGATTTCGGTGCTTTCAAGCGACGAGATATGAGAGAATAAGTTGGATCTTAGTGCATGAATGACAGAATGTTTGTTGAGTCTTCTCCTTGCTTACAAAGTGACGTCATTTATCACGCACGCTCTTATTGTTGTTAGCAGATGGCCAAAACTTCTTAATTTTTTGAGAGAGAGAGAGAGAAAAAGGGGGGGGGGGCGCTTGACCCCGTCATTTTAGTTACTACACCAAGTAATTGCACAAACGAACACAATTGTTGAATTATTCAGTCCCTCACGCTCCGTGCCTCCAGTTAAAACCAGAGCGACGTATTTCTCTTTTAACTTTTAATTGTTAATGACTATTGTATTTACTAAGGAAGAAAGCACTTTTAAAGACGACCTTAGTTATCATCTCATCCAATATGGCGGACCGGAAGTTTGAACACATCACATTAAAATGGTCCATAGATCCAGTACAAAGGATTTCTAAGTAATAACCTTAGCAGAAACATTTACAATAAACAAATAAGTGTCGACCTATACCAACCATTATTTTCAGAGTACAGGTATTTGGAATTATAATAATGAAAAACTATAAAAGAAATGCTTCCACCGTTTCACACAAAAAAGATAACGCTTCCTACCTTACAGTCGATTTTTACCCAACTCTGTGGAAAAGTTTTAATGCAATTGAGAACTTTCTGGTCATGGGTGGGAATTATAAATGTTCTTAAGGTGAATATTTCTCATAGTGAAGACAACTGACTTACACTACAGCACAAAACTAACATCAAAATATGCTGAGACCTTGCATTAACCGGACACGTTCACCAACAAGGAGAAATAAATAAGGGAGAGAGAATCCTTTAGACGTGAATCTCGTCTAACAGTCGTAGAATGAATGCTAATTAAGGTAGAGTCTCAGGAACCCCATTATTTTGGTGTTATTTTCTTTTGTGTGTCGTCTTAATTTAGCTGTTACGCCTGTTAGTTGTATTCACCTTTGTTAAGCCTCGTCTTGTTAAAAAAGGTATGGAACAAATTCATAGGTGGTGTAAGGGGTCACCTCCCAGCTAATTTCACCAATAAGACCATGAAGTATCGAAAATTACCAAAATAAAAGGAAAAATAACAGAAAGAAGAAGAAAAGAAGAAATAAAGAGGTGGATGGGAAGGGAAAGGAGGAAGAGCAGCAGGAGAATAAGAAAAGGAAGTAGAAGAGGAAGTAGAAGAGGAAAAAGAAGAGGAAGAACAGATCAGAAACACTCGACCAGAAGCGATAATCCAGACCAATCTCGACCAAACCGGATATAGTCGACCAATTCAGACATACTCTACCAAACCAGACCAGGCATACCCAGAGTGGTCGAGCCATGTGATCGTCTGGTAGTGACTGGTCAATTTACGGGTAAGACTGAAGAATTACGAGACTGTTTCGTTTTCTTTTACGACAGTTTGTGAGTTGTGGCTCTGGTAAAATGTTTGAGGTCATAATTTATCTTACCTTTATGATCAAGAGATTACGGTTCAGTAGATCACCTTGAGATTATGCAACCAATCTTATTTCACCTATGATTAACTACCTTTATGTTAATGTAACAACCTAACGCAAAGTAACCTTCAATAACTTAACCTAACGTAAAGGTTAAGTTACTACTATATGGTCCAGGATGGAGATGTACTACTGTGTTTTGTACCAGAGATAAAGGTTACTATATTAGCGATGGTAACGAATATAATGACAAAAATTAAGAGAAAAGCTGATAAAAAGGATGGATAGAAATAGAGAGAAAAACTGAAGGAGGCAATGGATGAGGCGACATGGTGCAGGTGGGTGATGGGTGAGGCGACATGGTGCAGGTGGGTGATGGGTGAGGCGACATGGGTAGGGTAGATGGATAACTTTGGCCAGATAGATGAATAATATAATAAGCAGCAAGAAGGTTATATCAAGCGTTTACTGATAGTTATTTTTATAAGTCATAATTGTTTGGTGTATGATAATTCCAGCAAGTAATTTATGTTTAAGAGGTTATTAATTTTAGTCTAATTTTCATATATGTTAAATACTTTCCTGTACCTCTCATAAAATCACTGAAAATAACTCTATGGGTTAAGCTTCACTCCAATGGGTGATGCCGCACTTAGCCGCCGCCTCTGCGAGACTCTTAAGGGCAACTCGACTGTGAATATTCTAATTTAGATTTCTCTCTCAGCTTCAAGTAGGGACTATAAACTAGTTCAACTATGATTCTGATAATATATAATACAGCTCTTATGGTGGTAGCTGCTGCATCGTACGTCTGGCACCGAGCCGATCACATGTTTACATTCTGGCCCGCTGTTTGCCATACGTTAAGAGAAGATTTAGGTGTCGTTCAAGCAAACCACAAAGAGATCACAAATTAAGCAGCAAAGTTTAAGAAAAAATCTATACGCAATATCGTTCTTGGTCTAGTGCGTCGCGGGTAAAGTTGTTGATTCATAAAGAGGTCTTGCTGAGTACGGCAGTTACGTGACGTGTGATGGCGGTAGATCACCCCGTAAACCGTGTTCTTACAACGTGCTTTGTATTGTTGTACAGATCAATCTGTCTCACCACACCAAAATGGATGAGAAACATGAAATAAAGGAAGGAAGGAAGAGAGAGGGAAAGGGTATTTCACAATCTATATCTTAACATATTTGAGAGAGAGAGAGAGAGAGAGAGAGAGAGAGAGATTTATCTCGGGCCATCGACACTGACTCACATCCTAGATATCTGAAGCCAAAGAGGGTGAGCAATTTTCTTAATCTAAATTACCCTGAGGAACGCGACGGCCCGGCCATTTAGCTGTACCCTTCCACCTATTAACACTCAGCCGGCATCACTACAAACAAACGGCTATTACCATTACCACGTATAGCTGAAACCCAACCTGGGGTCCCGCCCGATTCTCAAAGGGCCTTATAATATCTGAATCACGTAACGTACGATAAATTCTCACTAAAATCATCGTAACTGGAAGCATTTGTCTTACCCAGTAAAGATAAAATAAAAAACTCACGTGTAATAAATCTTTGAGAAATGGGTCCCTGAAGGTAAAGATGAAATAATTAGTTTTTAATGGTGTTTAAATACGTGTGATTATGTTTAATTATTTTTACTCGTGACGATATTCTGTTGCCTTTAGATTCCAGTTACTAAAGGTCCACTTAGAGATATACTTAAGGGATATTTAAAATTAAAGGGACCTCAAAGAGCTGTCAATAGACGAGAAATAATTATTATGAAACGATAAAAATAACTGAGAGAGAGAAAGCAGCTGAGATGAAACCAAGAGACCAACTGAGACTAAGAGACAGCTGAGACCAAGAGACCAGCTGAGACTAAGAAACCAGCTGAGACCAAGAGACCAGCTGAGACCAAGAGATCAGCTGAGACCAAAAGACCAGCTGAGACTAAGAAACCAGCTGAGACCAAGAGACCAGCTGAGACCAAGAGACCAGCTGAGACCAAGAGACCACTACATTACGACACAAGAAACTTAAAGCGCAACACACAGTGATCACCTCGGCCAACACAGGCCAAAGGTCTGTCTTCTTCCTCTCGGTAGAGGTTCTGTCCTCCCTCTCAGCTCTTCACAGTGTAACTGCTGACCAAACAAAATTAATCTAACTTCTCTCTGGCCAATGACTTTTACAGCTCAATGTTTACGTCAAAATTTGGGGTTTTATTGGTCAGAAAAAAAAGTCTTGGACAAATTTTACAGATTTGCCTCCATATCAGTGCAGAACAGGAGGACGTGGGGGGGGGGGGGGGGTTAGTTTACAAGGCACTCCTCTGCACCCCGAGCTGGTCGAACCATGAAGTAATGCAGGGCCCAGAATAAACATTAGATTTTCTTGCTTAACTTCTTTTTTTTTTTTTTTTTTTTTACTGGGCACTCCCCTACATCATTGTGTAAAGTGAAGCGCAGAAGCGTTTACAGCGCCCAACAGGGAAGCATGCTAAGTTCACGCTTGCCTTTATGTCTTATGAGTTAAGAGCGTAGAAGCCTGACGAGTCAAGGGCGTAGAAGCCTGAAGAGTCAGTGGTTTATGTCATCAAGTTATTGGAAGCTCCATCAACTCCCTGAATACGAATTCGCAACTTTCGACTTACAACAGGTACCTACTTTACTGCTAGGTGAACAGGGGCTAATGGGGGCTAGGAAGTAAGTCCAAACAACTTGCTTAACTTCTTAAACTAAGATGATGTGAGGGAGAAACTGCCTGAAAACCACTGATTACATCCGTAAATTATAGAGACTGAGTGACTAGTGTTATAGTAGGGAGGTCCTTTACAGTTATATTTGTTTACTGTAAAGTGTGGCAGGTCCCTACACTGTCATGCAGCGTCACGGCTGGGGATTTGTAGGAGGTATCAGGATATTCAAAGAGGTGGTGAGGAAGGTTATGGGAGGTGACACTTCAACATAGTTTACACACAGTGCAGTACAGGACTGTCGACATAATTGCTCCCAGTAGCCGAGGTGCGACATATACACATCTGTAGAGGTAGGGGTACTGGAGGGTGTTCTTTGTAAAGGTGATTCGTGCCGCCAATAACTGCGTTGCGATGACGCTATGTGCACCTTCCTGAGATTATAAAACTCGTCCAGTGTTGGAGGAAAGTTTTACACTGCGAGTTGTGCATCAGATGTGTAAGACAGTTGATGAACAGGGTAAGCGGAGGTGGAGTGCTTGTCGTCGGCAGAGGTGGTGGACGGGTATACTAGGACGGGAGGGACGATGGAAACACAGGTATGTGTAGTGAGCTGAATGGAGGTGTTTGACGCTCAGCACGGACGCTGGTGAAGACAGCGAAGGCAGTAATGCTGTCATTGATGACTTCTGTCCTGGAAGTTACTAGGAAGTCCAGGATAAGACTCATCTCCCTGTGTTTCATTATCTCGGCGTTGTTCTTCTCGTGCACTCAGAAGGCTGAGACGAAAACCAGAGAAGCACACCCAGTCGATGTCAATATACATGAAGCGTCAAGCCCTGGCGGAGGGTGCTGTGAGGCCTTGGGTGAGTGAGTGTCATCCGCTGCCGAAACTGAGACGACAAGTGTGACAACAGCGGAGGTGGTGGTGGTGATACACACAGGCGGTCCAGATACTCGATCCTTGACGCTGTTGTCGTGGAGGTTCAGTGATGTGTGGTGCCGGTGGTGCGGAATGTTTATTGGCGCCACACTCCACTGAAACTCCATAGTCTAGGGAGTGGGGGTTACAGCTGCTATACCTGATAATAACTTCTAAACTTGCTCATGGGGGCCCAGTCACCAGTCTTTAAGCTTAAGGGGTTAAAGTTTAACTCCGTAAGCATAACCCATTAGAATAATGGCTTAACCCCTTGAGGACAATGGTTTAACTCCTTGATGGCGATGGTTTAACCGCTTGAGGACACACACACACACACACAGAGAGAGAGAGAGAGTACAACATAGAGTCAGCATTGACCAGTTTAGGACAGGACGCTTCTATTGTTAGTCTCGCCATATCTCCTGACTCACACAAACACGTCTTTGTTGGCAGCGGAAGAGGGTGTAGACTTAGTGCTGGGTGTAGTGTAGACTGTAGAGTGTACAGTGCAGGGTGTGAAGTGCAGCAGCCATACACCCTACACTTCTTCCCAACACTTCACTCCTACACCCTACGTTTATACCCTTAGAAACAATAGGGAACAATTGTATGTAGGAACAAGTGTTTATTTTTCCTCGATTTAAACTTATAATTTGTATCGTGAAGTAAAATAATCCGCCAATAGGAAGATCATAGGGATAAGATTATAGAATATGGAGGGTTTTAGGTCTGATTTGATTAGGCTAGCCTGGTTAGTTAGGTTAGGTTAGGTTAGAGATTCTGAGAGCTATAGTTACAGTTTAAGACACAGGTACAGTGAGAGGTGTACACGTCAGGACCAGGCCAGGTGAGGGAGTCACTCAGGTGTTCTGGAGGTGACGGATCAGGTCTATTTTGGCTGGGCGTCTTGTGCTATCTGATCACGCCTTGTCACCGCTGTAGTGAGTGTGTGTGTGTGTGTGTCTGATGGAGGGATTGGTTGTGTGTTTACGTAAGAGTAAGGGGAGTTGGGAGCCAGTATGGTGATGATAGCGGTTAGTATATTGATGCTCATTTTCAAGACAGAGAGAGGAAGCTCCTCTTTGTTGACTCGCTTTCAGCCGTGAGGTGCTTCGTGTGTGTGTGTGTGTGTATGTGTGTGTGTGTGTGTGTGTGTGTGTTGCTTACATGATGACGATAGGTGAACCGGAAGCATGAAAGGGAGAAATATGATTAAGTTAAGCAGATGTTGATGAGCGAGTGAGAGAGTGAGGAGGGCGTCGTGCCAAGGCTGGCTGGTGGACGGCAGGTGCTAGTGGCTGTGACTTCACTGATGATTGAGGGAGCTGTTACGTGTGTGTATTGAAGGTAACAGAGTACTCAAGTTACCTATAATAGCCGCTATTTCCTTACACGGTTGAGCTTGTGTATCTAATAGTACAACTTGCTATTTTTCGATATTTCCTGAATGGTGTGTCTAAGAAACATCTAGGAGGCATTATTAAGTTTTCGTACAAACATACTCTAATAGTATGTACGAACAAGTAAACAGAAAAGGACACACACACACACACCATCACAGACACACACACACACACCATCACAGACACACACACACACACCATCACACACACACACACACACACACACACACAATCACACACACACACACACACACACACACACACACACACACACACACACCATCACAGACACACACACACACACCATCACAGACACACACACACACCATCACACACACACACACACACACAATCACACACACACACACACACACACACACACACACACACCATCACAGACACACACACACAACACACACACACACACACACACACACACACACACACACACACACACACACACACACACACCATCACACACACACACACACACCACACACACACACATCACACACACACACACACACACACACACACACACACACACCATCACAGACACACACACACACACACCATCACAGACACACACACACACACCATCACAGACACACACACACACACACACACACACACACCATCACAGACACTAGTCCCGTATCTTACACACAAATATACAGAAGTGAGGAAGCAGACAGCACGCAGTTGCCAGTGAGTAAATATTTGTACACACACGACACAGATATTCACTTGGCCTAACATACTACTAAACAGGGGAGTGAGAGAGTCAGAAAGAGAGAGAGAGAGAGAGAGAGAGAGAGAGAGAGAGAGTGAGTGTGTGTGTGTGTGTGTGTGTGTGTGTGTGTGTGTGTGTGTGTGTGTGCGTGGAAACAATTAATAAACAGGTTGGAACGGTTTTAATGAAGTTCTGACTTCTGAGGCAGATTAGTTGTTAATTAAGGAATACAGTTTATGATCTAAGTTGGTCAAAATACAGTAAGTCAAACGGTCAGTTATACAGCACAGGGGGGAAGTACTGAGATGCAAACGTGTTATTATTATTATTACCACCACGGCAGGATGTTCCACCATAGAAATTCACCCAATGATGATATACTGTAATCACTTAGTACTGAGTGTTTAGGACAAGTTACAGTGAGGGAACCAACTTCTGACCAGCCCTACCCACCACCTGACTCACGAGCCCTAGTAAAGACAGAGGGTCGTCAATAGGATTTCCTTGTCAATCAATCACTCCAGGTAGAACCAGTTATATAAAGGTGGTCTCTGAACGGTGGAAATTTAATTGTCAAAAATTTTAGTGTTTCGACCTACCAACTTTAACTTAAAGGTCAGGTAGGAGTCAGACTAAGCTTTCCTGCGTATAATCCTATGTGGTTTTACCCTCATTCCAGACCTCAGATAAAAGCGTCCTTTAAATAGTTATTGTAAATAAAAAAAAAAAAAACACTTATGGCGTAAAAAGTGGCCAAGACAAACCTAAATCTAAAACAAGTCTGGAACTTTTGGACAGAAAATAAATACCAGGAAGAGTTGTGTTATATCTGAGTAAAGCCCTAAACTTTCCCACTTGTGTTATAACAACTTCGTGAACTACGCCCTGACTCCCTCCCTACCACCGTGCCTGTCTGCCTCCCTTCCTACCACCTTGCCTGCTTACCTCTCTACCTACCACCCTGCCTCCCTACCTATCATCCTGCCTAACTCCCTACCACCCTGCCTCCCTACCTACCAGCCTGCCTGCCTCTCTACCACCCTGCCTCCCTGCCTACCACCCTGCCTCCCTACCTACCACCCTGCCTCCCTACCTACCACCCTGCCTAACTCCCTACCACCCTGCCTCCCTACCTACCACCCTGCCTCCCTACCTACCACCCTGCCTCCCTACCTACCACCCTGCCTCCCTACCTACCAGCCTGCCTGCCTCTCTACCACCCTGCCTAACTCCCTACCACCCTGCCTCCCTACCTACCAGCCTGCCTGCCTCTCTACCACCCTGCCTCCCTGCCTAACTCCCTACCACCCTGCCTCCCTACCTACCACCCTGCCTCCCTACCTATCATCCTGCCTAACTCCCTACCACCCTGCCTCCCTACCTACCAACCTGCCTGCTTCTCTACCACCCTGCCTCCCTGCCTAACTCCCTACCACCCTGCCTCCCTACCTACCACCCTGCCTCCCTACCTACCACCCTGCCTCCCTACCTATCATCCTGCCTAACTCCCTACCACCCTGCCTCCCTACCTACCAGCCTGCCTGCCTCTCTACCACCCTGCCTATCCCCCTGCCTACCTGCTTGCCTCTCTACCACCCTGCCTGCCACCCTACCACCCTTCCCCTCTTCACCCTTCCCTCCCCCCTTCATTCCCCCTCTCAGTATCGCTCGCTCCTAGCATGGCACTGGGTCTGGTGCCAGGCTAGTGCCGCTGTTGTCACCTGTTAGGATACAACTCATCCTTACGAGAGAGAGAGATTTCCTCTGCCCTCCACTCGGACGAGGAAAACCAGGTTAACAAAACAATATACTGTAGGTCATTGTCTTTTCAACTGTGTGTGTGTGTGTGTGTGTGTCTCACTCTTTCTCTCTCTGAGCCCGGGAGGTATGACTCATTCACATTGTTGAACAGTCAAAACTTCACGTGTTGGCACCCTCTCTTACCCACAGCTGATGTGTGTGTGTGTGTGTGTGTGTGTGTGTGTGTGTGTGTGTGTGTATTTATACATACATACATACATACATGCAAACATACAGTATATACAAAGTGCATAGCGGTATTTACCGGTATTTACCGGTAATAAAAACTGTACTACACAAAAAACACCAACATGTATAATTTAGCAGCGACAGATCACCGTCACATAAAAATTATTTTCTATGCCACACAATCCAATTATTACGACTCATAAATCATTTTGTGTGAGAGTTGATGTAGTTAAGCACAACAGCACAGCCTCATCGCGGCCACCGGGGAGCCGGTTTATTGTCTGTTCTTACAACATTTAACCTAACCTAACCTAACCTAACCTAACTTAACCAATCCTAACCAAAATTAATTTGACCCGATCTAACCTAAATTAACCAAACGTAACCTGACCTAACCTAACCACAGACTATCCTAATCCTATTTAACTTAGCTTTACGTAGAATGAGTTATCTTACTTAACCTAACATAACCTAACCGAAGTTTATCTAACCTATACTAGCTTGCATTAACTTAACTAACCTAAGCTAAACAAAGATATGTAACCATTACCTTACCTTAACCACCTGTACAATAATATTTCTATATCGCAAACATTAAACGTTTCGTAAACACAGAAAACATCTAAGAGTCAACATCACAAAAAAAAAAACCCACTGATCACATATTTTGTCCAAAGTTTGAAGGATATCGCCTGAGACATTGTTCAAGTGTCGGCCGGAGGAAGGGAGACGCCTGCACGGAAAGTTTACATGGAGGAGACGTGCATAGAAAAAATAATTTGGGGTTATGTAGAAGAGAGTGAGTTTTTTTTTTGTGGATAGACAAAGCAGACTAGACGATGGGTAGCCAAGTAGACTTAAGGCTTATAATGTAAAACTGAGGTAGACAATGGGGAGACAAAGTAGACAAAAATTGTATTGCCTTTACCGAGGTGGAGTGTTGATTTTTAATTACAGTGTGGCGGAGGAGGTGAAGAAGGAGGATGCGCGGGAGTAGGAGTAGGAGGGTAATAACAGGGAGTAAAAATGCTTCTAGCTATTCGTTAGTGGACTGGTCGTAAATTTTCCACAAAGACGAAGAAATGGATTCGCTTAAAGGTGCGGGAGAGGGGGATGAGGAGTGAGGGAAGTGAATAGTGAGGGACGTGAGTAGTGAGGAGGGTGAGGGGTAGTGAGTGGGTGAATGGTGATGGTTGAGTAAGGATAAGAGGGGATCAGGGGTAAGAGATGAGAACAAGGGATGCTGGGTTAAAAAAATCCATCACCTCTCACTTAATTAAAACACGTCCCCAACATTTTTTTCCCCCCGGGCGGCACAGGTAAGTAAAGAGAGAAGAGACATACTGTACTGTGAGAGTATAAAGTAAAGGAAATTTGTTTATCCATCGGTTTTCTCTGTTGATGTTCCCACCTCCATCTGTTGACTCTGGCAGCACCTGTTTATGAGCTTCCCTTGTTTTTCTCTCCCCGCCACTTCTCACCTCTTTCATCCAACAAAAACATTACAACATATCAGTTTTCCGGTTTAAATAGATACTTAATCTTCCCGTCGGATATAATCAGCGGTTACCTCTTGAAACTGTTATGTGAGAGTTAAGGTGTTGATGTTAGTTGTGCTTTAGCGCCAAGTTGTGTTCCGGAGCCGCACCTCAGGCTGGGTGGCTCAGTGACACCTGCTGCTCTTTACGACATTCTCACGGATACACGGCACAACTATGCGAATGTGTTCACTTTGATTTGTTTTATGTCCTCGGGCTCAGATTCTCACTGATTCGTGTACTGTACGTTGAATTTTCACCTCGTAACTGGAGACTTGAGAACGAATCCAACGTTCCACTCAAACAACAACACCAAAATGGCCGCCAGGGTGACTCCAAAATCATGTATAGAGACTTTACTGTGTACTCATTCCTAGCTACATTCTTAGTATCTTACGAATACTTGTGAATCCGGGCAAAGGTTGTTGATATACGAGCAACACGGGCAACACGAGCAACACGGGCAACACGCGCAACACCGACCCACTCCTCAGCATTTTCGCATTTATCTTGAGGCGGCAGTGTGTGGTCTGAGGAGAACCAATCAAAACATAGATATATGTAGTGGGTTGGTTATTATTGGTGGTGTGACGCTTATCTAGGTTATGTAGGTAGGAGGCAGTAGAGACCCTTCCTCCTTACTTACTGCGGCCAGCAGCTACAGTTTATGTCCCTTAATAACACGTTTATTGATCAGGGGCAATATCTTTGTGCTCTCCTGTACCTGTACCTCCCACCCGACTATACTTCACACACACACACAGACAAACCTGTACCTCCCACCCGACTATACTTCACACACACACACACACACACAGACAAACCTGTACCTCCCACCCGACTATACTTCACACACACACACACACAGACAAATGACTCACATGGAAGCAAGGCAAAAAAAACACTATTTCAACACTTGTCTGATGCACAGGTGTGTGTGTGTGTGTGTGTGTGTGTGTGTGGCAAATCGTGGGATAAATGGCCTCAGTACACGCAGGCGGTCTTCCCACGTCACCCCCGTCATGCCCATGCTAGCCAAAACGAAGCCACAGGCCAAGTGAAGTCTTGAAGCAAGAATAAAGCTAAATTTGAAAACAATAAGAAGAAATTGAACCAACACGAGGCAAAATGAATCCAACATGAGAAAAAATGAAGCCAATATGAGGAAAAATGAAGCCAATATGAGGAAAATTATGCCAATATGAGACAAATATAAAAACCATTACGAGGTAAAATTTAAGCCAGGGTGAAATCAACATGAAGCCAGAGGTCAATATGAAGTGAGAGTGAAGCCAGCCGGGGGAGGGAAGATGCAGGGCGTTTCCGCTCGTACCTGATGATGAGTCAGTCTGGAGGAAGGATGTTGTTATGTTGCGAGAGAGAGAGAGAGAGAGAGAGAGAGAGAGAGAGAGAGAGAGAGAGAGAGAGAGAGAGAGAGAGAGAGAGAGAGAGAGAGAGCACAAATTATAATGGAGTGCCCCAAGAAAAATCCTTTACGAAAATCCTTCCCATTCTTCCCTTATGTAACGTGAGATTTAATGCCCCTCTTACAACCTAAACTTCCCAGACGTCTGCCATCCACTTACAAAATCTGCCGGAGCTCGGATACACTCAAGTCCTCGGCAGTCTAAGATAATTAAGATACACCTGAAGATAAATACCATTTGTGCTTTCTTGATGCATTTAAAATGGACCTTTTATGTCAGGGAATTTAAATATGAACTAGACTTTAATAGTCACAAGTTGGTGTTATAGCTTGTTGGCGCCAGGGAAGGGAGGTGTAGCTCGGCCCTTCCTACTGCTGTGTTAGAGCTATACTGCTACCTGCGGGGATGAGGACGTTGTAACACACACACACACACACACACACACACACACACACACACACACACACACACACACACACACACACACACACACACACACACACACTACTTTGCTGTCACTTGGAATCGAGTATGACGATCATCCAGCTTTGATAAAATTATATGAGTTATTAAGGATGTCACCTTCGTTGGTGAGTTTTAATGTGACTACAGAGGCCGATACGGGACCGGCAGTGTTGATCACAGATGTTGCACTTGTGGAGGCTACATCTAGTGCGGAAGGGGCTGCGGCAGCGTCTTTCCGGCGTTGGCACTTTTTCAGGTTTTTCTTAAGAATATCTTTATACCATTTCAGTTGCCCGCCAGTGCTACATTTACTATTCGTTAGGTGACTGTAAAGTAGCTGCTTTGGCAGTCTACTGTCGTCCATGTAGGTAACATGGCCAGTCCAGCGTAATTGTTCAAGGATGATGGTAGCCCTGATGCTCCTACAGTTGGTGTCAGCGAGAATACTGGCAATTTTCTCTTGTCTTCCCAGCGAACTCAGAGGATGGAACGTAGACTATGTTGGTGAAAGTTTTCAAGTGCCTTGAGGTCCCTCCTGTATGTGACCCATGTCTCGCTGCTATATAGCAGGGTGGGGAGGACCACTGCTCGGTATACGTGCAACGTTGTCGATAATTTCAGCTCCCCACAGCTGAAGACACAGGAACGGAGTCTGCCAAAGGCTTGAGATGCACATCTCATCCAATGTTGAATCTCTTCATCGATGTCCGCGGTGGTGGACAGGTGGGAGCCGAGATACTGAAAGTGGGTAACATTAGAGAGTAACATTGACCTGGATGGATGGTGGAGGTGTAGCTGAACCAGGGGCAGGCTGAAAGCGAATCTGAGTCTTAGGTACATTCACCTCCAGGCCGAAGTGTGCCTATACGCATTAGGCGCAGATGTTCAGGATCTCCTGTAGGTCGCGTTCAGTGTGAGCGACAAGGGTGAGGTCGTCTGCATACTGAAGTTCAGTAATGGAAGCTGCCGACACCTTTGTTCCTGCCTGGAGTCTCATGTTGAAAACACCCTTCATACGGTACTGGATGTCCACCCCACAGGTTAAATTAGCACTGGCACGAGTAAGGAAGGCAGCCAAGAAAGTGGAAAAGAGAGTTGGTGGCACTACACATCCTTGTTTAACCCCCGTTTGGATGGGGAAGAACTCAGACTGGGTGCCATTGTGCAGGGCACTGCCGTTCATGCCATCGTGGAATTGCCTTACAATAATGATGAATTTTGGTGGGCAGCCAAAACGGCTGAGGGTCCGCCAGAGGGCTTCCTTGTTGACCGAGTCGAAGGCCTTGGTTAGGTCGATGAAGGCCATGTACAGGTCACAATTCTGTTCTCTGCACTTTTCCTGTATCTGGCGGGCAGCAAAGATCATGTCAGTGGTTCCACGTGATTGTCTAAAGCCACATTGAGATTCTGGGAAGTTTTCCGCCTCAGGAAGAAGTTTGTTTAGGAGGACTCAGGCGATAATCTTGCCAGCTACGGACAGCAGCGAGATCCCGCGATAGTTGCCACACTCTGGCCAGTCTTCCTTGTTCTTATACATATTGGCGATGGAGGCGTCTTTAAGGCCTTGGGAGATCTCCTCCTTTTCCCATATATTCTCCAGGAGAGAGTGGTAAGCAGGGGTCCTCCTGCTTTATACACCTCGGGAGGATTCCATCAGGCCCGGAGGCTTTGTTATTTTCATCTGTTTGATGGCAGTAGCTACCTCCAAGTATATATATGATTGTAACAAAGACACAGGCAGCAGTAAATTAGATAACATAATGGGAAAATAATCATTGGTGGAGTAAATTTGTAAACAAACGCCAGAGATGGAACGTGATTGGTCTGTCAAGTAAATCAGCTGACCAATGAGCGAAGACACACAAATAAAAAGGTACTTATTAAACTTATCTGTCTCGAACTCTTGTAAATTTACTTAATATTCGCCAGAGAGAGAGAGAGAGAGAGAGATGTGTTCGTTTATCTTGTGTGACGGACCCAAAATAATAGCGTAGAGATCTTAATAAGACTACCATGACTAGTGCATCATGTTTACCCACTTAGGAGTGAAAATGTCACACGGGGGACTGAGACACTCACTGTCTGCCACAATATAATAAGTTTCTGCTTTCCGTCTCTAGGAGTGAATTTTTTACTTTGTGTTTACGAGATGGCTACACTTACGTCTATCTGCTATTTCCCCTTTGACTGTAAAGCAGGGAGGATTATACAGTATGTGTGTGTGTTTTAGGGAGTCTCTTTAACGAGGGCGAGGTTAGGGATGTCAAGTACATAATCCCTAAAATGTCCAGCACTTTCACGTAATCGTTGCGACCGTTACTAATCTAACATAACATGGTTAATGGTTAGGTTACGTTAGGTTAGGTTAGGTTAGGTTAGGTCAGCAGGTGGTCGCTGTGATTATAAGACTTCTTGAATATTTTAGTAATAGCATGAAATTCCATAGAATTTTAGAGATAACGTAAAATTCCTAATTAAACATTATATATATATATATATATATATATATATATATATATATATATATATATATATATATATATATATATATATATATATATATATAATGTTTAATTAGCTCAATAAAGGCTTGTGGGCCGTGGGTTCGAATCCTGGCGGGTTGAGGTGTTGATTGTATGTATGTATATATATATATATATATATATATATATATATATATATATATATATATATATATATATATATATATATATATATATATATATATATGTGTGTGTGTGTGTGTGTGTGTGTGTGTGTGTGTGTGTGTGTGACAATACACTTATTCAAGCCTTTTTCCGGTACAATTAGGGTGAGATTGCACACAGCCTACTGGATGTGTTCTACTAACTAACTAAGGTATACACGGTTGCACAACAGGCCAGGCCACAAATACCTACAGAAATAAGAGGTGGTGGCTGACTGAGGGTGAAAAAAAACAAGAAGTAATGGTGATTTATGGAAATATTAATTAAAGGTGATGAAAACGCTTTAGCCCAGCAGACGTAGTAGTGTCGGCTTTGTTATTTATCTGAGGGAGAGGTGCCAAGTGCAGTGATCCCCTGGGTGGGAACAGCCTGCTGGATATAGCTAATACTGACTGCTACCTTTCTCTGAATTTCAATAGTGGATTTGTATCACCTCAAGATTCTACCCGCAGTTGTGTTCACCTTAAGATTATCAACCCTAATGCTAGCCTAACCAAACTTAATCTAATTTGACCCACCATAACCTAACACTAACCTAACCTAACTTAACCTAACCTAACCTAACCCAATCTTACCTTAGCTGGGAAGGTAATCTTCCGGTGTTCCGAGAATTTTCTATTCTATCATATTTTATTCGTCTCCCAACAAAACTCAGGTACAAGCTAGAGTCTAGGTGTGACACTGAAGCCATTTTACATCTTCATTTCTCTGATAACAGGAGTTACGGCAGAACATTAAGGTATCTCTGGGAAACCAACTCCAGGGTTCACAATTAAGACTAGGATTCATTTACGTCAAGGTTCAAACGTTAGGTCTCATCTAATAGCTGTGAGAGCGTATCTTTCAATTCTAGTTAGAATACAATAAACAAATATATGTATGAGTGTCTGAGTCTAATCTTCAGGTGAACTAAGCTGGGGTAGGTCTAATATACTGGTGACTTAAGCTGGGGTGGGTCTAATATACTGGTGAATTAAGCTGGGGTGGGTCTAATCTTCTGGTGAACTAAGCGGCGGTGGGTCTAAGCTTCTGGTGAACTAAGCTGGGGTGGGTCTAATCTTCAGGTGAACTAAGCTGCGGTGGGTCTAAGCTTCTGGTGAACTAAGCTGGGGTGGGTACTAGTTCTTAAACAAAAATTCATTCTCGTTTTAATCATTTACGGGAGAAAATTTACCTTACTTCCCGACCTCTTGAGCTTCTACCTCAAGTCCACATATAGTTAAAATCTTGGGGATAATCCAAGCACGTAGAGAGATTAAAGTATAATCTATTCTTGTCTGAGAATGAGAGTCTTGTGTGTCTGTTTATGGTCGCACCCGCAGCCGCATGAGAGGTGCACCTGCTGCTCATCTTTTAGGTCATGAGGACCACGTGACGGTAACATGTGCCGCAGTTGTGATTTGTCTCCCCTACAAGTTATGTGATGCAAGGATGTGAGGGAGTGTTGAAGGGGAGATGGAGATTTATATTTTGAATACAACATTATCATTATTATTATTATTATTATTATTATTATAATTATCATTATTATTATTATTATTATTTTTTTTTTTATTATATATTTATTAATATTATCATTAATTGTATTTATTATTATTATTAGTATTATTACTTCCAACACCATCATCACCACCACTACCACCATCATCACCACCACTACCACCATCATCACCACCACCATCACCACCACCACTACCATCACCATCATCATCACCACTACCATCACCATCACCACCACCACTACCATCACCATCATCACCACCACTACCACCATCATCACCACCACTACCACCATCATCACCACCACTACCATCACCATCATCACCACCACTACCACCATCATCACCACCACTACCACCATCATCACCACCACTACCACCATCATCACCACCACTACCACCATCATCACCACCACTACCATCACCATCATCACCACCACTACCACCATCATCACCACTACAACCACCATCATCACCACCACCCTATCACTTCACTGGAGTATGAAAGCCCTGTGTCCCATCTACAACAACAATCGCCTCCCACACTTCAGAATAATTATTACCCGGGTGTCTCTTAGCTCTCAGTATCTACTTGATGATTTCCTTGATCCAATGTTGATAATGTTCTTCTTGTAATAGTGCCATGTGTGTTCTTCTTTTAATAGTGTCGTGTGTGTTCTTCTTTTAATAGTGTCGTGTGTGTTCTTCTTTTAATAGTGCCATGTGTGTTCTTCTTTTAATAGTGTCATGTGTGTTCTTCTTTTAATAGTGCCATGTGTGTTCTTCTTTTAATAGTGCCATGTGTGTTCTTCTTTTAATAGTGCCATGTGTGTTCTTCTTTTAATAGTGTCATGTGTGTTCTTCTTTTAATAGTGTCATGTGTGTTCTTCTTTTAATAGTGTCATGTGTGTTCTTCTTTTAATAGTGTCATGTGTGTTCTTCTTTTAATAGTGCCATGTGTGTTCTTCTTTTAATAGTGTCGTGTGTGTTCTTCTTTTAATAGTGTCATGTGTGTTCTTCTTTTAATAGTGCCATGTGTGTTCATCTTTTAATAGTGCCATGTGTGTTCTTCTTTTAATAGTGTCATGTGTGTTCTTCTTTTAATAGTGCCATGTGTGTTCATCTTTTAATAGTGCCATGTGTGTTCTTCTTTTAATAGTGCCATGTGTGTTCATCTTTTAATAGTGCCAGGTGTGTTCTTCTTGTAATAGTGCCATGTGTGTTCATCTTTTAATTGTGCCATGTGTGTTCTTCTTTTAATAGTGTCGTGTGTGTTCTTCTTTTAATAGTGCCATGTGTGTTCATCTTTTAATAGTGTCGTGTGTGTTCATCTTTTAATAGTGCCATGTGTGTTCTTCTTTTAATAGTGCCATGTGTGTTCTTCTTTTAATAGTGCCATGTGTGTTCTTCTTGTAATAGTGCCATGTGTGTTCTTCTTTCAATAGTGCCATGTGTGTTCATCTTTTAATAGCGTCATGTGTGTTCATCTTGTAATTGTGCCATGTGTGTTCTTCTTTTAATAGTGCCATGTGTGTTCTTCTTTTAATAGTGCCATGTGTGTTCTTCTTTTAATAGTGCCATGTGTGTTCTTTCAATAGTGCCATGTGTGTTCATCTTTTAATAGTGCCATGTGTGTTCATCTTGTAATAGTGCCATGTGTGTTCTTCTTTTAATAGTGCCATGTGTGTTCTTCTTTTAATAGTGCCATGTGTGTTCTTCTTGTAAAGTGCCATGTGTGTTCTTCTTTTAATAGTGCCATGTGTGTTCATCTTGTAATTGTGCCATGTGTGTTCTTCTTTTAATAGTGCCATGTGTGTTCTTCTTTCAATAGTGCCATGTGTGTTCTTCTTTCAATAGTGCCATGTGTGTTCTTCTTTCAACAGTGCCATGTGTGTTCTTCTTTTAATAGTGCCATGCGTGTTCTTCTTTTAATAGTGCCATGTGTGTTCTTCTTTTAACAGTGCCATGTGTGTTCATCTTGTAATTGTGCCATGTGTGTGTGTCAGAACTACCACACTTTTCTCCTGTCAGAACCACCACACTTTTCCCCCTGTCTGAACTACCACACTTTTGCCTGTCAGAACTACCACACTTTCCCCCCTGTCAGACCTACCACACTTTCCCCCTGTCAGAACTACCACATTTTCCCCTGTCAGAACCACCACACTTTTCCCCTGTCAGAACCACCACACTTTTCCCCCTGTCTGAACTACCACACTTTTGCCTGTCAGAACTACCACACTTTTGCCTGTCAGACCTACCACATTTTCCCCTGTCAGACCTACCACACTTTTCCCCCCGTCAGAACCACCACACTTTTCCCCCTGTCTGAACTACCACACTTTTGCCTGTCAGAACTACCACACTTTCCCCCCTGTCAGACCTACCACATTTTCCCCCTGTCAGAACTACCACACTTTCCCCCACACACTTTCCCCCTGTCTGAACTACCACAGTTATCTTGGATTATCTTAAAGTTTCTGATTAATTTGTGTATTTAATCGACCCGCATCACGTCTTGTAGCTGAACTGATCAAACATTTTACTTATATTTTATGATTTATTATTCCTAAGGTACTGTAGCCCGCGTTGATCCCGTTATTGCGGCTTTGTTACTGTTTTCAGTATCATTAACCACGATAATTCAAGATATTTAGCGAAGAGTTAACGTAAAGAATTCGAGTATTTTCCCATTAAGGATGAACTATGGATGAATCTGTCTGTCTCTCTCACTAGCAGGTAGTGGAAGCCTCTCTCTCTCTCTCTCTCTCTCTCTCTCTCTCTCTCTCTCTCTCTCTCTCTCTCTCTCAATGGGCGTGGTACAAGGGACAGTTACTAATGGACTACTTCAGTCTGTCACCTTCTCATATTTTACGGCTGAAAAAAAGAAGAAAAAGAAATTACGTCTGGTTCACGACTCTATAAATATAGGTAACTATAATGACGGTGATCTGTGTGTGTGTGTGTGTGTGTGTGTGTGTGTGTGTGTAACTACAATGATATAGTAATAAGTCATATCTCAATACACCCAACCATACGTGTCGCCCAAAGGTGAATAAATTATCAAAAAAACTATCTAAAAAAATTAAATATTTAAAAAAAAAATCTGGCAAAATATGTAATAATATTTCAAATTTCTTCTTCACATAAGTTATAAGGAGCTTATGGTCGGCCATTTTGCTACCTGAGTTAAGATTTTTTCAACACTAATGCTAAAGTTTCTGAGAATTTGGCCAACTCAATATTATTTACATTTAAAGAAGTGTTCTGCAGTTTCACGAGGATTAAAATCCGTGTTTGTCCTGCCACATAACTCCTGCTGTACCAAAGTGACTTAAATATTTGTGTCAACATTTGCATTATTTTTTAAATGTTTGCGAAAACTAATTTGGACGAAGAAATGGCTACAACTACTACTACAACTACGAGTATACTACGGATCCTCGACACACACACACACACACATACGCATGCATACATACATACATACATACATACATACTCACTCCATCAAGTCCTATATGAACCTGGCAATAAAGTTCTATCCCACACACGTTGCTAGGGAGGGAGGGAGGAAGGGAGGGAGGGAGGGAGGGTAACTTACAAACCTATTTGAAAATATTGTAGGTTAATTATTTCCCCTCACATCAGATTAGTTCTCTCACTTTAATGATTTTCCCCTTACCTCAAAAACTTTCCCCTCACTTCAACCCCCCTCCCATTTCAAAGACTTTTCTCCCCTTACTTGAAGTGTTAATTTATTTCCCCTCACTCCAAAGGTTAACTAATTTTCCCTCACTCAAAGCGTTAATCTATCTTCCACTCATTAAGCGTAAATTTATTTCCTTACACTTGAAACTCAGATTTATTTCATCTTCCTTGAAACTTTAATTTGTTCTGTCACTGTAAGCGTTACGTTATCTCCCCCCACTGTAAAAGTTGTCCAGACTTACTAAACTCACCTAACTCCTACAGTCCTCTAGGCTTCAACTAAAATGATGACTGATATTAAGAGTGAGTAAATATAGATCACATACACACACACACACACACACAGACACACACACACACAGACACACACACACACAGACACACACACACACACACACACACACACACAGACACACACACACACAGACACACACACACACACACACACAGACACAGACACAGACACACACACACACAGACACACACACACAGACACACACACAGACACAGACACACACACAGACACACACACACACACACACACACACACACACACACACACACACACACACATAGATGAGTCATGAGTATATTTCGCAAAATCTACTATGTACTTATATTTACTCATATATACATACTCACACCTAGGTATATCTACTCATTACTGACTCACGTATACTGTGTAATTTAGTTATACACCAATTACATCACAGGGGTTCAGTGAGCTTCCCCGCCGACAAAAAATTTAACACTGGGGAGCCAGGAACAAGTTGGCCCAGGTGTAGATGTATTTATACAGGAGTGACGTCACGGCGCTCACACGTCATTCTACACTAGCTGTGACGTCACGGCATTCACACCTCATCCTCTTTTTATTAATCTTGAAATAGACGAAGGGAAGATATCTGCTGTGCCGAGAGAGAGAGATAGAACAGAATAATTACCAGCATTACAGTATACCATATAGTAAGTTCACCTGTGGTATTTCTTGAGTGACTTACCTCCCTCGTCAGGTGAGAGACATATCCTTAAACTCACCTGGAGAGAGAAAACATTTATTACTTAAAATTACCTCAAATTTATTTCCCTCTCTCCCTTACTCCTTTTCTACGTCATCCACTTTATGACTTATCCATAATAACAACAACAACAACAACAACAACAACAACAACAACAATAATAATAATAATAATAATAATAATAATAATAATAATAATAATAATAATAATAATAATAATAATAATAATAATAATAATAATAATAATAATAATAATAATAAGCTTCACCATCACAGTGCCAGATACAACATCGTGGCACCATAAACGTCAGCATAGTGCCACACACAAGCCACGATGTCACCATAAATGTCATCACAGTGCCACACACGAGCCATGATGGCACCATAAATGTCATCACAGTGCCACACACACCATGCTGGCACCATAAACGTCATCACAGTGCCACACACGAGCCATGATGGCACCCCACGGGCCATTTCCAGGTGAGGAGAAGAAAACTGTAAATTGCGTGACGAATGTGTGAGATGGAGAGGAGGAGGAGGATTAATTAGTGAGGGAGGGAAGAGAGGTGGGAGAGGAGGGAGGGATGGAAGAAAACCGTGTGGAGGGAAGATGGAGATAAGCGGAGGGAAGGAGCTGTGGAGGGAGTGTGGAGGTGGAGGAGGTGGAAAGTAGGAACTGTGGAGGGAGGGTTGTGGAGGGAGTGGAGGGTAGGAGATGTGGAGGGAGGGTTGTGCAGGGAGTGGAGGGTAGGAGCTGTGGAGGGAGTGGAGGGTAGGAGCTGTGGAGAGAGGGGAGGGTAGGAGCTATGGAGTGAGTGGAGGGTAGGAGCTGTGGAGGGAGTGGAGGGTAGGAGCTGTGAAGGGAGTGGTGGGTAGGAGATGTGGAGGAGTGGAGGATAGGAGCTGTGGAAGGAGTGGAGGGTAGGAGCTGTGAAGGGAGTGGTGGGTAGGAGATGTGGAGGGAGTGGAGGGTAGGAGCTGTGGAGGGACTGGAGGGTAGGAGCTGTGGAGGGAGTGAAGGGTAGGAGCTGTGGAGAGAGTGGAGGATAGGAGCTGTGGAGGGAGTGGTGGGTAGGAGCTGTGGAAGGAGTGGAGGGTAGGAGCTGTGAAGGGAGTGGAGGGTAGGAGCTGTGGAGAGAGTGGAGGGTAGGATATGTGGAGAGAGTGGAGGGTAGGAGCTGTGGAGGGAGTGGAGGGTAGGAGCTGTGAAGGGAGTGGTGGGTAGGAGATGTGGAGGGAGTGGAGGGTAGGAGCTGTGGAGGGAGTGGAGGGTAGGAGCTGTGAAGGGAGGCAATACGAGTATTGCCAGTCAATGTCCAGGCCGTGTAATGGGTTCTTCTACATTGTTGTGAAAATTCGATTTAGTTTTTTTCAGTGTATTTCTTTTTCTCTCCGTTTTTCTTTATTTTTTCTGTCTGTTTTTTCTCTCAATTTCTCTTTCTTTCTGTCAATCAATGTCTCTCTCTCTCTCTCTCTCTCTCACAACACACCGCTAGCCACACATAAGCATCCATTTTAATTCCCTCTTTTTCTTCTTCCGCCATCGTCTTACACAAGGAACTAATTAAAAAAGATTCCCAAAATGTGCAATAAAATATTTCAAGCGACAACATTTATTACGTGTTTAAAATAGTCTTCCTCGTCGTTTAACGTAAATGAAGTTAAATAAAAACATCTTTAAAAAATATTCATGAAAAAAATCAGAGCATTCGTGTGTGGCATAATTTAATTTTCTTATTTAATTCTTCAACATTTAATTTCCAGATTATATGCAAAATATTGTAGTGATTAATATTTTTGACTGAATTAATCCTAAGGAAAGAATATTGTTTATATTCGTGTGTGGCGTAAACAACATGTCATTCTGTTTTACGACAAAGACTAAATATGTTTTTCTCGGATTCATCAAACACCAGTCAAGCTGCGGCGTCCACAAGCCATTCATAAGATAGATAGATAGATAAATAGATAGATAGATATTCAGCAAAATCGTTATACAATTTCACATTAAATGATGATGATGATGAGAAAGAGAGAGAGAGAGAGAGAGAGAGAGAGAGAGAGAGAGAGAGAGAGAGAGCGAGAGAGACAGAGAGAGAGAGATTATTTTCACACTGAAAGTTACTAAATCACAGTACAGAACATAAACACAGGATAACAATCACATTAACGTCTTCACTACAACACAAACAAACAAGAGAATAAACAAAAAGCAAATAAACAAGAAATAAGAATAACAAACATAATCCTGTAAATTGGAAACGGTTGAATATTCTGAGTACAATAATTAGTCGTAACGTAATTAATGTTCGACAAATGTTGCCTTGTTTTATCCAGCGGAATAAAATAACAAATGTTTTATCTGGGGATTTTACAGCCAGCAGGTGTACGGTGACGCAGCGACAGCAACTGTAGTGACGTCGGACAAATTAGAGACAGGTTAAAGCATCTTAATTTGCACTCCCTTGAGAGACGTAGAGCGAGGGGCGACCTGATAGAGGTGTATAAGTGGAAGGCAGGGCTAAACAAAGGGGACATTACAAAGGCACTCAAACTATCCAACCAGGAGCGAACTCGTAACAATGGTTTTAAATTAGACAAATTTAGATTTAGGCGTGAAATAGGTAAACACTGGTTTGGTAACAGAGTAGTGGATGAGTGGAACAAGTTACCAAATATCATCATTAACTCGAATACGCTGGATAGCTTCAAACATAGGTTGGATGCTCATATGAGCAATAGGGGTTGGGTGTAAATGGGACTGCCCAGTATGGACCAATAGGCCCGCTGCAGTTTCCTCCATTCTTATGTTCTTATATCAGAGAAGGTAAGGTCAATGAGAGCACCGGTGTGATGACGTCAGATCTCATAGGACCACTGAAAGTACTGGTGTTATGACGTCAGATCATATGGGATCAATGAAAGTACTGGTGTTATGACGTCAGATCATATAGGATCAATGAAAGCACTGGTATAATGACGTCAGATCACATAGGATCAATGAAAGCACTGGTGTTATGACGTCAGATCATATAGGATCAATGAAAGCACTGGTATAATGACGTCAGATCACATAGGATCAATGAAAGCACTGGTGTTATGACGTCAGATCATATAGGATCAATGAAAGCACTGGTATAATGACGTCAGATCACATAGGATCAATGAAAGCACTGGTGTTATGACGTCAGATCACATAGGATCAATGAAAGCACTGGTGTTATGACGTCAGATCACATAGGATCAATGAAAGCACTGGTATTATGACGTCAGATCACATAGGATCAATGAAAGCACTGGTATTATGACGTCAGATCACATAGGATCAATGAAAGCACTGGTGTTATGACGTCAGATCATATAGGATCAATGAAAGCACTGGTGTTATGACGTCAGATCATATAGGATCAATGAAAGTACTGGTGTTATGACGTCAGATCACATAGGATCAATGAAAGCACTGGTATAATGACGTCAGATCACATAGGATCAATGAAAGCACTGGTGTTATGACGTCAGATCACATAGGATCAATGAAAGTACTGGTGTTATGACGTCAGATCATATAGGATCAATGAAAGTACTGGTGTTATGACGTCAGATCATATGGGATCAATGAAAGTACTGGTGTTATGACGTCAGATCATATAGGATCAATGAAAGCACTGGTATAATGACGTCAGATCACATAGGATCAATGAAAGCACTGGTGTTATGACGTCAGAAAAGACAAGACAAATGAAAGCACAGGTGTAATAATGTCAGAGAAAGTACAGCCAATTAGAGTAGAGGGTGTGTCGTTAGAGGGGGACAACCCAGGTGAGGGTGCAGGTATGCTTCATTATGAGCTGTGGAAGCTATTTTCCTGTGATTCATGGCAGGTGACCCCAGCAAAGGATGTCTTTAGCGTCGCGGGAATCATCTTCCTCCATCCAGGTGTCTACTGATGCTAACTTATTATCTTAGAAGGGAATACATTTTTATACAACATTGTCTTGTTTGTAAAGATTATTTTATGGTAATGTACACAGGTTTGTTCAATTGGTGCGTGGAGTCTGGTGTTTTGGCAAGTGTGTAGTCTGATGTGCAGTCATGGATATACAGTATAGTCAGATGTGTAAGTATATATCTGTAAAAGCTGGTGTGTGTGTGTGTGTGTGTGTGTGTGTGTGTGTGTGTGTGTGTGTGTGTGTGTGTGTGTGTGTGCAAGTTCAGATATGAAGAGCGAGATGTGTATTCAGGTGTGTAGAGTTTAGGTGTATAAAGTCACCTTTGTTTACATTCAGGTGTGCACAAACAAGTGCATAAAGTCAGGTTAGTGTAGACAGGTGTGTAGAAAAAGGTATATAAAGTCAGGTGTATACATGCAGCTGTGTAGGACCAGCCTCGTTTCAGTGATATATGAGCCATCTACCTGACAATCATTAGTCACACCTAAAATACCCTTAGCGCCAGGTGATTTTCACAGTCAAGGTGAGTCAGGTGTACTAAGTCAGGTGTGTCATGAAGGGTGAAAACTCCCCTGCTAAGTGTGTGATGAACGACTTTACCAGCAGCGGGGGTTCTGCTCTGTCTTCATGCTAGAGCTAAAGTTTGTTATGTCGAGGGTGAGGTAAGGTGAGAGTGCCGGGGAGAGAGTGCCAGGGTGCCAGGGGGTGAGAGCGCCGGGCGAGAGAGTGCCAGGGTGCCAGAGGGTGAGAGTGCCAGGGGGCGAGAGTGCCAGGGTGCCAGGGGGTGAGAGTGCCGGGGAGAGAGTGCCAGGGTGCCAGGGGGTGAGAGTGCCAGGGGGCGAGAAGGCCGAGGGAGAGAGTGCCAGGGTGCCGGATGATGAGAGTGCCAGAGGAAGAGTGCCATTTAGGTATGGACTGCAATGTGAGAGTGCCAGGGATGAGTGTGCCAGGGAGGGCGATAGGGGAAAAGAGTGCCCCGGGAGGGGTTAGGGGGGACAGGTGGCACTGGGTCCTAGGGTGGTTCATTGTTTGGTTGTCTGCAGGTTTTTATTGTTTCTGTGACAGGTGTGTGTGTGTGTGTGTGTGTGTGTGTGTGTGTGTGTGTGTGTGTGTGTGTGTATTCATGTTAGTTTTATTTGATTGCTGGCGTGCAGGTGCGTGTTTATGTGTGGACCAACACCCATATCCCCCTGAAAGGGTTTTACTCTGGGATCATCCAACAAAAAAAGTATATATATATATATATATATATATATATATATATATATATATATATATATATATATATATATATATATATATATATATATATTTTTATATATATATATTTAAAACAAAGTTCAGGTTAACCGAAACGAAAAAAATAAATATATAAAATTGCGCACAAGAGGAATGACTAAACAAGTTGCTCTATTTCCTTCCCAAACGAATGTGTTATGTTAGGGCTACCCACCTCACCACTGTCTTCATGTAGCTATAAGGGTGAGTGATTATTTTCATGTTTGGAAATACATATAGATTGCTTTTCATTCCCAGGCTCTCGCTGCAGACAATGCAGTTACGTGACCACAGGATGAAAATATACTTAGGTGTCTTGTGTGTGGGTATAAGAAGTATATAGTCGTTCAGCTACTTAATGAGGTGTATTTATATCAATGGTGATCTGGAGACCCACAGAACGAACTAACGCATGCGTGTTGAGGCATTGTTACAGTCATGGCGGGAGGTAAACATCGTTCTCCTCTTACTCTTTCTCAGCGTCACATGTTGATATCCATAACACTAAAGCACCGTGACGCCATCAGTAACAAGACATGACAAAGCTGCGTTTATGAAAGCTAAGGTGTAAGGAACTATCATCACCTATTAACGATGTGAGCCAACCTGTGCTGTCTAAGCATACATTATTCCTAAGAAGAGGAGCTAGATGCCTTACGTAGCTGTTTTCGATAATTTTTTTCTGAAATAAGTCTTTTCTTTCTTTTCTTTATGCTTGGGCGATCGGTCACGTCTCTGTCACGCACTGTTGGCAAGTACTGGGCATGCACCGGCTCCTGAATGTATCTGAACCTGCTCCAGTGTTGGTCAAGTCTGGTCTTGAAACAACTCACACTCAGTACCGTCACAACACTCTCTGGCAGTTTGTTCCAAGAGTTCGCAACTTTCACTCCGATAAAGTTTACCCTCACTTGTGGTGTCTTCAACCTTGAGCTGTGACCCCTTGTGGGGCGGACGTCTGCCAGCTCGTGGTTTGAACACTCGCCTGAGTAATGTTCTCTAAGGTGTTTATAAACTTCTATTAAGTCACCCCTTGCCCGCCTATAGTATAAGTTATAGGCAACTGCAGTCGCTCTAATCTCTCTGGGTAACTGGCACTAACAATATGCGCTGCCCCGCTCTTCACACAACCCCGGAGACGGAATGGGGAGGGAGAAGGGCGGTGGTGTACTGTACAATGAAAAAAAAATGCCTGAGCTATCGGCCGAAGGCCAAAAACAAACAAACAGAGCAGCCACTGAGCACCTCCTCTTGAACACGCGTCCCACCACACTACACCTGGAGGGAGAGGGGCTGTGGTATACAGTAAGACATTGAGGTATGATAACTAACTCTCTTACATTAAAGCTTCAGTTATATTACGTGATATATGGTCAGTATGTGTTATGTACCCTAAATAGACTGTTATAGCTAAGTTCTGGACCTTATTTATATTCAGTTTAATCTTTTACACAACCTGTGCAGTATTTAGTATTTCAATAAAACAAGAAGAACCATCAACAAATAGAAGGACCCAAGATGGCTTCCCTCACCATCGTTTCTGCACTATTGAGAAATGTGTAAAATATTTTTGTGTTAGAGAAATGTGAGGTCTGAGAGCGATGTGTTTATTTTTACTGGCTTGTATGTCAATGTGTAAATTACAAACTCCTAATGACAAGACTTCACGTAATTTACAACCACTTACAGTAAGTTATAATTCTTTACGTTATATAAGGATCTTCGTGAATAGAGAAAAGATTACCCAACTGATAAATAATAATGGATTCCTGTGGAGTTACTCAAGCTACGACACAATTTGGAAATAATGGTCACGACAATACTGTGTGTGTGTGCGTGTGTAATAAAAAATACAATTCCTATACACAACCATCTTTTTTTACTCAAATTAAAACCCTCGTAAAGTCACATTTCATAAACACATTAAACCACCCACTCAACAAAGGTTAATAGTATAAAAAGCGCTACAATATGTTCAGGGGTCCATGTTGAAGCCTTCCCACAGGTGCTAGGATTATCTTCTTGGTTGCCGCTACACTGTTATATCACTGCCTCGCTATACTGGTATATCACTGCCTTGCTATACTACTTCGCTATACTGTGTGTGTGTGTGTGTGTGTGTGTGTGTGTGTGTGTGTTAGTGTTATTATTATTCTAGCTGTCGTACACACACCATTTACCTTGTGTTAGTCAAAAAATTGTACCTATTTGTCCCATCACGTCAAACTAGTCCAATCATGTCCAAACAATCTCATCACTTTAGTCTGGACGTGATGAGACTGGGTGGATTTAGAGGAAGAGAGTGTTAACCCACACGACAAACACTGTCTTTGTACGATAGCCTCTGTGGCAATGGTCTGGCACACACACACACACACACACAAACACACACACACACACACACACTCTCTCGCGCACACACACACACACACACACACACACACACACACACACACACACACACACACACACCTGTGACCGTATATTTTGGACTAATTAAAAAAGGGTATTGTATTTCCTATACAAAAAAAAAGGATTATTACAACTGAAACAATTTTTTTTGGATTAAACTGATGTTTACTCTACTTACCTTATGATCACTAGCTTTTGAAATGTATTTAAATTTATACATACATATATATATATATATATATATATATATATATATATATATATATATATATATATATATATATATATATATATATATATAAATGTGTGTGTGTGTGTGTTAAATGTATACGGAATATACTACCACACATACAGTATACATTAAATATACTAACACATACATAAACATATACAAAATATACTAACATGTATTATATACTGCCATAGATATACACTGAATTATACTAACACATATTTGCACAGCTGTATACACATAATTGATAGACATATATACACAAATATTTACAAAACATACTGGTACACATATACACACATAACATACTTTGTACGCATATATACACAACAAACAGATTCATGCATACATGTAATTACTAATAGGTAACCAGAATAATCTGTCATATAATTAATTATGATTACCTGTAGACGGATGTGTCACAAGGTATGAGGACCACACACCTGTGAGGAGAAATTACCGTGACTTGTATCGTTTACGGTAGTGGTCACCTCTTTAAATGATATATGGCAGTAGAAAATGGAGAGAGAGAGAGAGAGAGAGAGAGAGAGAGAGAGAGAGAGAGAGAGAGAGAGAGAGAGGCCCCTGATCACTGGGTAAGAGCCAAGACGTCTGTACAATATATTGATCTAACACACACACGGACGGCCAGTAGACGCGGGACACATAAAACAAATACCAATTAGTAAAAACAGCAGAGGTATTGTCCTGCCTCAGTCACGACACACACACACACACACACACACACACACACACACACACACACACATTTATCATACACCAACATGAAAAAAACTTAAAATATAGCCATACATTTCTCCCTATTTGACAGTGACAGACGAGGGGGTATATTTTGTTGTGTTGAGTAAACAAGAGTTTGAAATTCCTGTCAATTGCATTGTAATTTGTAATTGCAAACCTGAGGGAATTTCCCTATCTAAAGTTTAGACAGGGTGAGAGGTGAGGGGGGGGGGTGAGAGCTTAGACAGGGTGAGAGGTGAGGCAGGGTGAGAGCTTATACAGGGTGAGAGGTGAGGCAGGGTGAGAGCTTAGACAGGGTGAGAAGTGAGGCAGGGTGAGAGCTTAGACAGGGTGAGGGGTGAGGCAGGGTGAGAGCTTAGACAGGGTGAGAAGTGAGGCAGGGTGAGAGCTTAGACAGGGTTACAGGTGAGGCAGGGTGAGAGCTTAGACAGGGTGAGAAGTGAGGCAGGGTGAGAGCTTAGACAGGGTGAGAAGTGAGGCAGGGTGAGAGCTTAGACAGGGTTACAGGTGAGGCAGGGTGAGAGCTTAGACAGGGTGAGGCAGGGTGAGAGCTTAGACAGGGTGAGGGGTGAGGCAGGGTGAGAGCTTAGACAGGGTGAGGGGTGAGGCAGGGTGAGAGCTTAGACAGGGTGAGAAGTGAGGCAGGGTGAGAGCTTAGACAGGGTGAGGGGTGAGGCAGGGTGAGAGCTTAGACAGGGTGAGGGGTGAGGCAGGGTGAAAGATGAGACATTGTGAGAAGTGAGACAGGGTGAGAAGTGAGACATAGTGAGAGGTGAGGCAGGGTGAGAAGTGAGACATAGTGAGAGGTGAGGCAGGGTGAGAGCTTAGACAGGGTGAGAAGTGAGGCAGGGTGAGAGCTTAGACAGGGTGAGAAGTGAGGCAGGGTGAGAGCTTAGACAGGGTTACAGGTGAGGCAGGGTGAAAGATGAGACATTGTGAGAAGTGAGACAGGGTGAGAAGTGAGACATAGTGAGAGGTGAGGCAGGGTGAGAAGTGAGACATAGTGAGAGGTGAGGCAGGGTGAGAAGTGAGACATAGTGAGAGGTGAGGCAGGGTGAGAAGTGAGATATAGTGAGAGGTGAGGCAGGGTGAGAAGTGAGACATAGTGAGAGGTGAGGCAGGGTGAGAAGTGAGACATAGTGAGAGGTGAGGCAGGGTGAGAAGTGAGACATAGTGAGAGGTGAGGCAGGGTGAGAAGTGAGACATAGTGAGAGGTGAGGCAGGGTGAGAAGTGAGACATAGTGAGAGGTGAGGCAGGGTGAGAAGTGAGACATAGTGAGAGGTGAGGCAGGGTGAGAAGTGAGACATAGTGAGAGGTGAGGCAGGGTGAGAAGTGAGACATAGTGAGAGGTGAGGCAGGGTGAGAAGTGAGACATAGTGAGAGGTGAGGCAGGGTGAGAAGTGAGACATAGTGAGAGGTGAGGCAGGGTGAGAAGTGAGACATAGTGAGAGGTGAGGCAGGGTGAGAAGTGAGACATAGTGAGAGGTGAGGCAGGGTGTGAAGTGAGACATAGTGAGAGGTGAGGCAGGGTGAGAAGTGAGACATAGTGAGAGGTGAGGCAGGGTGAGAAGTGAGACATAGTGAGAGGTGAGGCAGGGTGAGAAGTGAGATATAGTGAGAGGTGAGGCAGGGTGAGAAGTGAGACATAGTGAGAGGTGAGGCAGGTTGAGAAGTGAGAAATAGTGAGAGGTGAGGCAGGGTGAGAAGTGAGACATAGTGAGAGGTGAGGCAGGGTGAGAAGTGAGACATAGTGAGAGGTGAGGCAGGGTGAGAAGTGAGACATAGTGAGACGTGAGGCAGGGTGAGAAGTGAGACATAGTGAGAGGTGAGGCAGGGTGAGAAGTGAGACATAGTGAGAGGTGAGGCAGGGTGTGAAGTGAGACATAGTGAGAGGTGAGGCAGGGTGAGAAGTGAGACATGGTGAGAGGTGAGGCAGGGTGAGAAGTGAGACATAGTGAGAGGTGAGGCAGGGTGAGAAGTGAGACATAGTGAGAGGTGAGGCAGGGTGAGAAGTGAGACATAGTGAGAGGTGAGGCAATCTTATACTTTCAAGCGTGTGATAAAAACATCGATTTATATGCAAATTTGCTGATGTGATTAAGAAAATGAAGATGACATATTCTTCCGATATAACAGATAAACAGAGATAGACAGACAGACAAAAACAGACAGAAAGACAGACAACAAGAGCAGGAGGTTAATAAGGGAGGTAGGGAAGTATGGGAGGCCACGAGATATGAAGCACACAGGTGTACCTTGTAACATCTGTTACGAACACTTGTGCTTTTGAGGACCACACCTGCATGATTGGTAAGTTTTTTTAATATAATTTTTGCCAATTATCAGCTTACTAGCCATTTGGGTGCTCTATCCAGTGTTAGTACAGGAGGAAACAAAGGACTGGGAAACCTGTAATGTTTGGTAGTGTCACACTGGATAACACCCTTCTCACTTGTGTCTGGGCCGAGGATCGAACTCTTGACATATTGGTGAGAGTTATCCTCAACGAAACTCACTTTTTCTCTTTTTTTCTCTACCCATCTCCCCTTCTTTCCTCCCTATTTCTCCTTCTCCCTTACCTTCCTCTTTATCCCTAGCTCTCCCCTACTTACCTTTCCTCCCTATCTCTTACTGTCTCTTGCTTCTCATCTAATAATCTTCTCTATCTCCTCCTCCTTCACCTTACCTTCTTCCTCATCTCCCCGTTCAATAACACCCAACCCACCTCCTATTGCCTTACCTCCCTTCCTTCCCCTACATCTCCTCACCATCTCCCTTCCCATCCCAGTCTTCTTCCCACCTCCCATCCCATCCCCTGCCCACCCCCCTCAACCATCCCCCCACCTCAAACTTTCGTCATCTCCCCTTCCCTCATAGTTCTGTCCCCACCTACCCCTCCACACCATCCCTCCCCACCACACCACCCCTCCGCACCACACCACCCCTCCACACCACCCCTCCACACCACCCCTCCCCACCACCCCTCCACACCACCCCTCCCCACCACCCCTCCCCACCAACAATTAAGGATGGACCATCAAAGCTCACAGTTAACTACCGCTAAAATAAGATAATGACCAAGAACCTAACCTGACACGCAATCCCCAGCCCTTCCTATGTACTCCCATTCCCCAACCCTCCCCTCATTCCCCAACCCTCCCCTCATTCCCAACCCTCCCCATGTTCCCTTCATTCTCCATTAGTGGCCATATTCCACCATTCGCTATTTCTCGCCTCTCTCCCCCTCCCCATCCACCTACCCTCCCCCCCCCTAATCTTCACCCCCTTACCCTCTCCTCCTCACCTTCTCACCAGCCCTAATCCCCTTATAAAACATTTTATGAGACTATTTCTGTTTGTCTTCAAGAATAAGCATTTATTATATCTCCAACATTAACATCATCACCAACATTAACATCATCACCAACATTAACATCACCACCCACATTAACATCATCACCAACATTAACATCATCACCCACATTAACATCATCACCAACATTAACATCACCACCCACATTAACATCATCACCAACATTAACATCATCACCCACATTAACATCATCACCAACATTAACATCATCACCCACATTAACATCACTCAGTTTCATCAGTTTAAATCATATTTCTTGTTTCTTTCATTTGATTTTAATTTGGCGCAACGTGGTCATTTGTGTAACGAGACGGAAGCTTTGCGTCTTTAATGGATGTACACACGATATGCACATAAGCACGCATACACACATACATACATACATGCATACTAGTACTTACTGTACATACACGCATGGGTGGGTGTGGCAATGAATCCTCACACGCACATGGGGGAGTGGGAAAGGGAGATGGAAGGGGAGTGGGGAGAGGAGAAGGGGAGAAGGGGTGATGGGAGAGAAGAGAGCGGGATGGAGGGAGGGAGGAAGGAAGATGGAAGAGAAGTGGAGAAGGGAGAAGGAGTGATGGGAAGAAATATGAAAGAAAGAGAATATGAGGGGTGACAGGAGAGGAGAGGGAGGGAAGGAGGGATGGGAGGGAAGGAGGGATGGGAGGGAGGGAGGGAGGGATGGTAGGAAAGGGAGGGTATGAGGACTGATAAGAGATGAGATGGGATGGTTGGGTAGGAGAGATAATGTGAAATGGGGGGAGGAGAAGAGAAGAAGCGCGCGAGAGAGAGAGAGAGAGAGAGAGAGAGAGAGAGAGAGAGAGAGAGAGAGAGAGAGAGAGAGAGAGAGATCCAAGATAATTATTACATAGTTTTTTCTCACTAATTACTGTCGCTGGACTGTGTGAGGTCACGGTATAGTCGTCCTTCTGTTGTATAATGATTACCTTACTGATGGTGTACTCACACACACACACACACACACACACACACACACACACACACACACACACACACACACACACTCACACACACACACTCACACACACACACACACACACACACACACACACACACACACACACACACACACAAATATGCATCAATATTTATGAGAGAGAGAGAGAGAGAGAGAGAGAGAGAGAGAGAGAGAGAGAGAGAGAGATTAGTTAATCATACTAATCCTATACCGAGTTAGGACTCACTGAATTAGGGTTTAAGTGATTGGAACCTCCCAGTCTTAAACATTCGTCCTCGGCTTAATTAAGTGAACGGCTGCCTAATTTAAGGACTGGGATCTAAGACTATTCCTGGTTCTTTTGTGGTTGTGGTTCTGTTTTGTGGTTGTGGTTCTGTTTTGTGGTTGTGGTTCTGTTTTGTGGTTGTGGTTCTGTTTTGTGGTTGTGGTTCTGTTTTGTGGTTGTGGTTTTGTTTTGTGGTTGTGGTTCTATAAATATAATCAAACGTTAATTACAACTAACGTACAATCTCTTACAAGTTGTTATCAACGAAAAAAATCCTTTATGATAAAACCTAAGAAAATAAATCGAGTTGATGAAGTGTTTTTGAAGATGTGGTTCACCGAGAGATTTCACCTTAAGAATAAATCGTAAGATAAAACTCTGAGAATAAACTCTTTTTAGTAACTATATTCCACAAAGATATCAACATACATCTTGGGAATATATCGCAAGAATTCAACACTGGATTTTCAATGGTTCGTAAGTTAAAAATTCCTGTTATAACTTAAGCTATGACGCCACGATATGGTCCAGATTCTTAAATATTGTTATCATGATTATTCTTCGTAAGTAACTAACTTTTCTGACTTAAAGCAAAACACAACAAAATAACACTAAGATCTTACCTTTATTATATACGTTCACGTTTACATAGAGACTCTGAAATATAATCTCTTAACACGTCTCCGAACAATTCATTAGCGATCATATCTAGATTAAGACAGGATGTCAGTGTAGCTGGATTCTTACACCTTCAGGTAGGGAGAATATTCTCCGTAAGCTTCTTGGAGAATCTAGGTCAAGAATCGTGTCCAAGTTGCAACATTATTACATAAACAGCAAATGCTTATCATGAAAGAAATTCTTTCTGTATAGTAAGTTGCAAGGAAAGATTCTCTGACAGCGTGATGGTGAGGAAAAGATTCTCTGACAGTGTTATGGTGAGGGAAAGATTCTCTGACTGTGTGATGGTGAGGAAAAGATTCTCTGACAGTGTGATAGTGAGGGAAAGATTCTTTGACAGTGTGATGGTGAGGGAAAGATTCTCTGACAGTGTGAAGGTGAGGGAAAGGTTCTCTGAAAGTGTGATGATGATGGAAAGATTCTCTGACAGTGTGATGGTGAGGAAAAGATTCTCTGACAGTGTTATGGTGAGGGAAAGATTCTCTGACTGTGTGATGGTGAGGAAAAGATTCTCTGACAGTGTGATGGTGAGGGAAAGATTCTCTGACAGTGTGATGGTGAGGAAAAGATTCTCTGACTGTGTGATAGTGAGGAAAAGATTCTCTGACAGTGTGATAGTGAGGGAAAGATTCTCTGACAGTGTGATGGTGAGGGAAAGATTCTCTGACAGTGTGATGGTGAGGAAAAGATTCTCTGACAGTGTGATAGTGAGGGAAAGATTCTCTGACAGTGTGATAGTGAGGGAAAGATTCTTTGACAGTGTGATGGTGAGGGAAAGATTCTCTGACAGTGTGATAGTGAGGGAAAGATTCTCTGACAGTGTGATAGTGAGGGAAAGATTCTCTGACAGTGTGATAGTGAGGGAAAGATTCTTTGACAGCATGATGGTCAGGGAAAGATTCTCTGACAGTGTGAAGGTGAGGGAAAGGTTCTCTGAAAGTGTGATGATGAGGGAAAGATTCTTTGAGTGTGATGGTGAGGGAAAGATTCTCTGACAGTGTGATGGTGAGGAAAAGATTCTCTGACAGTGTGATGGTGAGGGAAAGATTCTCTGACAGTGTGATGGTGAGGGAAAGATTCTCTGACAGTGTGATGGTGAGGGAAAGGTTCTCTGACAGTGTGATGGTGAGGGAAAGATTCTCTGACAGTGTGATGGTGAGGAAAAGATTCTCTGACAGTGTGATGGTGAGGGAAAGATTCTCTGACAGTGTGATGGTGAGGGAAAGATTCTCTGACAGTGTGATGGTGAGGGAAAGGTTCTCTGACAGTGTGATGGTGAGGGAAAGGTTCTCTGAGTGTGATGGTGAGGGAAAGAGACTCGTACAGCACGATGTTAACCTAAAGAAGGACTCGTATAGCACCACGTTAACAACAAGAGTGAAGGCAGCACGAGCAAGGCGGCCGCATCTGTTACCTTAATGACTTCCACCAACGAGGAGATCGCTAGCGTGTCTGAGGAGGTTTGTTGACATGGCGCACACCAAGCGGAAGCGTGAGCCCCCATTTTACCCAAACTTTTACCTCTAGCTTTATCATCTTTATACACCGCTAAGCTTTTAGATTTCTTCATTTGAAAAATAAAAGGGTAGGTGGGTATATGTTGAGTATTGATGGTGCGATAACTATCCGAAAAAAAGGCCTGGAAAAGGACTTCTGAGTCGTTCTATTGATCCCAAAACCTTGAACGTGGGAATGTTTACAAAAATATGAGGTCGGTCGCGCTCCGAGGCAGCCGGGCAGGTGACGCCTCTTAGATGTGCAACTGCTGGCCTCTCCTCTTGTTCTCTTACACAAACAAACCCTGATACATCGTCTCAACCTCTCTTTTTGTATATCAGAATATCTTCTTCCTGTGTGTTTATGTGTTTGTAAACTGAAGTAAAAGGTCAATAACTGAGATACATGGAAGTGAGCGAGGTTGTTAGATGAATATGACGGTATGAGTAAATACGGAAACGGGGCCAAATGGACTGAAATGGACCATAAGAAATTCTGATTGAAGTTTTTCCCGTCATTTTCAGACCGAAAGGCACCGAATAGGATTGACTATATCGGCGCGGATGTAAATGGCAATGATACGGACCTGTTTACATTTTAATCTGACCCTAACTTAACCTAATCTAAACCAAACCAAACTTAACTTAACCTAACCTAACCTAACCTAACCTGTTCTAATTCAATCTAAACTGAACACATTTACGCAAAAAATGGACTATTAACACCTGGAGACATATGATAATTAAAAACGTCTGCGGAACTAACTTTAGGGACATTTTTTACCAACCTTTTCGTTCACTTCTTCAGTAAAACATGATTGAAACATTCTAACCGTGCATTCTCTTGTTCACTTAAGATAACAGTCGCTTGACATAAAACATTTGTGATTATTAACGAACCAGAGTTAACTTATTAGACAACATTCTAACTCTGATCAAATGAGAGTTTAAGATGAAAGGGAAACTGAGCAACAAAAGTATTCAAGTTTTCTTATCAGCTGAGAATTACAGAAAAAGCTGGAATTAAAAGCGTAATTTTAGCTTTCTAATTAGCTGAGAGGTAAACAGAGAAATTTGACAACTAGACAGTGAAAATAAAGATATTAAACAAGGCAGAGTAACAAAGCTTTTACAATAATGTGAAAAGCAAGGAACCAAGGCTACCCCCCCAAAGCCAAACTTAATCACACAAGATTACACCACAAAAACAAATCAAGAGCAATCAAAACAAGCTGCATAAACAAGAGACAAAAACAACAGTTTGAGACTCATCTATGAGCCAACCTAAACGCCTTGGTGAGCTCTTTGAAGCCTCGCATCAAACACTGGCTACAAACAAGAGGGCTTCCTTCACTCTCAGCGACGAGGAATAACGAAGCAACAAATGTAGGAAGGATTGTGTTGCAGATTGTGATTGGTTCGTGGAAAATGGATCGTATTGTACACTATATGAAGGCAGGTGATGTTGGCAATAGAGGGAGAACCCAATGGGTGAACCAATCCAAACAAGTGCCATCCCATGGTAATGCCACCTTATGGCAATAAAACCTAATGCTAGTGCCACATCATGACAGTGTATTCTACAGTGGCACTTCTCTGTCACCAGCCGCGAGGACGTGAATGTCTGTGTTAGCTCGAGGCACTGGCGGGTGTAATGCAGTTGATGAAAGATGTTTCGAGAAATGAGTCTCTCTCTCTCTCTCTCTCTAACAACTTATATATTTTTTCTTTTCTTTGTTTATTTGTCTAATATATATATATATATATATATATATATATATATATATATATATATATATATATATATATATATATATATATATATATATATATATATATATATAAGTGGTCATGTCGACACTAGTACACACGGGTCGACAGGTCCACCTGACACCCTCTGATGGTCACCTTGTTTTGCCGTAAGTAATAGTCATTTAAAAGCGAATTTTACTTGGTAGATGGGCGTGGTGTGACCATCGGGCGTGAGGTAGCGTGTAGAGGCGCGTAACATGAGAGGGTGTGTGGGAGAGGGTGTGGTGGGGGAGGGCGGGTGGGGGTGCATGATGAAAAGAGTTAGGAGGGGGTGGGCGTGGGGAGGGAGAGCGGGAGAGGGGAAGGGGAGGGCGTGGTATGGCGTGGGAGGGGCGTGGCATGGCGTGGGAGAGTCATGGGCGTGGCGGGATTATAACAGTAGGCGTGGTCGTGAGTTGTTAGGTCTGTAAACAGCTGTTACTGTAATGACGTGGTGAGAGAGAGAGAGAGAGATAATAAACCATGAAACAATATCTCAGTCTCTCTTACCTCAACATCTCTCCCATAAAACCAAGTCTCACATAATAGCGCCAAAGTCAACACGAGTGAGCTAAGGTGACGGATGCTTTGCCAACATCCACAGTGAGAGAAAGAGCCGCGTGATCATGACAGATTGATGATAAACGCCTATTTATACCATCATAATTTATACCTTGGATATAAACAACAAAAAAGACTATATGGACGACTGAGAACTTGAGAAGTTCCTGTTTTATATAGTTCATATGTATGTATGTATGTATGTATGTATGTATGTATGTATTATTATTATTATTATTATTATTATTATTAATCATTGTATTTCAATATTTTACTACACAGAAGAAGACACGAGCTTAAAATATTTTCCTTTACCCGACCCCCTCAACCCAGTCACACACAACTAAACTGTGAAATATAAACAAAATTAAAATCGTCAACCCTTAGATATACCGCAGACTAAATACCTCTTAAACAATGCACACCATAAGCTTAATATATAGCCCTGGCCTCTGAACTATCAAGATAAACATAGCCCAGGAATGTTGACATGTGTGGTCTATTCTTATCACTTGGGCTATCTTGTCCGAGCCGCCATTCAAAGCTGTGAGTGATTTGTTATGTCGGCATGACGGTGACACTGGCACTTGTTTTTTGTGTTCTTTCTTTATATTATCTGGGTGTTGACAGCTGTGTAGTTTTCTTGCCCCTCTCTGTCTCTCTCTGTCTCGCGAGGTTGAAATCCACGTTGATGGGGGTTTTAGTGTTGTGTTAATTGGTTGGTTTTTCAGCTTACTTTTGTGATATCTGGTGTTGGGTTTAGGTTAGGTTTCGTTGCGTTAGGTTACGTTTGTGTTAGGTTACGTTATGTTACTTTACGTTTAAGTTAATTTAGGTTAAGTTACGTAAAGTACGTTACTTTACATTTAGGGTAAGTTAGGTTATGTTGGTTACGCATGTTATATTATTTTTGGTTAAGTTAGTTTAGGTTAGTTTAGAATATATTATACATATATATATATATATAAATATATATATATATATATATATATATATATATATATATATATATATATATATATATATATATATATATATGAATAATCCTTGCTGGTGAGGTCGTTGATTATATGTTCAAAGTCCGCGTGTTATATGGACTAAAAATGAAGTATATATATGAATATGTATATTCTCTTTTTTCGAAGCAAATATACATAGAAAAACGGCTCAAGTATATGTGAAATGTTTGTGACTTGAGTTATAGAAACACCATGATGATAAACTATATTATTTTAATCTATTTGTATTAACATCAACATTATATAAACATCCTTAAAGACTTTTGAAGAGTCAAATAAACAGACATTAAAATCAATGAAAACACAAGTGAACATGGACACAGACATACGTAATTACCTTTCTAAAACGAGATTGCAAACACACACACACACACACACACACCATGCGTGTCACAGTGTTTAGAGTGTGTTTGTTTTGGAGAGGCTGGGAGACGTCACGAGATAGTAAAAATACGGCAAATAATGAGGCAAGTTTAGAGACGCCGGAGCACCTGTTTTGTCTCTGCCAGCGGTGGCGACTAAATGCCTGTACTGGCGAATATCCTACGTCGCGGCTGAATGCGGGGTGAATGGAAATGCCAGTAAAAACACGACTACAGATAAAAGGTAGGCGAAGGTACGTCTGGCGTAGAGTTGAAGAAAATGTTATTGTGAGAAGAAATTGGGTGCGTCTTCTGGTTCTGTTTTATTGATGGTAATTTTTCATGTTAATGGTGTCAGGTCTCTCTCTCTCTCTCAGCCTCAGCCCGACAGCGTGGTACCATCAGTAAGTAAATGTGTTTGTTTACCTCCGTCCAGGAAATATTCACAAGATACTGCACCAAATGTGTGTCGCTTCTTCCATAACAATACATTATGGGATCCAGTTTCTCTGAGATTCTTACCATGAATGTTCCTCGTAGGTGATCATGTAGCTAAGGATGTATTTAACACTTTGACCGAAGATATTATTATAATTATCACTGAGACTCTACCTTAACTAGAGTCTCAGTGTAATTATGATGCCATTTTAGAAAACTAATTTTGTTTTTAAAGCCAGTTAGGCACGTCAATACGATCACCAGTTAAGTGATGTTAAGATTGGTTAGGTTAGGTTAGGTTAAGGGGAATATTTATCGCAGGAATTTTTAAGACTCTTCTGGTTGGTGAGTGTGATGTGATTATTTTTTTAATTCATGTTAATTCATTTATTACGGTGTGACAATACTCAGTACAGTGTTGTGGGTAAGACGAACCCATGTTGTGTTGGCCCAGATGTGTTCTACTATATCATGTAACGGGTCTCTGGTCACGGATACAGTGTTATATTAAACCAGTATTTTATTAACGTGGGTTAGAAGGAAGGATTAACCATAACATTAACCTCCCTAACACAAATCTAACACTAATCTAACCTAACTTAACCTAATCTAACCAAACATTTTCAGGTGGTATCACGGTGGTCTTTAATCTTCAGGTGATCCTTAAAGTGAAGTAATTAAACGCCAATAATAACCCTCTCTGTCTCTCTCTATCTCTGTCTGTCTCTCTCTGTCTCTCTCTATCTCTGTCTGTCTCTCTCCTCCTACCGTTGGTCTCGTGATAGCACCAAGAGAGGCGTTGTTTGGTAGATAATGGTGTGTGGGTATAGGAGGTATTTCCGAGCACATTGGCACCGTGAAAAACGTAACACATTCTCAAGTTGCATCACCGTCTCCCGCCGCTACAACACCTGGTGCTCGGACCTCACCCCACGAAGAGAGAGAGAGAGTCATGGGCCAACAATGTAAGAGAGCGTCAGGAATAAAACGCCGTTACTGTCTCGGTAATTTAGTGGCAGTACTGCATGACGCAACCTTAAGTTAATCTATTTGTTACTTGTAGAACTTATGCCACTTGAAGACCAGCCCCCCCCCCCAGCTTATTTCACCTGATGATTAACCTTACCTAACCTAACCTAACCTAAGCTAACCTCATTATGGTAGAGTAAAATAAGATAAGGTTAGGTTAGGTTAGGTTAGGCTAGGGATGTTGTTCTTACGATAACATAACAAAGAACTCCAGTCGACCCCTGAGAGTCCCTTAAGTGTGACCCCGAGAGAGAGAGAGAGAGAGAGAGAGAGAGAGAGAGAGAGAGAGAGAGAGAGAGAGAGAGAGAGAGAGAGTAAATGTGGTGACCGTGGGAAATGATAGAGAAGAGAGAAGAAATAGTGAAAGAGAGGAGAAGAGAAAATGAGGAAGTGAGGGAAGGAATGATGGAGAGTGAGGGGAGGATTGAGGGAGAGCGAGGGGAGGATTGAGGGAGAGTGAGGGGAGAGACAGCTGGAGCTACAATGTGACTCAGTGTAAATGATCTTGCCTCCCCTCTTCTCCTCCTCTCCCTTCCTCCTCCTGTCTCCCTTTTCCCTTCACTCTCTCCCCTTCCCTAACTCCTTCCTTCTTTACTTTCTTCCCCCTTACTTTTCTCTCACTTCCTCCCCTCCCTTTATTTTTCTCTTCCTTCGCCATTTCTTCCCTCTCTCCCCTTCCCTTTTTATTTTCACCTCCTCTCTCACCTTTTCTGCCTCTCCCCTCTTCCCTTCTCCCTCTTCCCTTCTCCCCTCTTCCCTTCTCCCTCTCCCCTTCTCCCTCTCTCTCCTCACCTAAGCGCGTGGATCAACCGCCTCACCCGAATCAATGAACCAAGGATCACTGAGGCTCTGGTTAAAACCCCGAGTGAATCGTATTGGTCGAATCACCAGATTGACTCAACCCAACCGAATCATTTGGTAGACCAGACCTTAAAAAGATTCACAGTAACAAATCGAATCCAACGAATGAGGCCGAATCTGATAATAAAATTAAACGTAAAAGAATCAGAGTAGATATTTACACAGAATCACATCGCGGAAACGAATCAAATAAAAAAAATGAACCGGCTGATTCATTGCAACCAAATCATTAAACTGAATCAATCAAATTGACTCACAGGACCAAATTAGTCTAACCGAATCAAGAATGGTCCAATTACACGTATCGAATCTCTTCTGTATACTAACTTCCCCCTCCTCATTCCCCTTCCCTTTCCTCTTCTTCCCCCTTCCCCTCATCTTCCCCCTCCCCCTCCTCTCTTTCCATCCTCTCACTCCTCATACCCTCCTCCCGCCTTCTACCTTCTCTTCCCCTTCTTTTACTCCCTAATCTCCTCTTCACGTTCCCTATTCCCTTCTTTCCCCCTCTCCCTACTCTTTATTTTCCTTCTCTTTTCCCTCTCGGAAGATTTGGTTAGGAAGCTTCTGTGTGTGTGTGTGTGTGTGTGTGTGTGTGTGTGTATGAAGCTAGGGTGCCATGACGTGAGGGGGCTATGACACTAGTGCCACCCTTTGATCCATTAAGCTAATGTCATTATGACCAGCCAGAAGTTTATTGACCTAACTAATGCCATTAAGTAAAATACTTAACGTAATGACACTGTAATGGTATGAGGCACGGCATGGGGGGGGGGGGGGTGGCACTGTATGGCGAACTTGGCACTGTAATGATATGAGGTACTGGTACTGGCACTGTTACCGACACTACAGCCTGGGGTCACAACAACGAGACAGTGTGGGTGAAAATTATATAAGATTACCAGAGACCTTCATTACTTGTTGTGGTGGGCCAGTTAACTTCCCTCACCCCTCTCCTCTCTACCCTCACCCCTCTCCTCTCTACCTCACCCCTCTCCTCTCTACCCTCACCCCTCTCCTCTCTACCCTCACCCCTCTCCTCTCTACCCTCACCCCTCTCCTCTCTACCTCACCCCTCTCCTCTCTACCCTCACCCCTCTCCTCTCTACCCTCACCCCTCTCCTCTCTACCCTCACCCCTCTACCCTCACCCCTCTCCTCTCTACCCTCACCCCTCTCCTCTCTACCCTCACCCCTCTCCTCTCTACCCTCACCCCTCTCCTCTCTACCCTCATCCCTCTCCTCTCTACCCTCACCCCTCCTCTCTACCCTCATCCCTCTCCTCTCTACCCTCATCCCTCTCATCTCTACCCTCACCCCTTTCGTCTCTACCCTCACCCCTCTCCTCTCTACCCTCATCCCTCTCCTCTCTACCCTCATCCCTCTCCTCTCTACCCTCAACCCTCTCCTCTCTACCCTCATCCCTCTCCTCTCTACCCTCATCCCTCTCCTCTCTACCCTCATCCCTCTCCTCTCTACCCTCATCCCTCTCCTCTCTACCCTCACCCTCTCCTCTCTACCCTCATCCCTCTCCTCTCTACCCTCATCCCTCTCCTCTCTACCCTCACCCCTCTCCTCTCTACCCTCACCCCTCTCCTCTCTACCCTCACCCCTCTCCTCTCTACCCTCATCCCTCTCCTCTCTACCCTCATCCCTCTCCTCTCTACCCTCACCCCTCTCCTCTCTACCCTCATCCCTCTCCTCTCTACCCTCATCCCTCTCCTCTCTACCCTCACCCCTCTCCTCTCTACCCTCACCCCTCTCCTCTCTACCCTCATCCCTCTCATCTCTACCCTCACCCCTCTCCTCTCTACCCTCACCCCTCTACCCTCACCCCTCTCCTCTCTACCCTCATCCCTCTCCTCTCTACCCTCATCCCTCTCCTCTCTACCCTCACCCCTCTCCTCTCTACCCTCACCCCTCTCCTCTCTACCCTCACCCCTCTCCTCTCTACCCTCATCCCTCTCCTCTCTACCCTCACCCCTCTCCTTTCTCCTACCTCTTCCCTACATCCCTCACAGTTCTCCTTTACCCTTCCTCCCTCTCCTTCTCGCCCTACCACCTCTTCTTTTCCACTTATCCTCCTCTCTCACCCTCTTCGTCTTCCCTCCCTCTCCACTCTCCCTTGTACCCTTCCTTCCTCTCTCCCTTTCATCCTTCCTTCCCTAAAGAAGAGAAGGAGGAAGAGGAGAAAGAGAAGGGAAACTGAGAGAGGGGGAAAGAAAGGAAGGTAAGGAGAGAGAGAGAGAGAGAGAGAGAACTATCAATACCATGACCACCCTGTACATACACACCCACTTCTATTCATACCCTCCCTTGTCCACTCCCACACTTGACCATACCCTCCCCTGACCACACCCTGGCCACATCCACCCCTATCCACACCCGCCTCTGTCCACTCCCGCTCCAGACGGTCACACAATTATTATTATTATTATTATTATTATTATTATTATTATTATTATTATTATTACTATTATTATTATTATTATTATATTTTTTAAGTGTCTGATTATAATTTGCGATATTACTTGTTTAATTTAAAAGTGTGTGATTTTAAATTGTTAGTTAAGTAATGTTTTTGTGTATTATAAGTTAGTTAAGTAATGTTGTAGTGTTTTATAAAGTTAGTAATTAAACAGACCAACACTCAAGATGTTTGTGTTCCTCTTTATAGATAGATATATAGATAGATAGATAGATAGATTGGAAGATAAATAATATAAACGGACAGACGAAACTTCACCACGCCGATTGTAAAGAGAAACGTGACTTCATTGCTATATAAACACGACAGACGTCATCGTGCCCGTCATTAACTTTATAGATACAATTCTAATATATATAAACATTCAGAATTATTATGACTAAACTTATAAAACATTAAGTTGAAAATATGATGACAACAAATAACTTCTGGTTGATATATGATGAGAACTGAATTTATGTTGTCAGTTACACAAATAAAATATAGTGTGCACATTATAATGGTTTACATCATAAGTGAATATATTAATAAGTTTCTGCATATTAAACACCGCAAATATTAATCTAATATTACAGTGTGTTGAAATATTATACTGTGTACACTACAGCTCATGTGATGCTTTTATGTATTAGCTGTAATAAAGTGAATTGTGTATTTCATATCATACAACGCTACAGATAATTATAATGAAAAATGTTTCCCCTCTATCGTACAGGCTACAGGGTGTCTCAAAACACATATACTGGTACACAGGCTGTCTTAAAGATTTCCCAGAAGATCGCGTGAATACTTGTATTAAAACAATATTGTCCTCACATGTTGATGTGCGAGGTCTCCCACAGGTGATGACAATGTTGCTGTGGTAATACAAGCCTTCACGCGATCTCCAGGAAAATCTTTAAGACAGCCTGTGTACGTTTTGTTGAGACACCCTGTATTTCATGCCAATCACACTTTCCAGCTGTCTCATGTGATGTCTCCTGCTGTAGTATTTATCTTCCCACACTACACCTTCAGGTGTGCCCGTGTTGCGTCATGCACCATCCTAGAGCCACACATCACCAGCTAGGATAATCCCCATAAACCAATCGACTCCATGGTTTCCAGTCAGGCACAGACACCACTCCAGTAGTACCTCTCTCACCCGATCTTTGTTCCTACTTATTCCCTTCTCTCTCTCTCTCTCTCTGACGAATTTATTTATGTTTTAGACTAATTTTCCGTCCCTCCCCAGCTAACTACTCTTCCTTCAGTCTCGCGCCACTTCCATCTATTCCTGCCACCTCATATTTATCCATTTTTCTACCGTCCACTCTCACATTTTAGTCTCTATCACTGTCACTATCAAACTTCCAATGCAGTTAGTCATGTCAAACCAAATCTCTTCTATTTCCCTCTCTCTCTCTCTTCTCACTCACTGAAGCATAAACACACATGATAGCTCATCTCTTATACTCTACTTTTTGTCTACTCCGTCATAGGCTAAAACTAACCTCCTTTATACTTCACGATTTAACAGCACACTTAATGACTCATTAACACAGCCCAACCTTCACTGACTCTTACCCTTTAAGGCACTATTGACTTTACACCCTTCACCTGTCCCTTCAGACACTGTTAGCTTTACACCCTTCACCTACCCCTTCAGACACTGTTAGCTTTACACCCTTCACCTACCCCTTCAGACACTGTTAGCTTTACACCCTTCACCTACCCCTTCAGACACTGTTAGCTTTACACCCTTCACCTACCCCTTCAGACACTGTTAGCTTTACACCCTTCACCTACCCCTTCAGACACTGTTAGCTTTACACCCTTCACCTACCCCTTCAGACACTGTTAGCTTTACACCCTTCACCTACCCCTTCAGACACTGTTAGCTTTACACCCTTCACCTACCCCTTCAGACACTGTTAGCTTTACATCTTTCACCCGCCCCCTCAGACACTGTTAGCTTTACACCCTTCAGACACTGTTAGCTTTACACCCTTCAGACACTGTTAGCTTTACACCCTTCACCCGCCCCCTCAGACACTGTTAGCTTTACACCCTTCACCTACCCCTTCAGACACTGTTAGCTTTACACCCTTCACCTACCCCTTCAGACACTGTTAGCTTTACACCCTTCACCCGCCCAGCACACATCTCCTTTACCCTTCACTTTTGTTTTTTTGCTGGAAACCCCGAACATCATAGTTCCATTAATGCATTATTCTGTTCTCCTTACCCTGATTACACCTGATAATAAGAACAAGTGTACATGTGAGCTGATTATAAATATGGTAGGGCAAGTGTGGGTATATTCCTAGTTGCATATACTGTATAGCAAAAACAGGTAAATAAATAGTCCTTTTCACAGGATAAAAACATAGTCAGTCAATCAGTCAGACAAGATTGGCTAATAAACTAAACAAACACAAACGAACAACAATGCCCTTCGGTACAAATACACTGTACTCTGTTTAACAAGAAAAGTTAGGGCATTATCAACAACCTGCAATAATGATAAACTGTTTTCAACGACCCTCAACTGGAGGACAACTTTATGTGAGTGACAGTGAGAGAAATAATGCAAGTGCTTAAGACAACTGTGGGATCGTGAGTTACTGTTACTATGAACGGTAGTAGATGGCGTTTAATAAGTGGCAGGACCTTATCAGTGTAAGTCAAAACGTGCTCAAATTTTAAGCTAGGAAACGGGTTTAATTTCGGGTTTGTATTGGAGGGTCGAGACGGGGTAAATCTCCCAGCTCGCAGACTCTCCCGACACTCATCTCCGGTTATGCTGGGGAGGATTTTTTTTCTTTTTCTTTTCCATCGAAGAAATGGGAACGGCGCTTGTAATTTCCTCAGATATGTAGAATTTTCTTTATTGGGTATTACTATTTTTTCTTTCTATTTTTTCGCAGTAAGTGTATCAGTGTTCAGTGGCTTATGAGATCTGAAGTGACAGCAAAAGTTCGCAAATAAACAGAGGACTATATGTGACACCAGGCCCACGTGACCTAGCCTGTGTGTGTGTGTGTGTGTGTGTGTGTACCATCGCTTATAACATAATGCTATATATCTCAGCCAGGAACTATGGTGGGTATAGTAAACACTGAACTTTTTTGGCAGCTCAAAGTTCAAAGGCCAAGGTCATGGTCATTGAAAGTTCAAGAATGACATGTTTCTCTTACAACTGTGGAAAGAAGTACAGAAGGTGGAGCGAGAGAGTCATCAATGCCAAGACGGACGGTTTTCTGTATGACGTCATCTTTCTCCAGAACATTACGTAAAAGATGTAAATTATTCGTAAAAAATGATAGGGAGGTAAAAAAGAAAAACAAGAACAAAACCATATTTACATATGTCACAAACCAAACTTACACACTTTATTTAAGTAAATATATAGAAATAGTTATTATTGTTGTTGTTGTTGTTGTTGTTCTTCTTCTTCTTCTTCTTCTTCTTCTTCTTCTTCTTCTTCTTCTTCTTCTTCTTCTTCTTCTTCTTCTTCTTCTTCTTCTTCTTCTTCTTCTTCTTCTTCTTCTTCTTCTTATTATTATTATTATTATTATTATTATTATTATTATTATTATTATTAAGGAAGTGCAAAAAAATTATACTTTCATTTTGTGTGAAAGACAAGAGAAAGTAGAATTATTTGTAGTGAAACTGGACTGTAAATGGCCACTTTACTTGTTCGATAGGCAATTTCCTTCTCAAATTTTCGAACAGTCGTCTGGTGTTCGAAATTGTGAACTTCCTGGAAGTTGGCTTTACTGTTCAAGAGAGAGAGGGAGAGACTATTTTTTATATTTTCTGGTCGATTCTTTAAGGTTGTAGAGGATGGTAGCGTTAGATGGGAGTGGGGAGGCGTGGAAGGGCGTGGAAGGGCGTAAAGATGCGTGTGGAGGCGTGGGAAGAGGCGAGGGAGACAGGGACGAAGGGAGAGAAGTTTTATGGGGGTGGAATGAGTAGGTGCATGGAGAACAGACATACGGGGAGGTGAATACACCCTACACACATAACTTATTCTCAAACAACAATCGTATGCACACACACACACACACTGATATAAAGATAAACAATACAGACTCAAACAAATACACATACAAACACTGCCACACGAATACAACCAAACAAATTAACAAACAAACGGAACACCTAGAAACAAAAACATACAAACAAAACAAAATAAACACACAACACAATAAAACACAACGACACAAGCACAAAAACATAACCAAACGAACAAAACAAACAAACACACAAACACAGTGACACTCCACCTGACCAAATACCGACCAGCGTCCTCCATTTCCTGCGCTAATTACTTGTAAATGACCAATCTAGTCCCAGAGCGTGATATTGACAGTGGCGGAGACCACGCTACTAACAGGCCATAGGACCAGGAGACTACGCTACTGGGAGATCGCGTTACTAGGAGACCAAGGAACCTGGAGACCATGTTACTGGGAGACCACATTACAAGGGGATCGAGGGATCGGGAGACCACAAGCACCACGCTACTAGAAGACAACATAGACCAAAGACCATGGGACCAGGAGACACACACACACACACACACAAACACACCCTCTTATGGTTTCTCTCCCCCACATTGTTTTCTAATCTCTAGCTTCCTTGAGAACCGAGCCACGGCAGTTGTTGTCGAGGGATCGCTCTCTCGCTCTTTCTCACCAATAGTGGTGTCCCACAGGATTCTGTTCTTTCACCTACTCTCTTCCTTCTTTTTATCAATGATTTACTTCACGCTGCGACTAATTCTATCCATTCTTACGCTAAGATTCTACTCTTCACTCTTCTTCGCATTTTCCCCTTCCCCCTAATTCTCAAACTAGATCGATTTCTAAAGCTGATATCATTTCATCTATCAATGTGGATCTGTGCAGCATCTCCGAATGGGGAGGTAGAAACTTGGTTAAATTCAATAGTAACAAAACTCAGTATTTACCAATTACACTTTCCAAATTAGATGATCTCCCACCAATCACATTTCAGGATGCAATCATTCTGCCATATTCTAAAATAGATATGCTAGGCCTCACCGTTTCCTCTGATATGTCATGGAAGCCACACATCCTCAACATTGCTCAAGCTGCCTCCCGAAAGCTGGGAATGCTGTATAGATGCCGTAGCTACTTCACTCCTGAGCAGTAGCTTCAAGGATATAAGGGATTCATTCGTCCAAAATTGGAGTACTGCTCATATATCTGGGGTGGCTCTTCTTCTGTCCAACTGTTAGATAGGGTGGAATCAAAGGCATTTTGTCTTATTAACTCTTCTCCTTTAGTCGACAATCTCTCTTCCCTTTCTCTTCGCCGCAATGTTGATTCACTGTCTTTTTTTACAGGTACTTTAACGGGCAATGTTCGGTGGATTTTGCATCCTGTGTACCGCCGGCAAGGCCATGGGTTCGTATTACTCGTCTTGCCCGCGGTGCCCACCGTTTTTCTGTGGATGTCGGTGTGGAATGCTCTGCCTTCTTCTGTGTTTCCATACTCGTACACTCTGTCTCACTTCAAAAAAATGGTTTTCCGGCATCTTCGTGGTGTAGATTTATATAATCGTTTTCTTTTCTATTTCTAATTTCTTTTTACACTTATTTTTTCGCCCCCCTAGGCCCCGTTGTGGGTCGATAACCTGTGCCCGGGTGGGCTATTCCCCGTAAAACACACACACACACACACACACACACACACACACACACACACACACACACACACACACACACGTATTCTCGGAAAGCGTGTCACCATAGAGAACCATGTCAACATTCTGTACCTATAATAAGACTACGGCTCTAGTGGACCGCCCGGCGTTAATTACATACCCAGGTGCTGTGTTAACCTGTGGCTGTTAACTTGTGCTGTGTTAGCCTGTGGCTCTGTTAACTTGTGCTGTGTTAACCTGAGGATCAGTTAACTCGGTGCTGTGTTAACCTGGGGCTCTTTTGAATTGTGGGTCTGTTTTAATTTGGTTCTTATGCTAATTTGGTGCCATGTTAAATCTCTGCTGTGTTAACTTTGTGCTATCACTTTCCACCTCTACCAGCGCCTCCCCTCCCTTCCTAGCGCCTCCTCTCCCCTCCCCTCCCCTCCTCTCCCAGGGCCTCTCCACCCCTCGACATTGAAATATATGGGCGGTAGAATGGGTGTTGGAGAAGACCATATTGCTTATGAAAGATGAGTCATAGATTAATCTAATCCCGCGGCTGAGATCACAACAACACCCTCTCGGATTGGCTTGTCTGTTGTGTGTTGCATTTTATCTGTCTGTCTGTCTGTCTGTGTCTGTCTGTCTGTCTGTTTCTCTATATCTGTATTTCTCTGTCTGTCTGTCTGTCTCTGTTTACACCTCTTCCCCCTTCCCCTGCCAATCTTCAGCAACTAATTTGACCTGAGCTCATAATATAACCTGACCTTAGTGGACGCGTGGGACTTAAAGGTCACTCGAGTTGGTCATAATATATTGTTAGTCATGCCAGGTGACCTTCAGAATGTTTTTGAGGACAATGATTTAACCCTTGACGAGGATGGTTAAAAAAATCTAAGGATGATAGCGTAATCCGGAGTGTTGTAAGACAGGTGCCAGGTACTATTGAAGGTGTAAGTGGGTCCCATAGGTGTGACTGCCTATTAGAGACAGTGTGGATGCAGCATGGCTGACACTGCACTCGACTGTCTATACATCCCCAACTGTGAAGTTAAGTGTCTATTTACAGCTTGTTGGATCGAACCCGTGACCCTTAGTACAGAAGGCGAACACTGTATCTACTCAGCCACTGCGCTACTGCCAGGTCAAGAACAACTTAGTCTCAAATGAGTCCAGGGAGATGAGGGCAGGAAGTCCACCAATCACTGTTAAAGAAAACTAATAAACCTAAAAACGACAAAAAAAATGGAGAAACCAAAATAGAAGTTATGGCAGAGGAAACCCTGCATGACAGTAAGAGATGTTCACTTAATAACACAGGAAGCCCTGCATGACTGTCAGAGATGTTCACTTAATAACACAGGAAGCCCTGCATGACAGTCAGCGATGTTCACTTAATAACACAGGAAGCCCTGCATGACAGTAAGAGATGTTCACTTAATAACACAGGAAGCCCTGCATGACTGTCAGAGATGTTCACTTAATAACACAGGAAGCCCTGCATGACAGTCAGAGATGTTCACTTAATAACACAGGAAGCCCTGCATGACAGTCAGAGATGTTCACTTAATAACACAGGAAGCCCTGCATGACAGTCAGAGATGTTCACTTAATAACACAGGAAGCCCTGCATGACAGTCAGAGATGTTCACTTAATAACACAGGAAGCCCTGCATGACAGTCAGAGATGTTCACTTAATAACACAGGAAGCCCTGCATGACAGTCAGAGATGTTCACTTAATAACACAGGAAGCCCTGCATGACAGTCAGAGATGTTCACTTAATAACACAGGAAGCCCTGCATGACAGTCAGAGATGTTCACTTAATAACACAGGAAGCCCTGCATGACAGTCAGAGATGTTCACTTAATAACACAGGAAGCCCTGCATGACAGTCAGAGATGTTCACTTAATAACACAGGAAGCCCTGCATGACAGTCAGAGATGTTCACTTAATAACACAGGAAGCCCTGCATGACAGTCAGAGATGTTCACTTAATAACACAGGAAGCCCTGCATGGACTGGTTGACAATCAGAAATGTTCACTTAATACGAGACGAAAGTATTTGGACGTTGTTTTTGTGTTTTAGCTTAAGTCAGCCAGTTAAGTGCATCCTTACATCTTCAGTTACGAGGACTATTTATTGTATAAACCTTTGAAAGCTCCCACACTGTGTCGTAGCTCCCCTACAAGAGTTACGAGTGTGGAATCTCGGGGTCATGGCCCCAGTGCTCCGCCCTCCACCACATTTGTGTATATGTGTCTTTGCTGTGCACGACCACGATTTAGAGATAAAGACCTGAAATTTGGAATGATTATGTATACAGCCCCGAGAATTGCTTACACATTTTTTTTGGTGGAGGGGCTGACCACAGTTTTGAACATAAAGAGACGAACTTTGGTTTTTTTTTTTGCATGTGCACTTAGTTTCGGCCAACGATGGACATACACTATCAGTTTTGTCCCTTTAATTCTAGGAGGCGGCGAGGCCGGTTACCCAGGTAGTACACGATAAAATCTCCAATCTTGGCACACAATATAATTCTGGTCTGGTCCTAACTGTTGTCTGGCAAACAGGTAATATATTAAGGTAACCATCAGACAGGTAATATCCTCAGGTAAGTGCTGTAGCCTCAGGTAAGAAACATGAGGCTCCTACAAGGTCGAGGCCTGTGAGGCGAGTCCGGGGGGGGGGTCAATATAATGTTATATTACTTGGCGAGTGTAAACACCACCAGCTGTTCCTGCCTCTCTTTTGCCTTTGGTGCCACACGTGTCCTCCGCCTCTAACAATATTCTGTATATACACCGGATTTTGCACAGGCATTTGTGAACGGTGTGACCCCCTCATGAAGCATTGCCGCATCGTGAGGGTGGACGGTGATTTATGGCCCTCACCACGTGTACCCTGTGTGTTGAGATAGCTCCAGGCAGTCGTGTCTCAGCTGGTGTGCGGTGACTGATACAGTCCTTCCCACCTGTGCCGGGTTCCTATGCCTGTCAGGGGAGTGTTACCGTCCTCGTGTGTTGGCTAGTCCACTTAGTCGGTGCCTGGGGGAGCTGTTGGATGCCTGCAGAAGTCGTAGGCGAGATGGCGGTATCAACCTTTTGGTGATGAGGTAGTTATTTCCCCTTTCTTCTCTATCCACATCCCTCCCCCTCTCCTCTCGCGCTTTCTGCTTCCTACTCCCCTTCCTCCTCCCTTTTGTCCTCCCTCCCTTTCCCTTAACCTTTCTCCTTCCTCCCTCTCTTTCTCCTCCTTCCCTTCCTCTTCCCTTATCCCCAATACCATTATATCAACAAACAATAAGAAACATTACGAGCACACAGTTTTGATACAAAATTTGTGTAACATTAATGTCAAAATTTAAATCAGGACTGAGCAGAGCCAGAGTGTTTACAAACAAAAGATGACGTCACAGCAGGGGTTAGTCTAACATTACAGGTGATTTGTATGCTGAGTAATGATGGTAATTATGGAGGCTATTAACATGATCCAGGACCAGTGGTGACGTGAGAGAGAGAGAGAGAGAGAGAGAGAGAGAGAGAGAGAGAGAGAGAGAGAGAGAGAGAGAGAGAGAGAGAGAGAGAGAGAGAGAGAGAGAGAGAGAGAGACTTTATTACTGACTTCAACACACACACACACACACACACACACACACACACCACCAATTACTCGCCGCTACTCGTGTAATTTGCCGCTCGAATTACCTGACCAACTTTTGAGCACCAATTTCACCTGGATATAGTGGGGTGACTACTGACCGCTGTCATAGTCAAGGCTGTCATGACGCTGTCAAAGTGAAGACTGTCATGAAGGGTGACTACTGGACGGCGAAGAAGGGAATGGCGAGGCGGGGAATGGTGAAGCACGGAATGGTGAGGCAGTGAATGACGAAGCAGGGAATGGTGATGAAGGGAATTGTGAGGAAAGGAATGCAAGGCAGAGAATGGTGAGACAAGGAATGGCAAGGTGGGGAATGGCGAGGAAAGTCATACATAAATCCCAGTGAAACGCTAAGAAATCTACCCAGAGATTGGCCCATAATAGTACTTTCAGAGATTAATTAAAACTGGGGATTAATTTACTGAAGAGACTGATAAATTCAAGGACTTATTAACACACACACACACACACACACACACACACACACACACACACACACACACACACACACACTACATCCTTGACCACCGAAGGGTCAAGAGTCAAGACCTATCAGGCGCTGCTCCTGCTGAGCAGCGGCGCCCCTTGGCCAACGTTCGGCCCCATTCCTCAAGTCCCTCTCCCCGACCCATCCTCACCACCTGGATATCAACATAATCAAAAGAGACAATTTCGTTTCGGAAAGAAGTGGGATCAGTGTTGGACAGTGATGAACAGTGTTTAAGCCAGTGAATTCATCACTAGACAGTACCAGTGAGAGCAGTGACCCGCCACTGAGATAAGCACCCCTGGGAACCGACCACCATCTTCAGTTCAGGCGGTGTTAATCACCCCATCCTGGGAACAACAGTGGGCCAAGGCTTTACACCTGGCTACGAGATAATTCAACACCACCTAGCAGAGAGTGAGGTACAGCGACACCACCCCACACCACCCAGTGTCTCCATGACCCTTTGTAAACCCTACTCTGTAATCCTTTTGCCCTACCGCTCACAGGATGAGTGTGGGGTGCACAATAAAGTAGCCGCTGCAAGCGGCAAAATCAAAAAATCAAATCTCCATGACCACGTGAGGTCCTTCATGTCAACACCCGAGGACGAGTTACTGCACCACGTGAACATCACACCACCCGGTGTCTCCATGACCACGTGAGGTCCTTCATGTCAACACCCGAGGACGAGTTACTGCACCACGTGAACATCACACCACCCGGTGTCTCCATGACTACGTGAGGTCCTTCATATCAACACCCGAGGACGAGTTACTGCACCACGTGAACACCACACCACCCAGTGTCTCCATGACCACGTGAGGTCCTTCATGTCAATATCTACGGTCGAGTTACTGAACTATGTGGCCTACATGACCTCACACAGTAGGCCAAGAGACCAGCCCGGGCCATCAACTGTAAACTATAATAATATGTATGTTCAATTCAAGTTCCTTCTCCTTTTAATAATGAAAGCTTTTGCTAAACGATCCACCTACCCCATGTCTTTGTATGTAATAAGTCATTTTTGTCTAATGTACATTTTCAGCCTTCGGGCTGCAGAACTTTTTCAATAAACCATTATTTATTATTATTTTATTTTTGTTATTATTACACACATACACACACACACACACACACACACACACACTTGACCACCAAAGGGTTAAGACGTACCTGGCGCTCCTCTGGCAGCAGCCAGGTCAACTGTTAAGTTGGCCCATACCAACTCCCTCCCCTGAACCCTCCTCCCCACCGGAATTTCAACAAGTTCTCGCCAGAAGTTACAATTTCATTTAGGAAAGGAATGGAACCAGTGTTGAACAGAGGTGAACAGTGGTGAACAGTGATTAAGTCAGTGAGAACAACTCAACAGTAACAGCCGAGTCGTACCCAAGTTAACCTTCGCACAGTGAGGTCCCAGGTACCCAGTGATAACTGCCTGTGACATCCAACAACAACCAGCGATGTGTTAATCCGTCTACGATAGGAAGGAGTGGACCACACCTTACTCATATAACACCATCTGTGATGGAATTACTACACCATGTGAGGTCCTCCTAACACCATCTGGGAGGGAATTACTACACCACGTGAGGTCCCTCATAACACCATCTGTGAGGGAACTACTACACCATGTGAGGTCCCTCCTAACACCATCTGGGAGGGAGCTACTACACCAAGTGAGGTCCCTCATAACACCATCTGTGAGGGAACTACTACACCATGTGAGGTCCCTCCTAACACCATCAGGGAGGGAGCTACTACACCAAGTGAGGTCCCTCATAACACCATCTGTGAGGGAACTACTACACCATGTGAGGTCCCTCCTAACACCATCTGGGAGGGAGCTACTACACCAAGTGAGGTCCCTCATAACACCATCTGTGAGGGAACTACTACACCATGTGAGGTCTCTCCTAACACCATCTGGGAGGGAGCTACTACACCAAGTGAGGTCCCTCATAACACCATCTGTGAGGGAACTACTACACCATGTGAGGTCCCTCCTAACACCATCTGGGAGGGAGCTACTACACCAAGTGAGGTCCCTCATAACACCATCTGTGAGGGAACTACTACACCATGTGAGGTCCCTCCTAACACCATCTGGGAGGGAGCTACTACACCAAGTGAGGTCCCTCATAACACCATCTGTGAGGGAACTACTACACCATGTGAGGTCCCTCCTAACACCATCTGGGAGGGAGCTACTACACCAAGTGAGGTCCCTCATAACACCATCTGTGAGGGAACTACTACACCATGTGAGGTCTCTCCTAACACCATCTGGGAGGGAGCTACTACACCAAGTGAGGTCCCTCATAACACCATCTGTGAGGGAACTACTACACCATGTGAGGTCCCTCCTAACACCATCTGGGAGGGAGCTACTACACCAAGTGAGGTCCCTCATAACACCAACTGTGAGGGAACTACTACACCATGTGAGGTCCCTCCTAACACCATCTGGGAGGGAGGTACTACACCAAGTGAGGTCCCTCATAACACCATCTGTGAGGGAACTACTACACCATGTGAGGTCCCTCCTAACACCATCTGGGAGGGAGTTACTACACTTCGTGTTTGCTGTTCAACACCTACATTAATCTGTATGTTCACTGTATGTTCCTTTACCTTTCTCTAATGAAGGCTTTTGTTAAACCACCAATGTATGTAATAAGTCATTTATGTCCACTATATATTTTCAGCCTTCGGGCTGCAGAACTTTTTCAATAAACCGTTTATTATTATCATTATTATTATTATTATTATTATTATTATTATTATTATTATTATTATTATTACACACACACACACACACACACACACACACACACACACTACTCTCATCTCCCTCCAATAGATCGTAAAAAATCTTTTTTTTTGGGGGGGGGGCTACGTATATCCGGGTTTTAAATAATTGCCCTCCGCCTTGTGTTACGACACCTGAAAACATGAATTAAAGAACCTGGAATTAATAAAGAAATATCATAATTACGTCAATATTTTCGCCTCATGTTACGATACTTTTCAGAGATTTAGGTAACTAAAGTGTTCTTGTAATCTTAAGTGTACTATTACGTACTTAATGTGGACTTATCATTGTCTAAGTGTAATATTACGAACTTAAAGTGGATTTCTAACAACCTTCATGAACTTTAAGTGAACTTCTCATCATCTAAGTGCACCATAACGACCTTTAAGGTGTACAGCTTATACCCTTAAGTGAGCCTTTAAAGAGAAAATTACCTCCAAGTTATTGTAGCAGTTGAAATCACCGCATAAAGTGGAGACCTTAACATATATTCAGAAACCGAGGCAACACAAGCTAATGTTATTCACTAATTCTTGTTGGGCGATCTTTACCATCCTTGTGTGTGAGGGAGAGAGAGAGAGAGAGAGAGAGAGAGAGAGAGAGAGAGAGAGAGAGAGAGAGAGAGAGAGAGAGAGAGAGAGAGAGAGAGAGAGAGTATAAATATAAATAAAAGCAAATACGAATCACCAATCCATTTAAAAAGGATGAATTTAAACAAAACACTCACACACACACACACACACACACACACAATCCACCTCGACAACCCTCCACGAAGCCTCCATTACAGTGACGACCCCGAAAAAAGACAAAATAACTCGACCGACTCTCTCTCTCTCTCTCTCTCTCTCTCTCTCTCTCTCTCTCTCTCTCAGGGGTGACGTAATCTGGCACGTTACTGAGGCCATTTTAATGCTAATTTCTAAGGCATTGCTCCGTGTCATAAGGAATTCAATAACAGTATCACCTTTAAGATAGGAAGACGAGGGAAAGGAGGTGAAGAGAGGGAAGGGAGGAGGGGAAGAAGGGGAAGGGCACGAAAGGGAGGGGGAAGGGGAGGGGAGGGGGAAGGCAAGAGGAGGAAGGGGAGGGGGAAGGGGAGGGGAGGAAGGGGAGGGGGAAGGGAAGAGGAGGAAGGGGAGGGGGAAGGGGAGGGGAAGAGGAGGATTAATCTATACATTGGCTTCATTTCGTTTCATTGGACCTCCAATAAGGGTACAGGTATAAAATTGGTGCTTATATATGAATACAGGAAATTACAGGTACAGATACAGGTGCCCCAGAGTGAAATACAGGCGGTTATATATATATACAGGTACAGGTATAAACTTTATTTATGTTTTTAATTAAGAAAAATACAGGTTGCAGCTACAAGCACAGGTACAGGTAACTCAAGACGGTGGTAGTACAATGACACGACTAACTGTACACCACTAAGTCAGATTGTCCTGTATATAAGGTAGGTTAGATACAGTACAGGTGATACTATAGGTACGGGTAACTTATAGCGCCCGCGCACACACACACACACACACACACACACACACACACACACACTGACTTAGTAGAAGAATTTGAAGTAGCAAAACGTCTGGACAAACTGAAGTTAAAGCGCTCCACCACCCCCAATGACTTGCTAATGAAACTCTACAAGAAGTTCTCCCCGGAGCTAGCTAAACCCCTCTGCTCCATCACCAATGCTTCCCTCAGCCAAGCAAGATGCCCAGCTGACTGAAAGACCTCATATGTGTCACCAATGCCCCAAGTCAACCAGCCCACAATTCTTAAATGAGCTACGACACATTGCCACCACCCCAATACCCAGCTTAATCTGCAAAAGTTTCGTTTCTGACTGGGTTTATGCATTTTGGTAATATGAAAACGTTTTCCATCACTTACTGCCTTGTCAGCTTTCTCGACTACATATACTGTACTGCCATTTGGAAAAACGAAAAACGTCTGTGGCTGTCGCCTTCATTGACTTCACGAAAGCTTTTGACCTAGTCGCCCACAATTTAATCATCAATAAAGCTATCGACCTCAGGTTTCGAAGAAGTCTTATACCATGGTTTACAGACTTCCTTAGTGACTGACGCCAAGCCGTACGCTTCCGAGGGGACGTCAAGCCGTACGCTTCCGAGGGGCTGTCTCCATTTTTCAGTCACTCACCTGTGGCGTCCCCCAAGGCACCAAGATGGGACCGCTCTGCTTCCTTATGCTTATCAATGATGCCCTAGGAGAAACCCCTGCTCATCGAAAATATGTCGACGACTCCACCATTGGGATCAGTGTCAACAACTCGGCTCCCGACTACACCGCCCTCCAGGATATATTGAACAGTCTCCAAAATTAGACCACCAACAACCATGTCACCATCAACCATACCAAGACCATGGTTATGCACATCAACCTCTTCTCCAACCTTGTCCCACTTCCCTCTATTACTTTAGGTCCCAACACACTCCAGGTTGTTGACTCCACTAAGCTCATCGGCGCCACTATAGACAACAAACTAAATTGGAAAACACACTTCAGTACAGTTGTCAAATCCTCCAGTTTTCGTCTCCACCTCCTCCGCCGACTCAAGTCCCTCGGAGTTCCTGCGCCTGAGCTCCTCAGTGTTTACACAACATTCATACTTCCCAAGCTCACCTATGCCTCCCCTGCCTGGTCTTCCTCCTTAAATGCCACACAACGTAAACACCTAGAAAAAGTGCAAGAGAGGGCATGCAAGATTATTCTCTCCTTCTCTTACTCCACATATCAAGAAGCGCTCAACACACTAACCCTCTCGGCTCTCTCTGACCATCACCACAACCTCATCTGCAATTTGGTGAGAAGCTTCTACACCATCCTCGACACCGGCTCCTACTTCTCCACCGAGATCCCTCGTCCGCGAATTGCTGTTCGCCACCACAACCGCATCCAGCCCATACGAGCACATATTGATAGCTATAAGAACAGCCCAGTCCCAACCATTGTAAAAATTATCAACAACTCGTAATCAACCAGTGCATTCACTCCCAGCCAATCTTATCTTTTTGCACTGTCACTATGTTGAAATGCACTGTAGTATGACCTTCTCCCCACCTAGTTAAAATATATCATATTTGTATCAATTTTGTTACTTGCATAATATTTGTCAATCAAGTGACGCATTCCCCAATTATGTAACTGTATATTTTCAGCCTTCCGGCTGCTATGCTCTTTCAATAAACCGTTTATTATTATTATTATTATTATTATTATTATTATTACACACACACACACACACACACACACACACACACACACACACACACACACACACATACACACACACACACACACACAGAACAGAATAAAACAGAACACAACACAAACACAACACAACACAACACAACACATCATCATAATTTGCCTTTCCTCAGAAATACGACACACACACTAACACAAAACAAAAGATCTTCCACACAATTAATTAAAAAACTGGCCACGAGTTGAATAAATGACCCCAGAGAGATGCCTTGAATACCTGGCCGAGTGAGGGAGGAATGTCATCTTTCTTCTCTCCTCCTCCTCCACCAGCACATGGGATCGATACCCTTCCCCCCCCCCCCCCCTTCTTCCAGCTGCAACGAAGGGAAAAATTTTTTGACCACGGTGTAAGGTCGGGTAGCGGTGAGGGGTGAGCGGTGGTGGCTCTGTGATCACTTTAACACTGGCCAGTGTTCTCTCTCTCTCTCTCTCTCTGTTTCAGTTGTTCTGTCACCTACCTCTCTTTACCTGTCTGTCTCTATCTTACCTAACTTGTACCTGAACCTCGGACAACTCGCCAACTGCACTGGCTAACCATTACCCCTGAACACACTTGATTAACATCCCAGAAGTAAACGGCATAAAGAAACTTGTGCATAGTTTCCTGCCCGGAGTTCGAACTCGGGGCCACTCACTTGGGAGACGACCATGCTAACCATTACCCCACAGCTTCTAAATAAATACAGATTAATTCAGATTTCAGATTTTCCCTCATAGTAAACATTAACTCTGGCTCGCAGTGTCAGCTTTGGGTCGACGATTAAATTGGTGAAAATCATGTTAGGCTTCCCGCGGCGGCCGATAAATCTGTGTGTGTGTGTGACATAAAGTTCTTAATTACTCTTATCTATTAATATTTATTCTATTTATTCTTTAATTCTCTGTTCTATTTAGGTGTCTTCCTTTCTTTTACATTATTTCTTGACTCTTAAATGCTTCTATTTTTTCTTCCTCTTATTTCTATAATTAATCATATTATATCTCTCTTTATTATCTTTACCTTATTCTCTTATTCTTATTTATTATTCTCTTATTCGTCCTTTCGTATAGAGAGGGAGGAGGAAGAGGTGGAGGAGGAGGAGGAGGAGGAGGTGTAAGTCAGCTCCCCCTACCACAAAGGTCGAGGAGGGAAGGGAGAGAGAAGGGAGCTGAGACGTCCAGGGTAAAGAAGAAAGAGAATGGAGAACAGAATATCAGAGAAACATGTAATAGCTTGGTCACTAGGGGGGGGGGGGGCTTATTGTAGGTAGGCACACACACACACACACACAAATACTTACACACACACACACACACACACACACACACGAATATTTCCACACCTTCAACAAAATTAATCAATCATTTCCATTCGCCAATTAAATATTTTTGTCATGTAATTTTTTCCTCCACATAACTACGTCCTATTAAGCTGTTCAACTTAATTGATGCTTATTTAAAAAACTGCCGGCTGTCTCTCCACACGATGAGGTCAAGGAGACGTTGGCATTATGAATACGTTTACTATAAGGTTATGGGTATGTATACTGTATGGATATGGGTATGTATACTATAAGGTTATGGGTATGTATACTATAAGGTTATGGGTATGTATACTATAAGGTTATGGGTATGTATACTATAAGGTTATGGGTATGTATACTATAAGGTTATGGGTATGTATGCTCTAAGGATATGGGTATGTATACTATAAGGTTATGGGTATGTAAACTATAAGGTTATGGGTATGTATGCTCTAAGGATATGGGTATGTATACTATAAGGTTATGGGTATGTATACTATAAGGTTATGGGTATGTATACTATAAGGTTATGGGTATGTATACTATAAGGTTATGGGTATGTATACTATAAGGTTATGGGTATGTATGCTCTAAGGATATGGGTATGTATTCTATAAGGTTATGGGTATGTATACTATAAGGTTATGGGTATGTATACTATAAGGTTATGGGTATGTATACTATAAGGTTATGGATATGTATACTATAAGGTTATGGGTATGTATACTATAAGGTTATGGGTATGTATACTATAAGGTTATGGGTATGTATACTATAAGGTTATGGGTATGTATACTATAAGGTTATGGGTATGTATGCTCTAAGGATATGGGTATGTATACTATAAGGTTATGGGTATGTAAACTATAAGGTTATGGGTATGTATACTATAAGGTTATGGGTATGTATACTATAAGGTTATGGGTATGTATACTATAAGGTTATGGGTATGTATACTATAAGGTTATGGGTATGTATACTTTACGGACATGGGAATCTGTACGTGGAATTTAATATGGGAATTAACTCAGGAAATATTACTTAAGTTTCTAACAGCTCTTCCTTCTACCGCGACCCCTCCCCCCCATCCCCTCTCGTCTTTCTCCCACTTTCCCTCTCTTCCCCTCTGTCTGCTCCCCCCCCCCCCCCCCTTGGCTCAGGGCCATAGCACTTACAGGTATACTGTACATGTATGGTCGTTCCTCTCATATTTACTACTGGTTTACCTCCTGCTCGTGTGTGTGTGTGTGTGTGTGTGTGTGTGTGTGTGTGTGTGTGTGTGTGTGTGTGTGTGTGTGTGTAATTAACAGTGTAACTAACTTGACGTCGTAGTCATTTGAAAAGTTCTTATATTAGATATAATGTAACAAAACTATAGATTAAAATACACATTCAGTTGTAACTATACTTGTAAGAGATAAGCTTACATAATCTGAAGGAGAGGCTTGTAGACTCTATCCTCTGTAAATGAGAGGTGCCCCGGGAAGTAAGGACAGGACGTAGTACCCCCCCCCCCCCCCCCTCTAGATCCTCCAACCTAGGACACTCCACCACCAAGTGTTTTATAATCAAGGGGCCAGGCAGTCATCCCATACTGGCTCAGACTCTCAGGCCATCAGGTGGCCCTGTGTTAGTCGAGAGTGGCCAATGTGATGCCTGGCCAGGGTTGTGTGTGTGTGTGTGTGTGTGTGTGTGTGTGTGTGTGTGTGTGTGTGTGTGTGTGTGTGTGTGTGTGTGTGTGTGTGTGTGTATTTTCTATAAAGTATGTGCTTTTGCGTGTATTCATGCATGTACTCTATACTGTATGCATACTTTAACTGTGAATGTTAATATAGGCACTGTAAGTGTGTAATTATGTATAATGTATGTATTTATGTAAGTACATGGATGTGTACAGTACAGTCACGCACAAAAGTCCTGTCGCCTCTCCTGTTGAGCCATGAACCCCGAGACTCAGACTTGTGAACCTGAAGCAGTAGATCATGATGTATTGTTCTGTCCATAAATGTTTCGGATTCATTAGTCTGAATCATGGGGTTCATGGTTCAGCAGGAGAGGCGACAGGACTTTTGTGGGCAACTGTACACACACACACACACACACACACACACACACACACACACACACACACACACACACATTCCCCTCAGCTATACAAATTCAGGTCAAGATTTATTGTTTTTCTGTCATCATTTTGGACAAGAAAAAAGAAACAGGTCGTCTGTGAACTTAATTCTGGCTACCTACCATCACTATCCGTCTATGGTACTTTTCCCTTAAATTAACCTCCAAAAACTTTCTATGTTAAAAAGTACAAAATATATTTCCTATGGTGTTCAAGAATGAGGTCGTGATTTGTGACGTTTGTTTGGTGTGTTTACAATCTCTCCTGTCTGATTAGTTTATTTGTATTGGCACACAAACACCCAATCACCAGCATTTGTTTTGTTTGTAGACTCTTGTGTTTGTGAAGGATAGATGGAAAACAACAGCAAAAATAAACTAAAAACAAAAACAAAAATCCAACGAACTCTCTTTATGAAAATAAATTAATCTAATCAGCGAAAAACTGTTTTCAAGTCACTCCCGAGGTTTGTTTTAATAACTTAATTTCCTCCCAAATTTTATTTAATCGCCGAAGAAATAGGATAAATTAAACTTCCTGAATCACATGTAAACATTTCAACAGTCAGCTGACACGAGGCTAGTCGGAGAGCGTCATGCCTCAAACTCTAATACGTTAAAAATATGTTTATTTCAGTGTAATTGACACAGAAAATATTTAAGTATATAAAGATAATTTAAGAAGACGCTGACTCAGGTTAAGACAGTTATAAATCAGAACTATGGCCAGCAAGGCGCAAAGATTGGATAGGCTCATATACCCTGGCTGGGCTTGCGTGCTATGGCGCCAAGATACCTGACAGCGAGAGCTCAGGTGCGAATATTTACCGTCGACATTACAGTTCAATATGTGATGTTCATTTGGGTTCGTCTAATATACTTTTCGCATGGTTGACGTCTATTAATGGCTGGTCCGCAACACTTGGGTGATGGCGACCAAACACGAGGCAGCTTTTTGTTTGTGGTATTCTCGTCTCTCTTCTCAACACTGCAGGTAACAATTTCCTTTGCTGACTTTCAATGCTTCAGACGCTATTTATATATTGCCTTCGGTCTTAACAAAGACAAATTTGCAAATTAAATCACCGAGATGAATCACCGCTAATGACAGCGATTATAAATCACAAACTGTCTAAAATAATCCCGACTTCTGTCATTATCAACTACAAACCATCTACGGCAATCACCGCCTTCACTCACATATAATCTCTCGTCATTATCAATTGAAAACTACCCAAAGCAATCACAGGCAGACGGACTTAATGCGTAAACGAAATATTGCGTGTTTGGGTTCGCCCCCACCAGAGGGATCGCATCTTCCCTCCCCCACACAGATTAACTAACCATCACCCATCACTCCTATTCGTAACGGCCCGCGAGGCGCCACAACAAGTCTCCTGCCACACACACCAACTTATGATTCATGTAAATTGGACTTGTTGATTGTATAGTGACGGTGACAACACCAAGTTGAGGACTTGTTCCCACCAGGTGACGACATCAATCTGAGGTTACACCGAACAGTGAACACTTAGCACTTCCCTCAACTAAGTCAACTACTTCCTGCCAGTGTACAGTACCTGATTCCTCCTCCTAGACACTGACCTGTTCATTCTCAAACGCCCTTATTCCTCCCAGCTGTTATTGGGTACCTAACTTTACATTTGAGAAGGGAAGGCGATCGAGTCCAGTGCCGGGTACACTGTCTACTTGTGTACTGGGGGGGGGGGGGGGGGCTTAGCTTTAAGTGTGTCGTATCCTCACTTTTAAGGTAACGTATCGAGTTAAGTAATTATGGTAATTTAAGTTATTTTAGGACTTTATTCAAAATTGTATATACATATATTTTCACTTACGAGAAATATTCACCGCAAGAACTTTTCAAGAATCTGTAGCCTAGTAATAAATCTAACCTAACCTAACCTAACCTAGCCCCAGTCTTCACCACACACACACACACACACACACACACACACACACACACACACACACACACACACACATCCAAGCTGATCCTCACAATATTACAGTGAGGCCAGAGTAAAATTTTCTCTCAGGATGAAGGTGACTAAATACCAGAAATACCCTTGTAATAAAACCTTAACTTGTTGACTACTGAAGAAGGTTCTTTCTGGTGGCTAAAATTATCGTGGCAGGTGAGGCCATCAGAAGCAGAGGCGGGATCACAGGGATTTACCTCAACGATCTGCCAATTTAATTTTAGACGAACCTTGCTACTTTATGGGGTAGCTTCTTCTCTTCCTCCTCCTCTCCTGACGGGGACGCGTGGTGCAGCCAGGCCAGGTGGGTGCTGCCTCTGTCACCTTTATTGGCATGATAGATACCAAGAGGGAGTTTAATGACCGACTGCGTGGGGGGGGGGGGGGTGGAGGGACTGGTAAGTCACCACTTTGACGGCAACGCATTTAGAACCTGACAAAAACACAAGGAGATGTTAGCAATCTAACCTAACCTAACCTAACCTAACCCCTCAATTAGCACTAGTATGTATAATCATCAGGTGAAATAGGCCGCATTGCCTCACCATCTTGTGACCCATCACGTACAGTATAACACATATCAACACAACTTAGATAAACGACAGAAATTTTAAAAAACAAAACCAAAGGAGCGACTATAGACGGTATAACGGTGACATACCTTTGGAAAAATTATACTTAAAGATTACAAGGAACGGAGTCGAGGAATATTAGCTGAGAAGACCCGTTATGGTCTCCCCCTCTCTCTCATGTCAAGGCTCACAGGTATGTGGGTATAAGGCTCATCCTACACATCTGGGTGGCATAATTATGTTACAGCTGTTTCTCCTTTTCTTAAGCTATTTTTACTATTGTACATGCTATTGTTACTAGCCTCCAGCCTCCCCCAATAGCCACACCTTCACCGCCCTTTTATTGCCTTAAAATTAAATATCCTAATACAAAAGTAACTACCCTATCTGTGATGAGTTAGTTAAGCTGCAGATCTTTGCGGCATTCATTGACTTTTGCCTCAAAATCAATATCTGCGACTGTTGTCGGCTTTGGGGCCGATGCTCTCGTTTGCCTGAAGCAAAGCAATGCAGACCTAAGCAGAGAGAAGGACAGTCGATATCTCAACAAAACTGTAACGTAACTTCTGGGCTGCTGCTTCTGTTCAGATAACACCTCTGTGAGTCTTGCATAGAAACATCTTGCACTTGGTCCCATCCCACCAAAGGTTGTAAACTCCAGAGGAATGAAGCTGCCCTGATCAACATTCTGAACTCTCTCCCTTACTGGTTGTTCTTGTAATACTCGTTCCCCTTGTGTGCAGCCTCAAGAGACAAGTTGCGGTAACATGCGGCCATGGGGTCGAAAATCCTATGTCAAAGAATGCTCGCTGTCCCCGAGTCCAGAATCCTCGAGCGCTGACGTCCACACAGGTTTCGTTAGATGTGTTTGAAGCCCTGTGATGAAGATTCTCATCGTCCAATGAAAGTAGGGTTGGGTCTACCCTGACATCATGACAGATTTCCTTCAACATGTGCTATCCCTTACTTCATAATGCCTCATGCATACGAAACCCCCTTTCTTACACACCATGGCGTGGTCGATGTTGTAGGATGAGCCATACACGCATAGGGAGGGCAAACCTTCTACAGGCCAACCATACCTTAGAGCAATGGCATCTGTGAATTCTTGTTTATTAAGGCTGAAACCTTTTGCCCTTATCGGTAACGTTGTTAGCCAGTTCGAGGCGCCCACCTCCTGGGCTATAGCTACCTTTTTGTTTAAAGTTCTCTGACAATTGCAACATCAGTTGTTGATGTTTATCACTTTCAGTGTGCTGCCGTTCTGTCGTAATGAACCATCGAAATCTTGTTTAATTTGTTTGAATCCACCTGACTTGCTGCATTCTGAGCTATTATGTGCTCAGTGATGGCTGCCGTGAACTGGACAGAGTTCTGATGTTCGGTAGCAGCAACCACCTCTGGTTTAGCCAATCCCATTCCTTCCAGTCTCGGTGGTAATGCAAGGAGTGACCTTTCTGCTGCTGCTGCTGCTACTACTACTACTAGTACTACTACTACCTGAGTCTGCTACTACAACTACTACTACTACTACTACCACTATCACCAGTATTGTCATCTTCAGTCTTGACACTATTAGCTTAGCGATGGCAAGGGAAGGACACACACACACTCACACAGGTGGAAATACGTGGATGACTGCACTGTGGGGGTTACAGTGGACAACACCTCACCGGACTACTCATCGTTACAAGCCACCCTGGGCAGGCTACAGGCATGGACTATGGAGAACAAGGTCACCATCAACCACACCAAAACCGTAGTCATGCACATCAATACCGCCACCACTCCAGTGCAAGCTCCAGCAGTCACAGTGGGTGCCCATCCTCTCCAGTTAATGCAGTCTGCCAAACTCCTGGGTGTTACCATAGACCACAAACTGGACTGGAAGGCCCATGTAGCAACACAATCAAGGCAACCGCGTACCGATTCTACATTCTACAACGACTCAGGTCACTTGGGGCATCCACGCCAGAGCTGAGGACTATCTACAACGCCTTTATTCTCTCCAAATTAACGTATGCATCACCAGCCTGGTCGAAATCTCTCAACTCTACTCAATAACGTCAGCTTGAGAAGGTACAGAAGAGGGCCTGCAGAATCATGCTCGGCGCAGACTACTCCGGCTACAGCAACACTCTCTCCGCCCTGGAAATGCCATCCTTCAGTGACCTCCACCACCAAGCACTAACAAGGTTTGGCAGTGGAATACTGCACCATCCTCGTCATCACCACCTCCTGCCACCGACAGTCCCCCGCCCACCTAAACGCAGTCCACCACTACAACAAAATTCAGCTCATAAGAGCCCGCACTGATAGATATAAAAACAGCACCATCCCATCTATTGTTAAAATAATAAACAACTTCTCATTCATGTACTGTACAGCCCTGTAAATGTATTGAATGTATATTATTATGTCTAAATCACACACATACACACCATCCCCCACACAAACGCCTCCCACACACCCTCCCCCACACATACGCCTCACCCCACATATACACCCCACACACCCTCCCCACATATACACACCCACACACCCTCCACCACATATACACCCCCACACACCCTCCCCCACATATACACCCCACACACCCTCCCCACATATACACCCCCACACACCCTCCCCACATATACACCCCCACACACCATCCCCCACATATACACCCCCACATATACACCCCCACACACCCTCCCCCACATATACACCCCACACACCCTCCCCCACATATACACCCCACACACCCTCCCCACATATACACCCCACACACCCTCCCCCACATATACACCCCCACACACCCTCCCCCACATATACACCCCCACACACCCTCCCCACATATACACCCCCACACACCCTCCCCCACATATACACCCCCACACACCCTCCCCACATATACACCCCCCACACACCCTCCACCACATACACGCCCCCACACACTCTCCACCACATACACGCCCCCACACACCCTCCACCACATACACGCCCCCACACACCATCCCCCACATATACGCTTCCCGCCTCCCCCACACACCTAATTATTCGCTACCAAATTGGTGGTAATCGCTGCAGCACCACCAGCCACAAATTGGTTGCGTGAATCACTCCTCCCATTAACCTTCTCAATAATGGAGATTTGTTTTTCAATTACTCATTTGTGTTTCTTTTCTGTTTTAATGTTTCTCATCCTGTGGTTTAATGTCTTTATCATTTTGAGAGGAAATGGTTTTAATGTTTTAGTTTTTTTCTTGGGGGGGGGGGGTGATGGTGGATGAGGGGGAAGGGAAGGTGGAAGAGGGGGGAGTGAAAGTGGATGAGGGGGGAGTGAAGGTGGGTGAAGGGGGAGTGAAGGTGGAGGAAGGAGGGAGTGAAGGTGGAGGAAGAGGGAAGTGAGGGTAGGGTGAGGGGATGGTACCTAAAGCAAGGAATGAATTAGGATCATTTTAGTTGGTTAAAAAGGTAATTTGAAAGTTTAGTTTATTAACAAAGTGATGGTTACGTGGCTAATTAACCGGGGAGTGGTTGTATGAGTTTTCGCCGGTATTGAGATAACAAAGCAATTAAGTAGGGCCTAATTAGGAGGTGGTTAGTTTTCTAATAGCAGAATAACAAGGCTGTTTGGTAGTTAGATAATTAAGAGATGGTTAATAAGTCTGGTGATAACTAAGAGATCCCTGAATGGTATTTATCACAAACACGTTAACAATGCAATTGGCTAGTTAGGTAATTAACTCACAGGTGACTAAAGTTAATCAATAACTCACAAACAAGGCAATTAAGTAGTTAGAAACAGATAAATTAATTTAATCAATAACAAACACACCTTTAATGTAATTACCTAGTTAGGGTATTTAAGTCAAAGGAAAATAAATAGTATTAATGGACAACACCCAAACAATGCAATTAGGTAGTTGGACAATAAAGTAATGGAAATAGTGTGTCGTGTGATAGTGAGGTTTTCAATTAGCTCACAGGAAGCGACTCCCATCATGGTATAATTATCACTTGTGGCCAGGTGATAGCCCCCGCCCCCCTGTCTCTCTCTCCCTTTCTCGACCTTTCTTTCTTTCTTACTCTGTAAATGTTGTCCTTTTGTTGCTCTCTTTCCTTCTTTTTCTCACTCCCATTCACTCTCTTTCACCGTGTTATCTCTCTTTCTATCAATCTATCTCCTATCTTCTTCTCTTTTTTCACTTTCTATTTCTCTCTTTTTAACACACATCAAGGGTGTCTGTTAACACAATAATACTATACTAGTACTTAGTTTGTCCTTGTTTCGTCTTAGTTTGTCGTTGTTTCGTCTTAGTTTGTCCTTGTTTCGTCTTTGTGTGTCCTTGTTTGGTCGAGGGTCATGAGGGGGGGGGGGGGGGGGGGAGTGATGGCTAAGCCTTTTAACACTATTGGCTATTGTGGTCACTGATGGTAATTGGTCCCGTACTAATGAGATCTCCTCCCACCTCCTTCATTAGTGCAATTAAGGTGAGGTAAAGGTTAATTATTCAAACTGGATCACCCGAAAATTAACCCCCAGCTTATGTTACCTGAAGATTAACCCCCAGCTTATGTTACCTGAAGATTAACCCCCCAGCTTAAATTACCTGTATTAGCCTCTGTTAACTATATAGAGAGTAACAATTATATAACTATGGGCTAAATACATATAGTTAATATATAATCTACATCAGCCGTATTAATGAGATAATGTATAATGAATCACAGTTTATTATCACGTGCCAGGTAACAGGTTCTCGCTCCCAAGGCTTATACACCTTGTTCCCACCACCAGACTGCCAGGGTTGAGACTAACTCATCAGGTTTAGTTGAGTTATTGTTGAAATACAAAACGGGAAATTGCAAACAAATACGAAGAATAATTAAATTCAAGTATGAATCATAATAATAATAATAATAATAATAATAATAATAATAATAATAATAATAATAATAATAATAATAATAATAATAATAATAATAATAATAATAATAATAATAATAATAATAATAATAATAATAATAATAATAATAATAATAATAATAATAATAACAATAATAATAATAAAAAGAGTAATATTAATAACAATAAGCATAGTATTCAAAAGAATTATAGGAGTAATCATACCAGCAACACACAGACACACTAACAACCGTTAATAATCACCTACATAATAAAACCCACAGTCCTAGTAGACCCTGTATCTATATATCTTAATTACCGTGTTGATTACAGGTATACAGCAGGTGAGGAGGTGATGACTAACGTCTTATACAAACACATAACAGTAACATTAAGTGAACTCTGGAGAAGTCGTATTTTTGTATTCTTCTGATATCTCTCTCTCTCTCTCTCTCTCTCTCTCTCTCTCTCCACTCTACCTTTTTTCTTTTCCTCTCCCTCCTTTCCTCTCCTCCTCTCTCTCTCCCTCCTTTCCTCTCCTCCTCTCTCCCTCCTTTCGTCTCCCCTCACTCTCTGCCCCCTCTGTCAATCGCTCTTCTTCTTGTCACCCTCTGTTCTCCCTGTCAGCCCAGAGAGAGAGGAAGTATATGGCAGCGAGGGGAGAGCCTCAGGTAATAATAGAGACAGACAGACAGACAGACAGACAGACAGACAGACAAAGAAACAGTGACAAAAAAAAGATGGATATATATTGTGTTTAAAAAAGACAACAACAACAAAACATTAACAACAAGAACAACATAACAACAACGACAAACACAAAACAACAACAACACTCCCTACCGTCTCGTAATTCTCCTCCAGACAACTTTAATATAATATATTTTTTTGAGGGGGAAAGGAAAGACTTCATGAATGTGTGTGGTAAACGGTGCGTGAGGAGGACGAGGAGGAGGAGGAGGAGGAGGAGAGAGAGAGAGAGAGAGAGAGAGAGAGAGAGAGAGAGAGAGAGAGAGAGAGAGAGAGAGAGAGAGAGAGAGGTGGACGCATTAATTAAATCAGCTCAGTTGTTTGGTCACAGCTAACTATATAGTGGTCACACACACACACACACACACACACACACACACAAGTTGATCACTTTTCTTAGACCAACAACAACTGACGAGGAAGCCAGTACAGTGTCTCTCCCTATCATATTCTCTCTCTCTCTCTCTCAATTTATCTCTGTATCTCTCCCTGTCTCTCTGTCTTTCGATCTATTTCTGTTTCTGTCTCTTCTTTTCTATATTTCTATATTATTATATCTATCTATCTATCTTCGAGAAGGTGTGTGTGTGTGTGTGTGTGTGTGTGTGTGTGTGTATGTGATGTTTGGAATCGACCTTCGAGAGCCGACCGGACAAGCACTGAGCAGATCAAGATGTCGGTGTACGCTCACGAACTCTTGGGTAATTAAATCGCTAATAAAAGGAAACCTCACTTCTCATTATAATTGCTTCAGCAAACCACAAAGTTGTTCTCGAAAGCAAAGTGAAATTTATTTGGCACTTCAATCTATAACTGTCTTGTGGTCCAAATTCATGAAAAGTGACCGCTCCAAAATCGCCGACTCAACTGTTAAAGTGATTTGTGATGGCGGGATTAAACAAGTGAACATCGACCTCCTTATGTACGGTGAGATTGTGGTATTGTCTTCATGGTAGTGCTACCCTGTGTAGACCTCTGTACTTGTACCTGCAACGGTACTTGTATTGTAACTAAATCAAGGGTCAAACATCACTGTACCTGTACCTGTAATGTTTCTTAACCGTTTTAAATTGATATTGAAAAGTTAAAAGTATGGGCTTTACCTGGGTAACTTACGGTACACCTGGAGAACATTAAGGCCACGTTCATCCCTGGCGTACACAACACCTGGGCAGGTTCGAACCAAAGAGCCGAGAGCCGAGACTACGATCAGCTGGTGGTAGTGTTGATTTTTTCTTGTTTTGGTGTTGGCGCGATTTTGTGGCGTGAGTCGGAGTTCACAGATGCGATGTTGTGTGTGTGTGTGTGTGTGTGTGTGAGGTTCAACAATGACGCAGAGATAAAACGATGATTTATAAGCAAATATTACGTAATACTACACAACTATCAACACAAAGAGAATAGGTTTATGATACGTCAAGTGTTTTGTCTTTGTTTGCTTTGACGGAGGAGTGCGATGAAGTCAAGTACTCACCTTAAAGACGAAGCTTGTTGGCCGATATATGATTCCTCTTCTTATTTTCTTGGGAGCAAAAACTAAGATCAAGTTCGGACTACCTAGAGTTGAGTCACTACACCACACACCGGGGGCTGAAACACAACCTCCCTTAGAGAGAGAGAGAGAGAGAGACAGCTAAGAGATAGATAGAGAAAGCAAGGCACCAATGGCACTGACTTAAGGCACGGAGGAGAGACAACACGGTACACTGGGCACTGCGAGGTGGCGGCAGCGGCGAGAATGGCACTCTGCTTGCGTCGCCTTCCGAGCGAGTACTAGGCTGGCTGGGTTGGCCTGACCCTGGTGGCTCTATGTGGCTCTCCCTCGCTGCCACAGACCGCTGAACTCCCTTCTCTCCGTCACACCTCCTCTCCCCCGGTACAGTGCCAGCCCGCAATGCCAGTTGAGGAACAAGTGGAAGGTGTATGGCAGGGAGTGCCGGGGGATGCGGGTCGTCTGTCTCAAAGTGTAGGACTGTCGGTCGCACCTCGTCTCAGTTTTGTCACTACACGCCCGGACTGTCGCACTAGACGCGGGTATTTAACCTTTCTTCCTGTCACACCAAGTTTTCCACTCTTGTTTTATTGCCAACGTACGCCCAGGTTGTCGCACTAAACTTAATCTTCTTCCTGTCGCACCTCGCACCACTCACGCAAATATGATGATGTACGCCCAGACTTTCGCACTTGAGATGGACGTTTGGTTGTAATAATGCCAAGGGACTAGTAACAGTTCCACGGGGTAACATGGTGCTTTTAACAGTGCCACAGTGTGTAAGAGTGCCATGGTGGGCTATTGAGTGCCACAGTGAGTGTAAGAGTGCCATGGTGGGTTATTGAGTGCCACAGTGAGTGTAAGAGTGCCATGGTGGACGTATGAGTGCCACAGTGAGTGTAAGAGTGCCATTGTGGGTGTATGAGTGTTACTGTGAGTAGCGAGAGACATACAGTGCCAAAAACCGATCGCAAGAGATATACAGTGCCAAAAACCGATCGCAAGACATATAGTACCAAGCCGATCACGAAAAACCTACAGTGCCAACAATGCCAAACCGACCACGAGAGATCTACAGTGCCTATAAGGTTAGCTTTAGTCACACCTCTAGACACCCACTAGCTGTGCCCACCTGTGCCCCCCCCCCTCCCCCGCCGGAAACTGTTCTTCATAGCGAGTGTCATGTTAAGGCGGGCAGTGAATGGAACAGTGCCTGGAGGAGTGCCAATGACGGAGGGAGGAAGTCTGATGGGTAAAAATTAAGGTGAGTGATAGTGAAGTGGGAATTAAGGTGAAATGGTGATGATAAAGGAGATATGAGAGGGAAGAAAGAAGAAGAAGAAGAAGAAGAAGAAGAAGAAGAAGAAGAAGAAGAAGAAAGAAAGAAAGAAAGAAAGAAAGAAAGAAAGAAAGAAAGAAAATAATATCTTATAAAAGGAAAAATGAGAAACAAATAATAAAAACATGGACAAAAAATGGTGTAAACTCTTACCAGAAATAAAGACGAGGAAATAAGGTAAGAGGCAATAAAGGTGACGTAACGAAATGGTACATAAAATACTAGAGATAAATATGTAAGAAAGAAGATAAATTAGACATAATAAAATTAGATAAGACGTTATTGTGTTTCTTATCAAGGCGTCATAATGTGTGTGTGTGTGAGATTACGGACCCAAGAATCAACGTTATTGCTAACTTTGAACCTCTGAACCGAGTCTTTAACATGTAAACGAATTCGAGCAAGCTGGTTCACCACCATTGCCACCGCCATTACCACTACCACCACCACTACCACCACCATCACCACCACCACTACTACCACCACCAGCTGACAACCAAGAACCGGACTCACCGCTAATCATATGTACTGTAGTTATGTTGAGGACGTATCTAACTGACTTAGTTATGGTAGAGATAAGGTAATAAAAATAACGCAGTGTACCCGACCTCGAGGAGAGGCTTGGCAAATGGAACTAATGATTAGGGTTGAGATCAGTCTCCATTAATCACAAACGACGAAACTTGGAAACAAAAAACAGCTAGACGTTACTACCGCCAGCTGGTGTGTGTGTGTGTGTGTGTGTGTGTGTTACATGAGTGCAGGAGAGGAAAAGTTATCCACCTGTCAAGAGGGATGAAGCTATGTAAGACGGGAAGGAGGTAGGTTGACAGGTAAGGAGGTAGAGAGGGAGGGAAGGATGTAAAAAGGTATGTAGAGGGAGAAAGGGAGGTAAGTGCGGAGGGAGGAAGGAAGGGAGGTGAGGAGGGAGAGATGGAAGGAGGGAGGGAGGGAGAGAGGGAGGGGGGGGACACCTGCAAAGTTTGTACATAAAGGGTCTCTGTAAACACAAACATCCAGGGACTTAGTAAACATAAACAACCAGGAACTCAGTAAACATAAACAACCAGGAACTCAGTAAACATAAACAACCAGGGACTTAGTAAGCACAAACAACCAGGAACACCTTACAAGTCACTAAGTCATGATGAATCAAGCGCGGTACTTACCCACCGGAGAGTTTATCTCCCTCGGTTACTGTACAGAGAAACACAAAAGCTCACTAACTCTTGTTTTAATGCACCGAAACATGAAAGTCAATTTCTGTGCCTGTATAGTTAATAATAATAATGATAATAATAATAATAATAATAATAATAAAAGTGAGGGGAGGGAGACTCGGACGTTTGCTAGTCATGACAGATCAAATAAGCAACTTTGTAGACACACCTGGCCACTGTCATGACCATTGTGTGCAGCTGTCATGAACTCAGTCACGTACCTATATAATCACCAGTCACACACACCTGTATAATCACCTGTCACACACCTGTATAATCACCTGTCACACACCTGTATAATCACCTGTCACACACCTGTATAATCACCTGTCACACACCTGTATAATCACCTGTCACACACCTGTATAATCACCTGTCACACACCTGTATAATCACCTGTCACACACCTGTATAATCACCTGTCACACACATGTATAAGCACCTGTCACACACCTGTATAATCACCTATCACACACTTGTATAATCACCTGTCACACACCTGTATAATCACCAGTCACACACCTGTATAATCACCTATCACACACTTGTATAATCACCTGCCACACACCTGTATAAACACCTGTCACAAACCTGCCACACACTTCTATAATCACCTGTCACACACCTGTATAATCACATGTCACACACCTGTATAATCACCTGTCACACACCTGTATAACCACCTATCACACACCTGTATAATCACCTGTCACACACCTGCATAAGCACCTGTCACACACCTGCATAATCACCAGTCACACACCTGTATAAGTACCACCTGCCACACACCTGCCAGCAACCTGTCACACCCCTTCCACGCACCTGTATGAGCACTAGTAACATGAAACAAAATACAAGAATGTAATAATCAATACTATGGCGTTTCCATGTAAAATATTTTCAAGGTCTGACAATCACTGTGTAAAGGATTAATACCTGGAGAGAGTGAAGGTGTGAATTGGGCTTGTGTGTGTGTGTGTGTGTGTTTAATAACTCACGAACTAATAACCCCAGTTAATAACTTGCTAATTAATAACTCGCCAATTAATAACACGCTAAGTAATAACAACACGCCAGTATAGGTGAGTCATGTTGTTGACACTCGTGCTAGGTTCCAAAGTCCAGGGGAAAATATCCGGAGAGTGAAGTCTCAGTATAGGTGAAGGACCCACGTACTGCCTCGTCACGAAAAAACCATGTCATTAACTTTATTTTTACGGCTCTCAATTGCTTCCTACACAAGAAAAGACGCTTATGTAACCTAATGCAAGTAACTCCAACCTAACCTAACCAAAACCAATCTAACCAAACATAATCTTCGACTTCGCTCCCTTCCTTTAAATCATCTCTTAAAAAATATCTATTGTCTAACTTAGACAATACATAACTCATTGCAAGAAATATTAATACTTAGACAGTCTAAGTATTAATATTTCTTGCAATGAGATGTTCTTATTACCACCATGCTATTATACAATTCCAGATGTTACTAAATGTTACATAATACATCCTTGAGTTAAATGTACAGTATAATATCAGGTGCCTACAGTAGAGCTCAGGTTCTCAACTGGCTCAGCCATGTTAATATTGTTATTATTATCCACTCTGCATCTGTGGTTTTCTGGCTAAATAGACTGTTTCAATTCAATTCAATTCAAGGTTAGGTCAGGCTTGGTTGGTTCGTGTTGTCTGTTGTCAAAAGTGATTCCTACCATCTTTACTCTAACTCACATATAACAATTAAATATTCACCAAAATATTCAGAAAATATTGGGAGTTTATTTTGATACATACTGTAGATACAGTTACATACTTGGGTATAAAAGGCGATCTTTTCTTCTTCGCCCGGGTCAACGAGATGAACTTCCTACAAGAAGGGAGGTACTGGGCCAGAGGAGGAACATTAGACCACAGCGGAGACGCGGCCGCCGCCACAAAAACAAGCCCCTGAAGGTCAAAGTGTGCTGAATAATGAAGACTCTTCAATGGTGTCTCAAGTCATTACTTATGTCATCCTCCATGTCTTAAAATAGTGCTTAGAACCTCCTCTACTGTATCCCCATGATAAAATAAGTTTGTTTACTCTGGCTGTCATTATCAGTGACGTACAGGTATACAAACAATGTATATAGACAGTGCAGGTGTACAAATATATGTATATATATTTATATATATATATATATATATATATATATATATATAAATAAATATATATATATATATATATATATATATATATATATATATATATATATATATATATATATATATATATATATATATATATATATAGACAGTTCAGGTATAATAAACAATGTATATAGACAGTGCAGGTAGTAGGCAGCTACCCAACAAGGAGGTACTACCGCCTGGGAAGATATTGGAAGCATAATGTGTTGTCTATGGTAGACCCTGCTGCCATATGTGACCAAGTCCCAGGTTGCTGATCTGACTTTCTGCCTCATATGTACGTATATTGTTTCTCACTTTTTATCTTTTTTTAATTTCTTTATTATTATTATTATTATTATTATTATTATTATTATTATTATTATTATTATTATTATTATAATTATTATTATTATTACATTTTTGCCCCCCAGGCCCCGGCGTGAGTCGGTGACAGGTATACAAACAATGTATATAGACAATGTAGGTATACACACAATGTACACAAACAGTGCAAATATACAAACAATGTATTTAGACAGTTCAGGTATACACACAATGTAGACATACAGTGCAAGTATACAAACAATGTACACAGACAGTTCAGGTATACACACAATGTACACAGACAGTTCAGGTATACACACAATGCACACAGATAGTTCAGGTATACACACAATGCACACAGATAGTTCAGGTATACACACAATGCACACAAATAGTTCAGGTATACACACAATGCACACAGACAGTTCAGGTATACACACAATGCACACAGACAGTTCAGGTATACACACAATGCACACAGACAGTTCAAGTATACACACAATGCACACAGACAGTTCAGGTATACACACAATGCACACAGACAGTTCAGGTATACACACAATTATACAGAGACAGTTCAGGTATACACACAATTGTACAGAGACAGTTCAGGTATACACACAATTGTACAGAGACAGTTCAGGTATACACACAATGTACACAAACAGTGCAAGTATACAAACAATGTATTTAGACAGTTCAGTTATACAAACAATGCACACAGACAGTTCAAGTATACACACAATTGTACACAGACAGGTCAGGTATACACACAATTGTACACAGACAGGTCAGGTATACACACAATTGTACACAGATAGTTCAGGTATACACACAATTGTACACAGATAGTTCAGGTATACACACAATTGTACACAGATAGTTCAGGTATACACAGAATTGTACACAGATAGTTCAGGTATACACACAATTGTACACAGATAGTTCAGGTATACACACAATTGTACACAGATAGTTCAGTTATACATGCAATTGTACACAGACAGGTCAGGTATACACACAAAGGTAAAAAGTAAGTCAATTAGACCAGGAATATCCATCAAAGTCACCCCATACTAATATTATTTCCAGTCGGGCTCTCTCTCTCTCTCTCTCTCTCTCTCTCTCTCTCTCTAAAATAAGCGCATAGATGAATACAATTGATCGTGGGCACTTCGTGCCCTGTGGCAAGTCCGGTGGTACAGTTTACCGAGGTTCTTATGATCACGGTCGTGGTTGTTATAATCATGGTTGCGGTTATTATAATCATGGTCGTGGTTGTTATAATCATGGTCCTGGTTGTTATAATCATGGTCCTGGTTGGTTATAATCATGGTCGTGGTTGTTATAATCATGGTCCGGGTTGTTATAATCATGGTCGTGATTATTACAATAAGAGTCGTACCTGAGACTAACAGGATTCAGGAGTGGACAAAGTGGGCAGCTGTCCAGGGGCCTCCACAATCTGGGGGCCTCCACATATCAGGGCTGGTCGTGCTTGAAACCACATGAATGACTCCAGTCATGTCTCACTTTTGTGTGTGTGTGTGTGTTGGGAATTTGTATACGATCTATAAATATACAGTTAATTAAAAATTTCTCAATGTTCTAATTTCCTCAATATAACTGCATATGGCTTCAAAATTCTCCAAAGAAGTGTTCAAATTTCAAAATTTTCCCGGGGGGCTTACAGCGCCCCCTGAACTCCCAGATGTTTAGGCTCGCTTCACTCGCCACCCCACCCTCTTGGGTAGTTATAATGAGGGGGGCCTCCACAGGTCTAAATCCGGCACTGAGTAGAAACCCCACACCTTATCTTTAATCTCAATAAACCCAGATTAACCTCACCTAATCAACAGGATTGTACCACCAATACCGATACATTTCACACTGGATTAATAACAAAACATTTAATCACATTTCCAATAGCTAATGTCTTACGGATATCTTATCAAGTTGTGAGTCTTGCATGTCTATATAATTATGTTTTATTCTTACAAATATTCATAGTTCGTTGTGTATTGTATGGTATTGTATGGTATTGTATGGTATTGTATCCGGCCGACAACGTACAGCGAATGAGGGTGCGGCAAGTCCGTAGACTTGCATGGTTAATTAGGGTGCATTTTCCATCGTAAATAAAATGGTTAATTAATGGCTTCCTAAAGAAACCATCGACATGGGACCAGGTTTATTCCACTCTACGAATTTTTTGCGACGTTTCCACCAAGTTTGATGAAAAACGATTGTCCCGTTTCGACTACACAGACAGACAAACAGACAGACAGACAGATAGCACTATAGTATACGTATTAGATAACAATAAATTCATAAATAGAGAAAGAAGATAAAGCTGTAATGAGATAAAGAAAATACGTAACGAAAGGGGGTAAAATATAAGAGATCTGCTAAAATTCATACAAGGTCCAATGTTTTTATCACAACCCCGTCACTGTCAAGGTCGACCTCTGGTTTTGTGGAGGAGCTTGTGAGTGTGAGTGTGTGTGCATTTCTTGCGTGTGCGCGTGCTTTTATATACGTATATGTATATCTATGTATAAGTCTCTTTATGCATTTTACTTGTGTGTGTAATGAAAGACAAAAGTCGTGTCGTGAAATTTGGTGAAAACATGTGCAGAAGGACTCAACTTTTGGTGCGCTCTGCCTTGTGGTAGGGCTCTCATAATGTTTCACGAGTTATGTTTAATCTTCGGACAAAACCGCGACACGACTTTTGTCTTTGAATGTACATGTAAGTGTATATTAAAGGGCATGCGTTTATGTTCGTGTATTTCTGTGTGTACAGATGAATACATATCATACATATAATAAATATGTGTTACACTTAATAAACTAACACATATAATTTATAATAATTTTATGCAGTGACACATACACCACGTATCATCATAGTGTTTTTTTACATGTCGTGTGTTAGCAGGTGTGTGCGTATGTCTGTGTGTGTGTACGTGTTACTGTAAGGACGTGTGTGCACTGGCTGAGGTAAGTACGACCACGCACTGCCGTGTACAGCGTCCGTGACAAGAGCTTTACTGTCATCTGAAGAGGTGTGTTAAGATCAGAAGTGTTCACCACAACACTCCTCTCACCACGCCCATCTCTCTCTCTCTCTCTCTCTCTCTCTCTCTCTCTCTCTCTCTCTCTCTCTCTCTCTCTCTCCTGTCATGGTCTGGTCAACACTTAACGCTAGCTTACATAAGCGAGGGGGAAGTCCCGGTACGACTCCAGGACCCACAAAAACTGGTACCCGAAGGAGGAGGAAGAGGCGGAGGTGGAGAAGGAGGAGGTGGAGGAGGGGGTGGAGGAGGAGGAGGAGATGGAGAAGAAGGGGAGGAGGTGGAGAAGGAGGAGGAGGAGAAGAAGGTGGGGTAAGGAAAGGGGAGGAAGAAGAAGTGGGGTGGGTTGGAGTAGGGAAGGTGGAGGGTAGGAGAAAGAAGGGTAGGGGTAGGTGAGTAATGAGAAGAGGAGGTGAGGTAAGGGAGGGGGAGGTGAAGAAAGAGAGGAGGATGAAGAGGTGGGGTAGAGGAGGAGGAAGGGAGGGTGAGTAATGGGAGGAGGAGGAAGAATGTGTTCATCTTATTGTGACTTTAGTATTTTCATCTGGATTACACTTACCTGGGGAAGCCCCGTTGGTATTGTCAAAGTGTTATTCTGCATTGTAATCTCTGCCAACTGATATACATGTTCCTTCCCCCCCCCCCCCCCCCCCCCACACACACAGAAAGACACCTTCCCCGACACACTCCTCCCCCCTCTCTCCCGCTCACTAGTGAATGATTGCGATTTCACATTTCAGAGTTCGGGTTCACACCTCAGGGGGAGAGAGAGATGATTGACAACGCTATGTGGTAAACGCAGGAGTGGGGCCAACTGTACTTCATGATACTGTTAGCTGTATAGTGCATTAAACAATAATCTGAAGCAAACAGTTTGCATGCAATACATTGAAATAAATGCCTGACAATCACTACACTACCTCCTTAAGCAACATTTTATGTTATTTAAACTTTTAATTAAACCTAGACATTATAAGCTAACCTAACCTACCCTTAACTTAAAGCTAACATTATCACAAGACTTGATATACCTCAGTATCTGACGTTATCACTGTCAGGTTCCCGGTGCTGACGGGTCAGCAGTGTCAGTAAGATACATATACTCCCAGACAAAGCACGGTCGATACATTTATATATTTAATTTGTTACTGTTTTTTTTTTCAAAATAAAGTTATTTATTGTATTAGCGAGTTTTTAATCCCTGGAACTATTTATAACTTTGGATATTATATGCAAATTTCAAACTACCCCACTAGTATATCTTGGTATCTGTAACTGGCACAAAGTGTACTTACCGTGCACTGATGTTTCAACCTGTAAAAACATAAACCAATGTTAGGTACAAGGTATTATTGAGCCTGTTAAACCAACTCTTGTAACAATATATATTTCTTGAGACTCGCTCCGGGATAAGGAGCTATCGTTAAGGATTAAAGTCAACTATTTCCTCGAGCATATATACAGTATATATACAGTATATATATACATATATATATATATATATATATATATATATATATATATATATATATATATATATATATAATATATATATATATATATATATATATATATATATAGCCTATATATATATTTTTTTTTTTTTTTTTTTTTTTATAAAAACTAACTCACTGAAAATTTTGAAATAACGCTAAACGTCCACCATTGATTAAAGAGTTTTTAATATAGAATATCCAGGGGCCATAGGTCTTTACTCCTGAAAATTAAAACGTTGCTGAGATAAACTTCTTCACTTGTGACTGCTGTCCTCCCAGCCTCTAGAACCACTATTAGTTTAAAGACACACAAACAAGTATCCTCATTAGAAGAGGATATATGCTCCCGCTTGCCTTAGTGTGTAGAGGGAAACTTAGGTACAGAGAGGCCCAGTTGGAGGGAAACTTAAGTGGAGGGAGGCCCGGTTGGAGGGAAGTAGTGGAGGGGTGTCGATGAGGCCCTCCACACTAAACCTTGACATTCTAGCGACTGTCGCCTCCGGTTACCTTGGAAGGCCAAAGTTGAGGTGTGGACAAGATGACGCACCTGATGTGGTGCAGGTGTTGTGGTGGAGGGTACTTTTAGGTGGAGGGTAACTGAGGAAGATGGTAACAGAGATGGAGGGTAACTGAGGAAGATGGTAACAGAGGTGGAGGGTAACTGAGGAAGATGGTAACAGAGATGGAGGGTACCTTTAGGTGGAGGGTAACTGAGGAAGATGGTAACAGAGGTGGAGGGTAACTGAGGAAGATGGTAACAGAGATGGAGGGTACCTTTAGGTGGAGGGTAACTGAGGAAGATGGTAACAGAGATGGAGGGTAACTGAGGAAGATGGTAACAGAGATGGAGGGTACCTTTAGGTGGAGGGTAACTGAGGAAGATGGTAACAGAGATGGAGGGTAACTGAGGAAGATGGTAACAGAGATGGAGGGTACCTTTAGGTGGAGGGTAACTGAGGAAGATGGTAACAGAGATGGAGGGTAACTGAGGAAGATGGTAACAGAGATGGAGGGTACCTTAAGGTGGAGGGTAACTGAGGAAGATGGTAACAGAGATGGAGGGTAACTGAGGAAGATGGTAACAGAGATGGAGGGTACCTTAAGGTGGAGGGGTAACTGAGGAAGATGGTAACAGAGATGGAGGGTAACTGAGGAACATGGTAACAGAGATGGAGGGTACCTTTAGGTGGAGGGTAACTGAGGAAGATGGTAACAGAGATGGAGGGTAACTGAGGAAGATGGTAACAGAGATGGAGGGTACCTTAAGGTGGAGGGTAACTGAGGAAGATGGTAACAGAGATGGAGGGTAACTGAGGAAGATGGTAAAAGAGGTGGAGGGTAACTGAGGAAGATGGTAACAGAGATGGAGGGTAACTGAGGAAGATGGTAACAGAGATGGAGGGTACCTTTAGGTGGAGGGTAACTGAGGAAGATGGTAACAGAGATGGAGGGTAACTGAGGAAGATGGTAACAGAGATGGAGGGTACCTTAAGGTGGAGGGGTAACTGAGGAAGATGGTAACAGAGATGGAGGGTAACTGAGGAAGATGGTAACAGAGATGGAGGGTACCTTTAGGTGGAGGGTAACTGAGGAAGATGGTAACAGAGATGGAGGGTAACTGAGGAAGATGGTAACAGAGATGGAGGGTACCTTAAGGTGGAGGGTAACTGAGGAAGATGGTAACAGAGATGGAGGGTAACTGAGGAAGATGGTAAAAGAGGTGGAGGGTAACTGAGGAAGATGGTAACAGAGATGGAGGGTAACTGAGGAAGATGGTAACAGAGATGGAGGGTACCTTTAGGTGGAGGGTAACTGAGGAAGATGGTAACAGAGATGGAGGGTACCTTTAGGTGGAGGGTAACTGAGGAAGATGGTAACAGAGATGGAGGGTACCTTTAGGTGGAGGGTAACTGAGGAAGATGGTAACAGAGATGGAGGGTACCTTTAGGTGGAGGGTAACTGAGGAAGATGGTAACAGAGATGGAGGGTACCTTTAGGTGGAGGGTAACTGAGGAAGATGGTAACAGAGATGGAGGGTACCTTTAGGTGGAGGGTAACTGAGGAAGATGGTAACAGAGATGGAGGGTAACTGAGGAAGATAGTAACAGAGATGGAGGGTACCTTTAGGTGGAGGGTAACTGAGGTGGAAGGTACCATCAGTGGAGGGTATCCGCCTGACCTTAGCGGGTGGCAGTTGTAAGTAGGGCGTAGTAGGCTTGCACAGGATGTAAGGGGGTGGCCAATAAACTAGCCCCCTCCGGGGTAATCTAAAAATCTAAGCATGGGCAGGACGTCGTAGTCGTGGGCAGGACGCGGCAGGCATGGGCAGAGCGCGGTAGTTGTGGGCAGGGATGGGAGGCAGGAGTCAGGGAGTACTGAACTACAATTGTTATACGGAAAATGGCTAAAGTGTTTACAATCCCAGTTCACATAATAGTAACTTTATCTATGTGACTAACTTAATAACATCCAAACAGAAACCTCATATTTTTCCTTTTTACAATACGAATATAAATAAAACCTACTATACAGATTCAAAATAGACAAAATTCTCAATTTACAGATTAACTTTGATTATAAATTAAATGTGGAAATACAAGGTATGGGAAATACGATTAAATTTTAAAATAAACGAATATACGTAATAGTAGAATGAAAGAAAGAAATAACATAGTGAATAAGGTATATGCATTCCTGTGGCTGGCTGTGGTGTGGTATAAAGGTGAACAGGAGCTGACAGCGTGGTGAAACAACTCATGTGGCAACACTTATGACATCTTGTTTAACTGCCTGTCTTTACACCAAAATATATAATAATTCTGGGAAATATGATGATTTTGTTGATCATCCCTGTATTATTTATCATTATTTGTATAATTTTAATGTCGTGCGCATTATACCTGCATTGTCTCTGTCTTTGTTGAATTGAAGATAACCTGTATGACGATTTCATTATGAAGCTCTCCTCTCTCTCTCTCTCTCTCTCCTCTCTCTCACCTATCTATCGACCAACCAAAGTCAATAAAGATTAAATACGGAAAAGTCATAGAGCTTCAGAATGCTGGAGGGAAGCTGCGTGTGTCTCGCCCTACGATCATTTCCCTCTTCTGTTGCATCATCCAGTTTCTCAACACGGTAGACTGGGTATTAGGGGGGAAGGGGAAATTCCCTGCCAGTACCGAAGGAGGAGGTGACCACAGGCGAGTCAATACCTTAAATGTCACTAACCCCGGGGCGCACCGCGGGAATTTTCCTCCTCTTTTAAAGGTGTTGTTCATTTGAGTAAAATTCATGTTATTTACTTACCGAACCAAACTTAATCTAATCTAACCTAAACTGGGCCAACCTGACCTGACCAAACTTAACCTAACCTAATTTATCCAAACCCATCACTTGTTATCCAAATCAAGGGATGGAGGCAGGGAAGTTGAAGAGGAACGAGGAGGAGGAGGAGACTAAGTAGGAGAGAAGAGAGAAAGAAGAAGAAGGGAGGGAGGGAGAGAAGGCAGGAAGGGTGAGAGAGAGGAGAGGAGAGAGAGGGAGATAGAAGGAGGGAGGGAGGTAGAAAGAGCAGTAGGATAGAGGAGGGAGGGAGGTACAGAAAGCAGAAGGGAGGGAGGGAGAAAAGGAGGGAGAGAAGCAGGAAAGGTGAGGGAGAGGAGAGGAGAGAGAGGGAGATAGAGGAGGGAGGGAGGTGAAAGAGCAATAGGATAGAGTAGGGAGGGAGGTACAAAAGCAGATGAGGGAATAAGGAGAGACGTAGAGGAGGGCGAGGGAGGGAGGGAGGGAGGGAAGGAGGGAGTTAGGAGTGAACGACCTGTGGAGTTATTGACATTAAACCTTTAGACAGATTAACAATATTCACCCTCGTGTCTCCTCATAAAGCATTACAATCTTCCTTATAACTTACTCATAAAGCTTAAATATAGTCCATTACAGTCTTACGCTTACTCATAACACTTAATTTACTACAATATAATGTTACTCTTACTCATAAAGCTTAATATAGTCCATTACAGTCTTACGCTTACTCATAACACTTAATTTACTACAATATAATGTTACTCTTACTCATAAAGCTTAAAATAGGAAAATCATACTCATACTCATAAACCTTAGTATAATGCATTAGAATTTCTGATTGACTGATTGATTATAGTGAATCATATTAATGACCGTATTATTGAGGATTGTATTATTGTGAGTCGTGTTAGTCGTGTTATAGGGAGTCATATTATAGGGGGTCGTATGCACTGTGAGGGTCGTATTTTACACCTAAACAATGGGATTTTTCATTAATTCTTCATTTTTCAATCACTCTTCATTATCTTCGTCTCTTTATCTCTTTAACTTATAGTCTAACCTCGTAATGTTTCACACACTAACTTTAGCACCAAATTTGTAGCCGATTCTGAATTATAACTTTATCAATTCCTTTCTCTCTTCCTTCTAATTTTACTCTCTATCTCTTTCCTCATTTACTCGTTTACTGTTGCGTGAAAGTTTGACCAACTTGTATAATCTTCTTTGGTGTTGGTCAATACTCTACCAGCACAGATTGTGTACATTAGCGCGGTGGTGGTGTTCCCGGGGTGTTCTGGCTGTGCTCTTTACATTTTGAACACTTGTACACTAGTCTCTCAAACGTCCAGAGTTTTGTGAACAGAGACTCACTCCGGACGGCTCTTGAACGATCATTGACCCATAGAGTGTGTTACAGCAGCAGAGTCCCCCACCCACCACTGTCAGATCACAGTTTTAGAGTCATACGCACACTGTCACATGTATTATCAGAAAAATGTGTCATCTATCATATACAAGTCTTAACCTGACACACTCGGGCTCTTATACACAAATTGGCTCGTACAGTATGTCAGTGGGCTTCTTCCTCCTCTTCTCACCTCTTCCATCCTCTCCTCTTCGTCCTCCCTCTTCCTCCACTTCTTTCTCCTCCCTTTTCCTCCTCCTCTCTTCCTTTTTCTCTTCTGTATTCCTCCTTCATCCTCCTCCCTCGTCCACCTCCTTCTCCTCCTCCCTCTTCCTTCCTCTTCTACCCTCTCCTCCTCCCCCCTCTTCTACCCTCTCCTCCTCCCCCCTCTTCTACCCTCTCCTCTTCCCTCCTCTTCTACCCTCTCCTCCTCCCCCCTCTTCTACCCTCTCCTCTTCCCTCCTCTTCTACCCTCTCCTCCTCCCCCCTCTCTTCGTCCCTCCCCTTCTTTTACAGCTAAAAAGCCCACAACACATTATGGATCACGTGAAGGTTAGACACCCCAGTTTAATTCACCTGATGATTAAACAGGTGACCTCACCTAACCTCACCTAACTTAATGTCAGTTAATATTAGCTAGGCTAACCTAATAAAATCTAAGTTAACCTAAGCTAACTTAACCTTACCCAATCTAACAGAAGGTTACCTAACCTAACTAAACATAACATAACTTAACCTCACCTAACCAAAATTAACATAAAACTATCAGACTTAACATAACAATCTAACCTAACTTAGCCTAACCAAACTTTGTGTGAGAGTATTGCCAGCACTCAGGTCACGTCTAAGGCATTATAGCTTCATGGTCCAAAACTACATCATGAAGTCAAAAGTTGTTCCATGAGGCGATACAAAACATACCTGAGCGAACTTTCTACTGTGGGTGGTGTTGTCGATAGGAGGAGGGGGAGGAATAGTGAACAGGATGAAAAGGAGAAGGAGGATAAGGAGAGGGAGGAGAAGAAGCAGGAAGAAAAAGTTGGAGGAAGAGGAGTGAAGAAGAAGGAGGAGGAGGAGTAACACCATGCATGAACAGCGCTTAAAGTGGCAGCCTCCAGTAGACTCATGACAAACACAGGTTAACATATTTGGGGTGATGGATAATGGAACTATGCCAGCTGTGTGTGTGTGTGTGTGTGTGTGGCTATCCACACACCAGGACGGCTGAAGAATGCCAAACAATATCCACAATGAAGTGTAAACCAACTCAGTTTACACAGAACAATGGCGGTAAAACACACATCAACGCTTATTATTATTATCCCCAATGTATTCTTGACTTAAACTACAACATCTAACTCAAAAAAATAAAATCTAAAAACAAAAACAAAAAACATACATAACAGTAAAAACTTGTTTAAAAATCCTGTTTGCTTTGGCACTGTTCAGTGTGTGTGTGTGTGTGTGTGTGTGTGTGTGTGTGTATGTACGACTCTTATAAAATCAGACATAATCCCACATATTTTTTTTGCTAACCGCAGCAGGCAAGCAAGCATGTAAACAGGCTTCTGAAGTCCTTGATTCTTTAGGGATAATACAAAAAAAAAAATCCCACACACCCCTTAAGGTAACACAACACATTCTTGCTTACTAATTGTGTGAACTTAATGATGGCTGCAATAAACTGTGATCCTAGACATCCTTGGGTTAAATTGGGTTAGGTTGAGCTACGTTAAGTTGGGTTAAATTGGGTTTAGGTTAGGTTAGGTTAGGTTACGCGCACACTTAACTACACCTCACTCACGTCACCCACTCACTCCCTCACTCATTCACTTACTCGCTCAAACACCCAAGTTGCACCTCATTCTCTCACTCGTTTAAAACTATACTCCACTCACTCATTCACTCAAGCTGCACCTCAGCCTCAAGGAGTAACTTCAACTCTGTCTCTTGAGCTCCAGCATCACCATCGTCTCTCTCGCATGAATCAACTTGAGAAAGATAGAATTAATTCCTTATGTCTCCATCACAACCATATACTGAGTTGCGTGTCGTGTGAACTTTACCATTAAGGGTTTATCAATATCGGGGTTTAAGGCTGTTAATCTTGAATAAATATCAGGTTAAAGAATATCGAGGTTAAGGATGTTTAACTAGTATGAGTATCGGGTCTAACAATACTTGTTTAAGTGTGTTAATGTTCGAAATAAGACAAACAAAGTATAAGGTTTTATATCTAGAAGTGTATGTAATAAGAGTGAGGAGGTCTTATTGCAACTATATCTTGCGCTAATCGGGACGCACCTCGATTATTCTGTTCAGTTCTGGTGCCCTTATTATAGAATGAATATCAATTCACTGGAGTCGGTGCAGCGAAGAATGACGAAAATGATTCCTGGACTTAGAAACCTTCCATATCAAGATAGACTAAAGAAACTAAACTTGCATTCCCTAGAAAGACGAAGAGTGCGGGGAGATATGATAGAAGTATTTAAATGGGTGAAAGGAATCAATAAAGGAGATATAGATAAAGTTCTTATAATATCCGAACAGGATAGGACTCGTAGCAACGGATTTAAGCTGGATAAGTTTAGGTTTAGGAGGGAGTTAGGAAGGAACTGGTTCACAAATAGGGTGGTAGACGAGTGGAACAAGCTTAGCAACTGAAGATGTCTTGAATAAAGACGAAAGCTAAGGTTCTCCATTGTTTCCCTTTTCCCTGTGTGATTTTATCAAGAAGTGTATGTTTATGTATAATGAATATCAGGTATCGGTGCAGAGACTGGTGTAATATTTCTGTTAAGTTTAATGACAAAACCCGACCTGTGACCTTGAAGACGAGGTTACACCTGCCAGGACCAACACAGCCTCACAACCTGTTACCACACCCAGCAGGTTTGCTCCACCCACTTCTTGATCCCCCACCCATCCCCCTCATTACACCCATCACCGAGGAGGCGAGATATTGAGGACCACACCCACTCCTGGGGCGGGGTACACCCACCACTAGGGCGGGGTACATCCACCACGATGGCGAGGTACACCAAGCAAGAGGGCGGGGTACACCCACCACAAGGGCGGGGCGAGGATGGGTGTGGTTCAAGGAGTAGCTAGCCTAGTTTTTCACAAATTGCTGAAGGTTGTCTGGGTGACTAAACTAAGAATACACACGCACACACACCACCCAATGTCTCCACTACCATGTGCGGTCCTTCATATCAACACCCGAGGACGAGTTACTGCACTAGGTGAACACCACACAACCCGATGTCTCCAGGACCACGTGAGGTCCTTCATATCAACACCCGAGGACGAGTTACTGCACCACGTGAACACCACACAACCCGATGTCTCCATGACTACGTGAGGTCCTTCATATCAACACCCGAGGACGAGTTACTGCACCACGTGAACATCACACCACCTGGTATCTCCATGACCACGTGAGGTCCTTCATATCAACACCCGAGGACGAGTTACTGCACCACGTGAACACCACACCACCCGGTGTCTCCATGACCACGTGAGGTCCTTCATATCAACACCCGAGGACGAGTTACTGCACCACGTGAACACCACACAACCCGATGTCTCCATGACTACGTGAGGTCCTTCATATCAACACCCGAGGACGAGTTACTGCACCACGTGGACACCATACAACCCGGTGTCTCCATGACCATGTGAGGTCCTTCATATCAACACCCGAGGACGAGTTACTGCACCACGTGAACATCACACCACCTGGTATCTCCATGACTACGTGAGGTCCTTCATATCAACACCCGAGGACGAGTTACTGAACCATGTGGCATATGTGACCTCACACAGCATGGCAAGAGACCAGCCCGGGCCATCAACTGCAAACTATAATAATTTGTATGTTCAATTCATGTTCCTTCTCCTTTTAGTAATGAAAGCTTTTGTTAACCGACCCACCTACCCATTTCTTTGATGTAATAAGTTATTTTTCTCTCATGTATATTTTCAGCCTTCGGGCCGCAGAACTTTTTCAATAAACCGTTAATTATTATTATTATTATTATTATTATTATTATAATTATTATTACAACACACACACACACACAACACACACACACACATGAAACAGCGAGTCTTCAGAACCAGGCCTAATCACAGTGACGTGCCCGACCACCGGACCCCCTGAGAGAGACACTGAGGTAAACAAGTTATTATTAAGGTCTTTCCTTGATCTAAAAACACTGATTCTTTGAACTGCTCCAGAATTAATGACAATGTTAGCGATTTTATTAAGACCTGTCAATATAATTGTAGTATGTGTGGTGGTGTGTGTGGTGTGTGTGTTTCATCGCTGGCCGACAACATTCATGTGTGTTTTAAGGATTTTAAGTAATAATCAAGCCTGGAGCAACAAACACTCATTAATGGGATAATTATTGTTGTGTTTGGTAACAGTTTTGTTTCTAGATTATATTTAGTGTCAGTATGATTTTTATTGATTAACTATCACAAGTCAGGTCTTGAAGAGCCAGTACACAAATCAGGTCCTTGAAGAACCAGTACACAAGTCAGGTCCTTGAAGAGCCAGCACACAAGTCAGATCCTTGAAGAACCAGTACACAAGTCAGGTCCTTGAGGAACCAGTACACAAGTCAGGTCCTTGAAGAGCCAGCACACAAGTCAGATCCTTGAAGAGCCAGCACACAAGTCAGATCCTTGAAGAGCCAGCACACAAGTCAGATCCTTGAATAAAGCTCCAGATCCGTGAAGACACTGGGGAAAATGCCAGACGTGAGCAGCTGGGCGGCCCGCCCCCCCCCCCCCCCCCCCCTCCTCCCCGACACACACACCAATACCCATTCTCAATACATTAATTTCTGTAAGTATCACATCAAGAATCTGTGAGGAAATCCCATGGTGTTGATAGGTATATTTGTTTGGGTGGGTGGTCTCACGAACCTCTTGAATGAAAAGTCATTTTTGTTCAGCAAGATATACATTAACAGCAACTGATCTACGAACCCACGTAAGATCTAGCCTTGATAAGCAAGTGAAACAGGATATAAGGTACCTATACTTAACTCCCCTTTTGATTTCAAGTGTATGTGTCGCAAGTTAAGGATTTCTGACCTGTGAGAATAACAAGATGATTTGGAAACCCTTTGTCAACACACTACAGAAGGTGTTTTTTTTTTCCGGGGCAATACAAGTCCTGTTTGTTTTCCTTTGAGGGTGGACAGAAGCTACACTAATAGCTCACCATAAAGTATAGCGACACTCAGCTCCCTCAATATGGCTTTGGTTGTGCTACCTTTCCAACCATTGATTAAACACAGTAATTTTACTGTATACCCTGTAGCGGATTTGTTGATACATGAGGAGGAGAGACAGTGTACGATACACCAAGAGAAGGCACTGTACCTGCTGTATCCCCCTGAAGATCATTAAATCCAACAAGACAGACAGACAGACCTTCACTCATCACGATTAACGCGAGTGACTGTGAGGTGAAGCATCAGAAAGAAGGAATTTTATTTACATCATTATAATCCCTTTATTACCTTTGTATTTCTTCACATATACTTGTCTCTCTCAGTTTTAAGTAGCATCTTAAATTTTCAAGTGTAAGCTTTGTCCACTTCCACGTTGGCAGCATCTCTTGGCTCCATGACTCTTGTACATGAGGATAAACATCTTAGCTTTGAGCCCTTCTTGACCGACACTCAACTCAGCTGCTTCTTGGTCTTAATGCTTGAGATACACTTTCAACTCGACAACACCGACACTTAACACCAAGGCTCTCCTCAGTTATTTCTTGAGCCTTATCCTTAAGATACTGCTTCAACTCAAGAAGACCAATACTCAACTCCAAGGCTCTCCTCAGCTATTTATTAAGCCTTATGCTTGAGGCACACCTTCAACACAAGAGGGACAGCAGCAGAAGGGAGGAGGTAATGGTAATAAACTACAACTTCACACTACAAGACACACTCCCTGAGACTACCTAATAGGAGGGTTTCCTGAGTCACATAGTGGAGCGTGAGACAGGTAAGACGCCTTAAGTTGTACACACCAAATGAATACAGGCAACGCTAGTCAAGGCAGAAACAGGCAACAATAGTCAAGGCAGCAGCAGACCGCACTAGTCAAGGCAGCAACAGGCAACAATAGTCAAGGCAGCAACAGACAGCACTAGTCAAGGTAGAAACAGGCAACAATAGTCAAGGCAGAAACAGGCAACACTAGTCAAGGCAGAAACAGGCAACGCTAGTCAAGGCAGAAACAGGCAACACTAGTCAAGGCAGAAACAGGCAACACTAGTCAAGGCAGAAACAGGCAACACTAGTCAAGGCAGCAACAGGCAACACTAGTCAAGGCAGAAACAGGCAACGCTAGTCAAGGCATAAACAGGCAACACTAGTCAAGGCAGAAACAGGCAACACTAGTCAGGGCAGCAACAGGCAACACTAGTCAAGGCAGAAACAGGCAACGCTAGTCAAGGCAGAAACAGGCAACACTAGTCAAGGCAGAAACAGGCAACACTAGTCAAGGCAGAAACAGGCAACACTAGTCAAGGCAGCAACAGGCAACACTAGTCAAGGCAGAAACAGGCAACAATAGTCAAGGCAGCAGCAGACCGCACTAGTCAAGGCAGCAACAGGCAACAATAGTCAAGGCAGCAACAGACAGCACTAGTCAAGGCAGAAACAGGCAACAATAGTCAAGGCAGCAGCAGACCGCACTAGTCAAGGCAGCAACAGGCAACAATAGTCAAGGCAGCAACAGACAGCACTAGTCAAGGCAGAAACAGGCAACAATAGTCAAGGCAGAAACAGGCAACACTAGTCAAGGCAGAAACAGGCAACGCTAGTCAAGGCAGAAACAGGCAACAATAGTCAAGGCAGCAGCAGACCGCACTAGTCAAGGCAGCAACAGGCAACAATAGTCAAGGCAGCAACAGACAGCACTTGTCAAGGCAGAAACAGGCAACAATAGTCAAGGCAGAAACAGGCAACACTAGTCAAGGCAGAAACAGGCAACGCTAGTCAAGGCAGAAACAGGCAACACTAGTCAAGGCAGA